>JAJMHL010000014.1:0-218501 GCA_030566065.1 Debaryomyces robertsiae
ACGCCTGGGGCATATCGCGGAAAATGTTGCGTGGTACCTGGTCAAGCAACAAAATAAGCTATAGAACGATTTGCATTGCGGGCCATATATCTGTTTGGCCTGCCTTGGTAAGCTCGTAATCATTGTCTGCCGTGCTACCACACCAAAACGATTTAGGTATCAAGTAGTCAGCCTCTCTATGTTTTTTCGAACCAAAAGTCAAGAATCTCCAGAATCCGTTGGTCCCTCGTAGTAATTAATGGTCGCAACGTTTCCCTAATTAAGACGCAGAGAGATGAGATAAAAAATATTAAAAAAATAGAACGTTCGACACGTTAAATACGATGCTGCCAAGGGTCAACGAAATTCATTTACTCACACTGTTTTGGATTGCCTAACTCAAACAAGTTTTAATAATACGAGAAAAGTTGCTTTCCTTATGTATTCGGCGTTTAGTCGAATCGGTCCTCTGTGAGTGTGATGGACCGAGCGGGATTTCATTTCGAAAAACATGTTGGGACAAAAAATTTTATGACCAAATTACCCTTTTGCGGTGTAAATTTGCAGCCATTTGAATTTTGCTTCTCTTCCAGTAGACAATAACGATAAACACCCTAAAAGCATCGCCATGCTTCTGCGACTATTCTTACAACATACGATTGATATTACATTGTGCTTAGATGATTTATTCACAATTTTTCATTGAAAGAGGAACTTGTAAGATGCAGTGAAATAAACTTTTCACTTAGAGAGCCAAAACTATAAATCAATTAACTTACTTATTTTGGACTTTAAGGATCTGCTTTACAGTGTCTACCACCTCTTTTTCAAGGTTTATAAATTCAAAGTTTAGAATTGCTCGGGTCTTTTCATTTTCAATTTTGTTCACCGTCTGGTAACTTTTGGAACCTGGAGCACCTACCGGTAATCTTTCCGATAACTCAGGAAAGTTCTTTCGAACGATATCTAAGATCATTTGACTGTCGAATGGTTCAGCAGACAAAAGCAAACGTTGGCCCTCAGCTTTGGGATTCTCAAAAGCAACAATATGTGCATCCGCCACATCTCTGACGTCGATGTGGTAGTAAGCGTGTTGAGGAACGTCATCGGTCTTATTGAGTTTCAAAATAGAATTGATAATCTCAGAAGACGTGTTTAATGTCCCTTTAGCGCTCTCGTCAAATGCTTGCGGTCCAAAAACGTAAACAGGGTTGACAACAGCTAAGGTAAATAGAGGCTTCTCTTCGCTCATGAAATCCCATGCGGCCTTTTCTGCGAATTTCTTTGAACCAAGGTAGCCAGCGAAACTGTTTGCCGTGCTCTCCTCATAAGTGGTTGGATTCCAAGTCGATTCGTTGATCAAGTTAGTGGGGTCCTGCATTCTGTCGATTGTCATCATAGCAGCTACAGACGATGTTACCACGACCTTACGAACTTGAGGGGCGTGTTCCTTAATTGCCTTCAAAACGTTCTTGGTGCCTTCAATAGCTGGGATGAGTAAGTCTTTTTCAACGTCCTTCGCATTGAAATGGAATGGTGAAGCAGTGTGAAGAAAAACATCAACTTCTGGATGTTTTTTCAATGCCATGTCGAAAGAACCTTCTTTTTCGATTGCTTCGACTACCTCGTAAGAGAATTTTTCCGACGACAATAACTTTTTCAAATTCTCTCCCTTCTCAACAGATCTTACTGACCCAACTACTGTATACCCCTTCTCTAATAATTTTTTAACAAGTGTTAAAGCGATGAACCCAGTGGCTCCTGAAACAAATACACTTCCTGACATTTATGACTCTTCTTTAGTTTAATTGACCTATTTGGTTGCAACTCAAAATTTGGATAATATCTTAGAATCAAATAAAACATGGTTGATTTATATAGTCTTTAAGTATCATTTAAGACCCGTACTAGTCCACCAAATTTGATAGCCTTACTAACAGCTTTTTTGTAATTCGCTTATTTCCGCTATATCCTTTTCTTTCAGCAGCCCATCGCGCTATTTCCATTATATGCGGTAAATCCGACATTTGCGAGCTAATTAGTGAGCATATTTACAAATGTCAAGGGCAATTTATACTATCTTGAGTATCGCACTTGTCAACCTGCCGCTGTAGCATTATTGTATACACTTTGAAATTACTAGCCTAGCAGCAAATTGTGTACGTTGAAAGCCCAGCATCATAATTCTGAGCCTAGGCCAAAGATGATAGCAGACGGTAAAGGTTTTGGCTCTGGCTTTTCAGTGCCTGTCAAACATAGTGCGAGGTGTTCATAGCTGCTCTCTGATATTTTTTGGTCCTTACTCCTTGTTCAAGAAATATGCTGCATTTTGCCTCAAAGCTAGCTTTCGCGCGTTTACGTCCAAAGTCTGCGATATCCAATGTGTCTAAAGTCTTCCATATAAGCTGCATACGTCATTTCCTTCATATGCGAAGATTCCGTACCTTCACTGAATACTTATTACAAAATCTTCTCAAGCTGCGATTACTAAATTTTCAACACTGTTAGGGTAAACATTTTAGTCGACGAGATTAGTGATGCGATTGGGCCAGGCCAGTCAATTGTTCTGACGATCGCTCAAAGAAATATTCGTAGCCTCTAGTAAGGGTCACTACGAAGCTAAGGGCTATCTCCGAAACGACTACTAATAAAAATATACGTTCGCCAGTATACCTGTTCCTCAGCGTTTTCGCTGCATACGAATGCTATTATTCACCAGCAAAACTGGTTTTGGAATTTTTAATTTCTATTGTTGAATTATATTCGGACTCATAGATAAGCTAGCACCTATTCACTTAATCAATTTACTTGTTTCGAGCTTCAAGAATTTGCTTTACAGAGTCCACCACCTCTTTTTCGAGACTAATGAACTCAAAATTCAAGATGGTAAGAGTCTTTCGATTTTCAATTTGGCATAAGGCGTCGGTGCTCTTTGAGCCTGGTCTCCCTTTCGGCAACTTTTCAGATAACTGAGGAGAGTTCGCGCGGATGATGTCTAATATCATTCGACTGTTGAAGGGCCCAGCTGCTAAAATTAAAAGCTCATTCTCGGCCTTGGGGTTCGCAAAAGCAGCTATATGTGCGTCCGCCACATCTCTGACGTCGATGTGGCAGAAAGCATGATGAGGAATGTCATCAGCTTTGCCAAGTTTCGAAAGAGAACTTATGATCTCCGAAGACGTATTTAATGACCCTTTAGCGCTCTCGTCAAATGCTAGTGGCCCGAAGACATGAGCAGGATTAACAAGTGCTAAAGTAAATTTAGGCTTCTCTTCGCTCATGAAATCCCATGTGGCCTTCTCTGCAAACTTTTTCGAACCGATGTAGCCAGCCAATTCATTTGCTTTACTGTCTTCATAGGTGGTTGGATTCTAGCTCGACTCATTGATTATATGGCTTGGTTCGTTATTAAGTTCAACTGTAAGCATAGCAGCTACAGACGATGTTACGACCTTACGAACTTGAGGGCTGTGTTCCTTAAATGCCTTCAAAACGTTCTTGATACCTTCAATAGCGGGGATGAGTAAGTCTTTTTCAATATCCTTGGCATTGAAATGGAATGGTGAAGCGGTATGAAGAAAAACTTCAACTTCTGGATGTTTCTTCAATGCCAAATCGAAAGAACCCTCTTTTTTAATTGCTTCAACTACCTCGTAAGAGAATTTTTCCGACGACAATAACTTTTTCAAATTCTCTCCCTTCTCAACAGATCTTACTGACCCAACTACTGTATATCCCTTCTCTAATCATTTCTTAACAAGGGTTAAAGTGATGAACCCAGTGGCTCCTGACACAAATATACTTCCAGACATTTATTGAATACTATCGTATCAGCTTACCTATTAGGCTGTGACCTAAATACTTCAATTTGCTGGTATTGCTAGTGTAAAACTCGAGCACACTCCGAGAATAGTACTATCTACTTTTGTGCCAAAAAAAAATGCTCTCGAATCCTATCGTCATAATAGCAAACGTCACCAAATCACTTCATCGCCGTTATAACCGCTATTACCGGTGATGTGCATAGTATATTAGCCGTATCAACGGTAATTCGGTGGTGTGCCATATTCGCTCTGCCCTTTGTTTAAGTGCAGTTCCGAGGGCTCGGTAAAAAAAAGGCTGCATTATGCGACGTCGCAAGCGCGCGCAAGAGGGCAATACACCGAAAAACCTAAGTTCGATTCCCACAAAGCACTGGCTGCCCTCAATATACGTGCTCTGGACCACGATTACGTTGGTAAATTTGGAAAGGTGAAGAAAGCAACGTCCAACCTTTGATTTAGAGAAATGCTCTTCTTTGGACGAAGATGTTTGCAATCTACTGAAAACTCAAATTGACGTCGTGCAAATCCTTGAAAATTTTTCATGTAATACCATTTTGATCTCACCCTGAACTTATCACCAGGCCGAATACATCATCTGACAAAAACGGACTGTATTTTAAGTAAAACACCTTATCTATATAAAGCAAAACGTTACTGGACTAATACAGAAGAATCTACTGGTTTTGAACGTCGACTATTTGTTTAACTGTGTCCACCACGCTTTCTTCAAGCTTAATAAAATCAAAGTTCAAGATGGAGCGAGATTTGTCGTTCACAAATTTGTTCGCTGTCTCATATTCTTTGGAACCAGGTGCACCCTCTGGTAGTTTTTCGGATAGAGAAGGAAAGTTTTTGCGTATGATCTCCAATATCATTTGACTATCGAATGGTCCAGCTGCCAAAATCAAACGTTGGCCCTCAGCCTTGGGGTTTTCAAACGCAGCTATGTGTGCTTGAGCCACATCTCTAACGTCGACGTAGTATTGGGCATATTGAGGAAGTTTGTCCGTCTTGTTAAGCTTCAATATGGAATTTATGACCTCAGCTGACGTATTTAACGTGGCCTTGACACTCTCATCAAACGCTTGTGGCCCGAAGACGTAAGCAGGGTTGACGACGCTTAAAGTAAATTTGGGGGTTTCCTTGGTCATAAAATCCCACGCGGCCTTCTCTGCGAATTTCTTAGAACCGAGGTAGCCAACCAAACTGTTTGCCTTACTTTCCTCATACGTGGTCGGACTCCAAGTCGATTCGTTGATCAAGTTAGTAGGATCTTGCATTCTGTCGGGTGTCATCATAGCAGCTACAGACGATGTTACCACGACCTTACGAACTTGAGGGCCGTGCTCCTGAATTGCCTTCAAAACATTCTTAGTACCCTCAATAGCTGGGATGAGTAAGTCTTTTTCAATATCCTTGACATTGAAATGGAATGGTGAAGCAGTGTGAAGAAAAACATCAACTTCGGGATGTTTCTTCAATGCCAAATCGAAAGAACCCTCTTTTTCAATAGCCTCAACTACCTCGTAAGAGAATTTTTCCGACGACAATAACTTTTTCAAATTCTCTCCCTTCTCAACAGATCTTACTGACCCAACGACTGTATATCCCTTTTCTAATAATTTTTTAACAAGCGTTAAAGCGATGAACCCAGTGGCTCCTGAAACAAACACATTTCCTGACATTTTGTTAACCCTCAAAATTGCTGGTACTTCCGTTATCAATGATTGATTGATTTCATTTTTAAATATACTTAGGGTAGAAGCATAGACATCATATACCTTTCTACAGCCTGTACATGGTCTGTCTTGCTTACTTGCTATCTTGCTTACTTGCTAGCAACTTCCTGAAATTTTTCGTTCTACTTCTATATAGCCACGATTGCTCGGATCACCTTTCGCGTTATTTCCCTTATATGCGGTAATTCCGTGATGCATAGACATTATTGCTATGAGCGTGGGGAAGTCTTTTTTTTACTTCAGGTGACTCTCGAGACCATAATCGTGCAGTCCAAGTTGAATTGTAGCACATACCCTCGACGGCACCACTGAAAACGTTATCGAAAAGTATCCGATTAACTTCGTACCTGAGATGTAATTATTTTTTCAACTAGTGAGCTAATATATACGTCGCCATGGAATCTAGTTTATTGAGACTGTCGTCAATATCGCTTTTTACTTAAAGTAAAATGAGGAGCAATCCCGAAATACGTTTAAATGATTACCGGGTGGTAGTGGTTGTCAGACTAGTCGTCACAATTTTTTTTTATTTTTCAAACGCTGTAGCAACGAGCTTCGCTAGCAAGAATATTTTCACACGAACGAAATATTTGTTGTCTTCAAACAGAAAAGTGCATTGGTTGCTGCTTAATCTTGACTACCACTCTTAACTTGTTGCTACATAAGGCCCGTGAAAATGGCTTAACGAGCTTCTAAGTACCGTTTTTATTGAGATTGAGTTGTAACAATTTGATTCCGTGCAATATTTTAACAATCTATCCAGGAAAATTATTACTTCGCAATTTTTCGATGCTGCAAAATTCCTAATTTAGAATCAGGGTTGAACGTGCAGTGTCTGGAGACTTATACAACAAAACAAGCCTATAGTTCCCATGATGATGGAAAGCTCATGTAAAGTACAGCTTCTAAATACTCCCTATAATATTAAATATGTGCACATATATAGTTATGAACTTTTGTTGCTGTTATTATGTTTCATTAATTATTTTCTTTAGATTAATAGATTCATATTCACTCTTCTTGTCATCTAGACCAGTTAAAAAGCTATAGAATCAAAGGGCCACTAACTTACACTTTTGAAGAGCATCAAGAAAATAATTGATAAGTTGCTACAAAGCTCGCAACATCGTAGTGTTCCGATATTTTTTCCGCATTCCGGCTAGATGGTGGAGACTTGGCCTTTAGGACGATAAACTTCACTATTTAAAAGAAAATCAATATTCCGAGAATTGATAGGATTCTCTTTCCCATCCTGCCATAAGCAAAATGAAAGACAGAAATATTGGCGTATTCACAAACCCAAAGCACGATCTTTATATCTCGGACATAGCCACACCAAAAGCTGAAGAACTTGCACCCGATGAGGCCCTTATTCATGTAAAATGTACAGGGATTTGCGGTTCAGACATTCATTTTCAAAAACATGGACGGATTGGATCTACTATGGTAGTTGAAGGTGAGCATATTTTGGGCCACGAATCTTCAGGAGAAGTGCTTGCGGTCGGAACTGATGTGAAGAATTTAGTGCCAGGCGACAGAGTTGCCCTTGAACCTGGTGTTCCATGCGGAACTTGCAAAGACTGTTTGAAGGGCCAATATAACGGCTGCGAGAAAGTGTCTTTTTCCTCTACGCCACCTATTTCGGGTTTTTTGAGACGGTACATAAAACACCCAGCTAGATTCTGCCATAAAACAAACGGGCTAACGTTTCATCAAGGAGCTCTCTTAGAGCCATTATCTGTGCTGTATTGCGGAATCAGACATACAAACTTATTGCTAGGACAATCTGTACTCATATGCGGAGCTGGACCCATTGGATTCGTCACGGCAAAATGCGCAGCGCTGGCAGGTGCTAGCCCGATCGTTGTAACAGACATTGAACAAAAAAAACTTGATTTCATAAAAAAGGAAATCCCGAATGCCATCACCGTACTTGTTACTGGATCTCTACAAGAAAATTTGGAAAAGGTTACGTGCAACCCAGATAACTTTGATGTTGCCTTTGAGTGTACTGGTGTAGAGGCTTCTCTTGAGCTTGCGGCCCATGCACTAGATTTTAGAGGGAAGCTTCACGTTATCGGTGTTGGCAAAGAGCACCAAAAGATTCCATTCATGATACTTTCGGTTAAAGAAATAATTATCACATTCCAATACAGATACTCCAATACCTGGCCAACGGCAATTAAGCTAATCGAACAGCGGATTCTCAATTTGGACGGCGTTGTAACCCATACATTCGCACTTGAAGATGCCGTTGAGGCTTTTCGTGTAGCCTCAGATCCTCGCATAGGCGCCATGAAAGTGATTATAGAAGATAAATAGGCGAAATACAAGTATTAACTTTAGTAACTTGTGAAGGAACCTGTTTTTATACTCCTTTAGGGTATTGTAATCTTATCATTTTCTTTATGGTTTGACTCTCGCTTAATATGTTACCCCAATCACCCCACTCGGGTTGTTCATAACAGAAGCATTCCTTTAACCATGCGTATACATCAGGAATCAGTTGCTTCCCCATCCTTGATATGAGTTGCCTCATTCGTAGTCTGTGTCATGGTTACATCCTCTCCTATAGGCCCATTTTATGTATATACTTCCGGAAAATCTCCACAATGCGCCTGAAATAAGGATAATCAACGCTGAGGCTTGCCCCACATATGCACGGATAAGGTTTCGCGTCAATCCGGAGTATTGATCGAGTTCAAATAAGCGGGTCCTTCATCAATGTATAGCCTGTGGCCACTTAATAGATAAAAGGAAGGAAAGTCACCAATAATGAAAGCTTCCACGTAAATTTGAAAGTACTCCTTTTCATAGAAAACATGACGTACGAAGAAAAATTGGTAGGTCCAGCACTTAGGTTGCGGGCCTTTATTGACAAGACTCCCAACTTTCATAACGTTTATGCAGTTGCTGGCATTTCGTGTATAGCCGGATTTATGTTTGGTATTGACATATCTTCAATGTCACTATTCATCGGAGACAAAGAGTATGGGACATATTTTAATCATCCAGACTCTACGCTTCAAGGGTTCATTACTGCCGCAATGTCTTTGGGGTCTTTTTTTGGTGCTTTAAGTTGTGCGTTCATTTCTGAGCCTTTCGGTAGAAGAGCATCATTGATGCTATCTGCGTTGTTCTGGTGCATAGGTGCTGCAGTGCAATCCTCGTCAATAAATGTCGCTCAACTAATCGTGGGACGGCTTATTTCTGGCTTCGGCGTTGGGTTTGGCTCTTCTGTTGCTCCAGTTTATGGCTCCGAGTTGGCCCCTAGAAAGATAAGAGGCATGATCGGTGGCCTCTTTCAATTCTCAGTAACGTTGGGTATTTTAATTATGTTCTATCTCTGTTATGGTTTGCATTTCATCCATGGAGTTGGTTCATTTAGGCTCTCTTGGGGCCTCCAAATACTTCCTGGCATTGTATTATTCGTGGGCTGCTTCTTTATTCCTGAATCGCCACGATGGTTAGCAAAACAAAACCTCTGGGAAGATGCGGAAATAATTATAGCAAAAATCCAAGCGAAGGGTAAAAGAGATGATCCTGATGTTCTAATTGAAATCTCAGAGATAAAGGATCAAATTTTAGTAGATGAGAATATTAAAGGCTTTTCCTATGCTGATCTATTTTCAAAAAAGTATCTCTTGCGGACTATCACAGCATGTTTTGCTCAAATATGGCAGCAGCTTACTGGAAATAACACTTTGATGTATTATATCGTCTATGTTTTTGGAATGGCTGGCTATTCCGGTGACGCTAATTTGATTGCATCTTCAATTCAGTATATTTTGTTCTGTGTTATGACAGTTCCTGCTTTATACTTGATGGATAAGGTAGGCAGACGACCCATTTTGTTAACCGGGGCAGCCTTCATGATGATTTGGCAATTTGCTATTGGGGGCATATTAGCTACATACGCCGTCCCTACAAAAAAAGTGAATGGTAATGATACCGTAAGACTCAAAATTCCCGCCGAGAACTCAACCGCCGCAAAGGCAGTCATAGCTTGTTGCTACTTGTTTGTAGTTTCGTTTGCGTATAGTTGGGGTTGCTGTATCTGGATCTATTGTGCTGAGGTTTGGGGAGACAGTGCATCTAGACAGAGAGGTGCCTGTGTCACCACCGCCTCGAATTGGATATTTAACTTTGCGATTGCAATGTTTACCCCGTCGGCGTTCAAAAATATAACCTGGAAAACTTACATAATTTTTGCAATCTTTTGTGCTTGCATGTTCCTTCATGTTTTCTTTTTCTTTCCTGAAACTAAAGGTAAGCGGTTAGAAGAAATTGGTCAAATGTGGGATGAGGGCATTCCAGCTTGGAGAAGTGGTTCTTGGAAACCACAAATCCCATTTTTATCCGATATGGAGTTACACGAAAAGTTGGGGGTTGAGGTTGAGCATGTTGAAGGTAACCAACTCATGGCAAGAAATGAAAAGACGTGAGAAGAAAATGGCCTTCGAATAGTTTACGCTGCGCGGAACTATTTGAGCTTTTTCCTTCCAAGGCATTGTATTGCCCTAGGCATTTTTTTTCAGCAATAGCGGTTTTAGTGGCTCAGCGTCTAGCTATATTCTTTGTTCGACAATTGTAAGTAAGTAGTTCGAATACTGTAATTACGCAAACTTAGTCAATGCAAGTAATGTCAAGTTTTTATCCGTATATATCTAATTAAGTATATGGTTTTGGTCCAAGCTGGCCAATCTTTTATCTTCAATATTCTGCAACTGAGAGTCCACCATAAAAAAAGTAGGCACCGATATTTTTCTGTTACTCTCACTAGATATCATTCTCAGATGTAAGTTTGCTTAGTGCTGTCTTGGGATTGCGATCGTGTTCTTTGATATTTGTTTTATCAAAGACTTGCTTTGTCTCCTATAGACCTAAGCTTTGTATAAACGATGAATACCTAGACGACCAATTCTTGCCTTTGTTTATTTTGGATTAGCCCTCTACAACCGCTACACCCATAATCCGATGTCTGTGTACTGTGAAGGATATTATCATAACTTTTGCTCACTACGATCCAAAGTACAAATTGGAATGGGAAGCAGTTACGAATAAAATTCTAGGGTTTTATTCAAGTGGGCATTGATGTTAGCAAAGTCAACTTTGAAACGAACAAGCTTGATTGGCTATAGCCCGGGGAAATGACTACATGGTTTGGTCCGTCTAACTTCAAGTAAAGTGAGCCAATGTAAAAATTCGTTGAAAAATAAGTAGTACCATCTTGTTTGATAGCTGTTGTTTCTCACATTCCGTGAAATATAAACTTCGAAAGTAAGCTCATCGTTTATTCTACAAACTATGCAAAACGACGGCTTTTTTGCAGCTTTCTTTTTTCTCCAGTTTTTACAAAATTTAATTTTTTCTCGATACGATAGACATAGAGTTTGCTACTACAGATTGCAGCATCAAGATATAGCCAAAACAAAACAAATAGATATTTTTTGGTTTCCTTAATGCATATCCTGGTGAAAATAGCCTGCTATTTCATTCACAAATTACAAAATTCAAACTTCTCCAGATCTTTCTTTGGCGAACTTATTCGTAAGCTCAATGATTTGTTTCTGTCTTGAAATTTCGAGGTTTTCAAGGTACTGATCTTCCTCTTCGTAGTTTCCCACAGAAACCTTTCTTGGGTTTTTAGCATTAAAGATCTTATCCAACTCTTCGAGCGATTTGTGTCTCGTCTCGACAAAGAAAAAGTACACAACGGTGAACTCGACTAGGTCCCAAAAAACATATACAACATAATACCAGAAGCTTATTCTTTCCATTGCTTTCGGTGCTGAAAATTGGTTTACAAAAGAAGCAATGCCACCCACAACATAAACGACGATCATATTACGAGATCTCAAAATATTGGACGAAACTTCAGAAGGGTAAATAGGTTGCATAGGTGTAAAAGCAAACGAGAAAATGACTCCAAAAAGATAAATAAAAAAAAGTGTCCCATTTGTTGCAGATTTTGCTTTGGTTGCCTTATATCTTGCTGTGCAAATTGATAATGCGGTTAGGGCTAGAGAACACCCTGAAGTTGAAAACATGAACATTTTTCTTCTTCCGACTTTGTCATGCGAGAACGACCCTAATATAGCTGCAGCCCAGCAAACAATCGAATAGACTGCATTCATGAGTACATTCGTTGAAGCTGTTGTCATACCGACATTGGTGAGCATTGTTGGAAGGAAATACGATGCCACATTATTTCCAGTGAACTGGGAAAACCAAGCCATAGTAACAACCAAAAAAAATCTGTACCTGTCCGAGCTGTTGATAAGAAGAGGTCTCATATCGAGGATTTTAATTGGATCAGAAAGCTTAATATCTTTGAAGGAATCAACCATCTTTGCTAACTCAAGGTCTACTAGAGGATGTTGTTCATCGCCGTTACAATGGTACTTTACTATTATAGCTCGAGCTTTCTCAATTTGTTTAACACCCACAAGCCATCTGGTGACTCCGGTATAAACCACGCAAATAATGAAACTATACCCGGAATAGAATTTGTAACCATAGGGGAAGCTTAAAGGACTTTGCAGAGCCGCTGAAATGTAAATTTGAACCGTATGCTGTAAAAGCCGCAACGAGGGAACCAGCGTAATACAACGTATTGTAAAGCCCAGCAACAGTGCCTCTAAGATGTGAAGGTGCCATTTCAACGCAATAGGTAGGAGCTGCTGCAACAGCGATAGTGCTGGAGAAAGATAGGAAAAATCTACCACCGATCATAGTGGCAGTATTTTTCGCTACGGCAGTGTAATCACTGCCGATACATGCACCAATACAACCAGCGAGGATGCCAGCTTTTCTACCTTTCCAATCCTGAATGGAGCAGAAGAAGGCCCCGCAAATCTGCCCAACATTATATATTGAGAACACTAGGCCTGTACCAGTAGAACTGCTGACATCTAAATTGAAATATTCGAGATAGTCGGGTAAAGTATAGATACTCGACATCAAACTACCGTCGTAGCCATTCATTGTTGAACAAAAGTATACGAGAAAGCAGCAGCAGCAAAGAAAACATTTCTCTACTCATGAGCTTTGGGAGCTCGAGATCAGATACCTCAACCGGTTTCCCTTCAACCTCCACTGATGGGAGTTCCACAATCTCTAGATCCGCTTTCCTTTCCTTCAGGTCTTCGAGGTGTTCTACTTCTGGCTTATCTTTGTCCTTTTCGAGCCCTGTACCATCTAGCTTGCCTTCATCCATGCTTTCTATTACTGGTCACAAGATTACATAGGAATCATTCCGGTACGTCTTGTGTTTTTATACCCTATTGCAACCTTCACGATTCTTGATCATTAGTGGCTTTGTTTTACCACAGTTTGTCTAAAGTTAGCACATACCTTTAGTGCGGAGTGAAAGAATACCAACCATCAACATACTCCCCATCTATCCACGCAGCCTTTGTGTACTATGCGATGTAGCTTACTCTCATAATCACCCTTACCCCGGATGCGGTTGATAATGAGATAATGCGTTGGCACAATGCAGGGGAAGCTTAGAATCTCAAAAAATATTTGGGTCCATATGCAACAAAACAAAAAACCTTATTTCGAGCTCTACTCACGAGTCCCAATTAGAGCACCAAGAATTTTGAATAGCATCAGTTGAGGGGATTGCCTTAGAAAAGGCTACGCGAAAGCGCCATCAGAAAGCAACGCCTCCGGAGTGCTTGGGCGCTTCGGCTATTGGATGAAATCAGAATGGTAACAACCAAGACGTGTGGTACTAGGTGTATTCTAGAGGAATGGCAACAGAATTGAAATATTTTTGGAGACTTGAAGTGCCCCATATCGCTAAGTGAATGTTCAAATTAAAAGAAGATTAAAAATTTTGACTTGGTCTCGAAAGTAGTCTCAAGTATCACCTGAAGTATTTATAGCGCTAAAGGGCGACTTTGAAAGGTACGGTATACGTTTGTACCGTTTCACTAATACTGAATTTCTTGAATCCAGTATTAGTGAATATAAATTTTATTATTACAATAGGTCAAATTATGAGGCGACAATATCACAAGTAGACCCGAGCCGTGGCTGATGATTCAGAGCCTAACTTTGGTTATGATATGTAATACAATATTCATTGACCAACTGGGATCCTTGATGGTTTTAATGTCTACTCTTTATCATACAATGCAGTTCTAGTAGTTTTACAACTGGAACTACCTTTATTTCCGGTTCTTACTAACAGGTATTTGCATCTCCGTTTCCCTCATAAAACTGTTAATTTGAAATATATATCAACTATTTGAGATCAACCTCATTAGATTCTCACGAAAAACGTCATGTTCGCTTCGACAAAATAATGCTGGAAATCTATTAGTATAGGTTAACAAATACACCTTTTTGATGCCTCATTGTGGCGTTTGCGGATTTCCTCGGAGGATAATCATGGTCGTCAGTAGTCAAATTGGGGAACATTTGCGCCAATCTTATGGTAACGTAGGACGCCTCTGTAAGCGCAAATTGTTGCCCGAGACATATTCTGGGGCCACTACTGAAGGGCATATAGGCCCAGCCAATATTCTTGAGTGTTGCCCATCGTTCTGGTCGAAATATATGGGCGTCTTTCCCATAGTATTCAGGCAGCCTATGGGTGCTGTAAATTGAGTAGACAACCAACTGCCCTCTAGCTATGAAGATGGGAGACTGACCATTTGCTCCACCACCTTTTGGTAATGTCGTATTTTTTTTCGCTACTCTAAAATTTTGTGGTACCGACGGATACAAACGGAGGGTTTCATTTAAAACCCACTTCAAATAAGTACATTTTTTCATAGACTCAAAAGTAATCTTCTTCAAATTTTGGCCATCACTACCAAATTGTGCATAAATATCTTTTTTAAGGGCTTCCCAAACTTGCGGCCTTCTGCTCAACTCAAAGAAAAGAAACGAAAGGAGGCTCGCAGTTGTATTTCTTCCAGCCAACATAATACTAAGCAACTCATCTTGTAAGGTCTTTGGATTCCGAGTTTGCTTAACTAACTCGTACAAGAATACGTAGCTACTTTTACTCTTCTTATCTAATTCCTCAGGAGAGATAGCTAACGCTTTTTGAACATAATGCTGTGTAAACTTATGTACCGTTGCGTTGGCCTCCTTGAACTTCTTGGGATTTATAAGGAAATAGCCGTCATGAAGAATCAGTCGGAACGTAATATAGTTTTGGGACACATTAAATGCATTTTCAAAGTTGTTCGTAATGTCGGACTGCTTAGAACGATTTTCGTATCCAATAGAAGCATCCTTTAACAGGTGCAAGGATTCCCCAAACAAAAATTCTGTAGACGCATCAATGGTCAACTTATGAAAAAGAGGTTGCACATTGAACAGTCCTCCGTTATGTTTTCGCACATGCGCACCAAATACTTGCATATGTGGTTCCAACATCTCAACATGAGATATCTGTTCTCTTGCAAACTGGGGACGTAACATGGCCCTCGAGTGCTTCCATCTTTCCCCTTCTGACGCAAAAATTCCGTAACCTAAAAGGGGCCTGAAAATTTGCTGCCTCTTGCCAATGCCGAAATCGTCGAACTGAGTGGAAACGAGCGCTTTCATGTTGTCAGCGTTCTTGGTGATAATTACTCGCCTATTTAGTAACCTCACTCGGAGGGTCTCAGCATTATTTCTGGCAAAGTTCTCGTTTTGGACGTCCGGGAAAAAGCCTGCTTTCCTTGCCTTCATCATTCTAAGCAATTGACTCACTCCAAAGGTCCAGTCGGATGCATTTGTGACGGCTTCACATCCCCATTTTCTCGCCAATAGCCATTGAATTATTTTTGTAGTTAATATGTAGACGCAGACGGCACCAAATAGTATTTCGTACCACTGTGGCACCCTTTCTGTGATGTAATTGAAATTCATAAGTCTTCAAGTTAGCCAGCCAAATGAATTCCTAGAGAGCCCGAAATACATCGCCTACGTGAAGACGTACATATATAAAAATATACATATGAACATATGCGAATTGGAACCGTTGAGGAGCAATGCGATTAAATATCAGATGCACTAAATGTACGTTTTTTACCAACAAGGCTTCACAGGCAAACAAGCTCGCTAGTATATCCCAGCCAATAAGCTTCTAATGCACATAACAGGGACTCGAGCCACTGAGGGTGAGTCGGAGACACAATATGAAGTCCGACAGACGACTATTCGCAAACTCCGAGCCGTGCGTATACTCTCACATGCGAAGTCCGAGAAGCGTAGTTATCGTGGTATTAGCGGAGCCGTAGTACAGGGTAGCAAAAAACTCGAAGGCGTGACGATGTAGGCTACTTGTTGGAAACAAGCAAATTGGTTGTTGCTCTTCAGTGGTTTTGCTTGGTTGCGAAAACAGAGCATTTCTTACAAAACCGGAAAGGAACATGATGATGTTGAACCGCAATGTCAAGTAAAATACCCACTATGATATGAGTACTAACGATAGGCATTTCCCAACCAAAGAAGAAAGAAAATGAGTAGATAATAGATGGTGTGAAGCGCTAGTTTGAATAAAAATTTCAGTCTATCTCGTCTGGCAATAATGTGGGGTATGTGATCCTGCGGGAGATCGCTATGTATCGAGGTATTTGGACTGATTGTTTCAGGTTCTATGCCGAGGCCGACTGTAGACGGCACCAAGCTTTTGTTAGGCGACTCCAAAGTAAAGTCGATGGTATAGGGTGAGGGGGCTCTATCTGAACTATGGGCCAGAGTTAGCCCTATGCCTGCCGGGGCTTCAAGCAAAACGGTGTTTGGCGGATCGCTCTTTGTACTGACAGCCCTCTTTAGTGCCTGCAGGGAGCTGATGCTAGTGGCATGACTCACTCTTTTAATTTGATTCTTATTGACGCTTTTAAAGGCCGAACCTTGTCTCAGTCTTCTGCGAGGTGCGGTCCCCACCTCGCTGCCGGCACTCAAAGTCGACCTCGAGTCACTAGACTCCTGTTTATAGCGTTTGAAACTAATTCTTCTCTTCACACCTCCAAAAGCAAGTATTCTAGATACCCATTTTATGTCAGTGTCGTCACGATCATTAGTAAATAGCATCGTGTAATTTTCTACACCAGCGATGAACAGTGAAATTTTGGAAATTACTGTGCCTTAAATATGTACACCTCGCCCGCATACATAACGTATAGCGCTTACGCATCTTTGCATTAGGGTTCGATAGGTTTAGAACAAACCATCGTAAACTATTAATGCAGTAGCTATTATTAGCCCTCCAGAGAGCGATTATTAAGAAATGCGTATACGGTATACAGGCTTGTTCCCGGGGAAGAGCTTACTTTAGTTCTTTCGACCCACCGTTCCTGAAACATTATTTCCATCTTGGTCAGGGTTTACGAGCATCTAATGCGCTTCCGGCCGCTCCGACTATAGCAAGTTGATAGCAATTCAGCTGCCCGACTTAAAAATGTTTCAGTATATCCCATGCAATGAAAACTAGCCTCATGTGGACTCTACTCTTGAAGTTTCACATACGCTGTGAACTAGACCCCGGCAATACGAAATTGCTTAGCCAGCATTGTTTAAGCCATTTTCCTCGCATATAACTTGAAGCCACCTTACGTAAGCGCACTATATGGTCCTACTTGCCAAGATGAGTAGAGAAAGAGTCAATGCGCTGGTATAGGCATTGAGACCCAGGTAGGCCGCGTAGAGCGTGAGTTATTGATTTGCTGGTCAATTGTGCCTCGTGGACTGCAGCGAGCTCTCGTGAAAACCGGTACCATTAGCCGTACTTAGCCGTACTTGAGAAGCAAGATTTACGGTACGGCGGATCGCTAACAACAGTTGTTGCTACGGTAGCCGAAGCTTAAATGCTCTTCATGATTAGTTTTGGCGACGAAGAAAGCTGGATCGCCATCGACGTTATGAGAATATTCGCACGCAATGGTGCAAGCTGGCGCGAATTCTTTTGAGCTTATGCCAGGAATCCACGGTATTGAGGCTGCAGATATTGGTATTGGTCAAGAAAAGGGTGCTAGACGTGTTTATGCTCAAACCTAGTGAAAGTGTTGTAAGATGAATGGGTTTTGCAAAGACAAGTCTGCTAATTTTGGTGATTTTGTGACAATTTTCTGCCAACTTTAGTGGTTAGCCAAACAGAGCCAGCCCATTTCGAATAACCACTAGTGCGGAACGAACCAGCGAATCAGGTCAAACCAAAGTAATCAGCACCAGATACATATGAAGTTTTTTGCAACTTTTGATGGAACCCCATGGGTTATTGAATCTTGAATAACCCCAAGGGTGAGTCGAGATCGTTGCCAAGAGAGTTCCGTGAACCGTTTATAAGAAGAGGATTATGCCAAAATTTGAGGTGCATTGCTCCAAAGCAAAATAGAACACAATGCCCGCTCGAAAAATTGGAAGGAAGCCCATACCCATCACATTGCTTTCCGGGTTCTTGGGATCGGGAAAAACTACGCTACTCGAAAATATTTTGACTAGCGAGCATTCTTTAAAGATCGCGGTGATAATTAACGACGTTTCGCAGCTAAACATCGACGCTACACTTATAAAAAATCACGCAGTGACTAACAAAGAGGAGAAGTTGATCGAGCTTCAAAATGGGTGCATTTGCTGCACCTTGAGAGGTGACCTTCTCGAAGAGTTGGTGGCATTGGCTAAAGACGGCAAATTTCAGTATATAGTTATCGAGTCAACCGGCATTTCAGAGCCAATGCAGGTTGCCGAAACGT
This sequence comes from Debaryomyces robertsiae, assembly GCA_030566065.1. Lineage (NCBI taxonomy): Eukaryota > Fungi > Ascomycota > Pichiomycetes > Serinales > Debaryomycetaceae > Debaryomyces > Debaryomyces robertsiae. Next base: position 18,247 of record JAJMHL010000014.1, read on the forward strand.
TCACAACAGAATTTTCTGAAATGCTATTGCAGACAGATGCTTCAATTTTGAAGAATGACGAGAATGTCATAAAAGAAATCGTGGATTTGGGGGGTTTGAATCGGCTCGCTAAAATTGATACTTGCGTAACCGTCGTCGACGCTTTGAACTTTTGTTCTAATTTTGAAACTACTCAATTTTTAGCAGACAGATATGGGGAACATGGCAATAATGAATCAGATCGTACGATTACTGATTTGATGGCAGAACAGATTGAATTCAGTGATGTAGTCATTGTCAACAAAGTCTCAACGATCAAGAAAAGAAAAAGGAAGAAGGTTTTGAAGATGATTGGATCATTGAATCCAGTTGCAAAGGTCTTGCAAACGGACTACTGTAAGATAAATATTAATGAAGTTATTAATACCAAAAGATATGATTTTGAGAGGGCAACTACGTCCGCAGGTTGGTTGCAAAGTATAAACGAAATGACTTTGAGAGAAGGGTTTGGCGACAAACTGTCAGTACTCACTCCTAAGCCCGAGACGGAAGAGTACGGCATTAACAATTTCGTATATACTTCGAGACGCCCTTTTCACCCTGAAAGAATATACAAGTTGATCAGGGACAAATTCGTGGTTATTGAGCAGGAAGGGATAGAAGAAGAAGAAGAAGAAGAGAACGAAAAAAACGAAGATGAGGAAGAAGAAGAAGAAGAGGACGAAGAAAACGAAGATGAGGACGAAGAAGAAGAAGAGAGTGGCCAATGTGAAGAAGGAAGTTTTTCGGACGATGATGAGTTTGTTCAACCGTCCGAAAAGCAAATATTGAGGAACAAAAAGCGGTCTCCATTTGGGACTATGTTGCGTTCCAAAGGTTTCTTTTGGTTAGCTTCCAGATATATAATTAGAGGTGAATGGTCTTCCGCCGGCCCAATGTTGACTCTAAAAGGTGGAATTCCCTGGTTTGCAGTAGCCGGGCCAGATACAGTTCCTGAAGAAGTTGCCAAGTTGATCGAAGCCGACATGAAGGGCAAACACGGAGATAGACGTAATGAATTGGTATTCATAGGTGTGAATATCGAAAAGGTAAGGTTGAAGAAAGTGCTAGATGCTTGTTTATTGAATGACGAGGAACTTACCACATTCGAAGAAATCGTAGAAACAGAAGGCAATCTATTCAAGATAGAAAAAAAGTTGCAAGGAGTTTTCAGCGATGGTTTCGCTAGTTGGTTAGCTTTCGACGAAAAAGAGACAAAAAATATCCTGCCTGCCGCTAAAGTAGAAGAGTACTCGAACCGTCATAGAAATCATCATCGTGATAATGATCACAGTCATTCTCATAAACTGGAGCTACTCACATCGAATTGAATCTTTTTCTATTCCGTACCGCTAATGGTCACATAGTCTATTGTTTACTAAGCGAATAATGATTCGACACAAGTACCGTATTCATCAATGATGGAACGCGATTGTGAAATGTAGTTGCCCAAAATACAAGTTGAGCACAGGCCTTAAATCAAAATTGTATCACTATCCGCGTCTAGAAACTTGTGAGTGAGCGTTTTTACTACCCTGCAACTCTGTCACATTTTCATTGAATAATACTTTTGGCTGTATTAAAGCACAAGTATGCTTTATATGGTTGTACGTGCCATTAGCATTCTCTTTCCTCGCTATTTTGAGAATTCAGCAATAGGAACTAAGCTAGACTTACAGAGATTCGTTTTCAGTTGTGAAATCAACTAAATTAGCGTCATTAGTTTCGCATCTGCTTTACCCTCCTTGAGACTAATGAAGCACTCCAATGTTGCGAAACGCGGAGCTGCCGTCCAACGTCCAGCAGATGGAAGCTGTTCCCTAAAACCAAATGCGCGAGATGCAACTTTATTCGACTTTCTTTGCGGTTGTTCATTGAAACAAGCAGTTGCCAATAAGTTAGTGCAAACTGTTTTATTTTGCATTCTTTGGACCAGAGATGATCTGAGTCAAAAATATACAGCGGTCGAAATCTTGTGAAATTTTCGCTTCTCGAGGCGGTTAGAGACCATCTTGTATTATTGAACAAGGTCTTTCGTTTTCCGTAAAACGTCTATTGTAATTTATATATACATTAATGCGGCGTATACTGCACGATAGGGCAGCTGACTGATGTGGAAGCACGAGCATCGTTAGAACATATCATTCTCGTAGGGACATTCAACGCTACTATGACCTTCACGCTCACAAAGGCCGCACCAATCGTCCCTACCCTGACTGGGGTCAATAGGCTTCTCAGGTACGTAAATCGGCAAAGAATTGACTTCCAAACCCTTTCCATTTTTTTCCTTAGCTGATTTTTCTTCCGGCTCAAGTACTGAAGTGATAGTCAATTTCCGTAACGCTTCATCCAATTGTAATCTGAGTCTCTCATTCTCTGCAGAAGCGTCTTTCAAAGCCTGGTCTTTAGCATCCAGTTCCTTTTTGTGCAATTCGTCAAGTTCGTCTAGCGTATTGTGGAGTTCGTTCAATTCATCAAAAGTAGGCCTCACTTCCAATTCATTTTTCAAATTTTCTATCAAGGCGCTATATGCATCTTTTTCAGCTAATTTTTGTCGTAATGTCTCGATTTCCGTTGTCAATTCAGTTCCGTCATTGTCTTTCAAAGTTATGTGGTTTAACCCATCCAGCAACTCATTCAAATCATCGGTGGATGCTTTTGAGGGCCTCAATTGATCTATAACTTTATCTTTCTCGGCAACTTCAGCTTGTAGCTTCGCTAAGTTTGTATCTAGTGTAACTTGTAGTTTCTTCAAACTTTCAATTTCATTCTTAGCTTGTTCAAGCTGATCTTTCAAAGAAGGATTATCTTCTGATAATGCTTTCGAATTTTCGTTCTCGAATCCTTGCTTTCTGTCTTGTTCGTACTTAGATATTTGCTCACGAAGCAACAGTACTTCTTTCGCCATAGCTTCGTTTTCCACTTTCATTACATTCTCAAGGGCAGTTTTATCCTTCAGCAACTTGTCGTGGGCCGACTGAAGCTTAGATATTTCTTTCTCCTTCAATATTAATATGGAATTCAAATGCTCAACGTCCACAGAATCTGTACTCCGAGAAGCTGCGTGCCCATACTCTGAATGCAATGCTTCCGCAGACTGCGAAGTCCCTGCAGTAAGCTCTGAGATCTTTTGCTCATAGAATTGTTCATTTTCCTGCTGGGCGCACACCATTAAGTCCAAACTGTCTCGCCATTCTTCCCTTGCTTTCTCAAATTCTGCCTTCTGTTTAAGCAATTTCTTGTCCTTTTCGAACAACTCGTTTTCATACTGTTCTAATAGCGGTTGTATTTCGCTTACTGTGTTTCTCAAGTTATCTAGAATCAGGACTTTTTCGGCCATCTCTGCTCGAGTAATATCGTAACTATGTTTCAACTCAATGAGTTCTTGCTGCATTTCCTTTTTTTCTTGATCGAAGCCAGCAACAGGTATCGGAAGGCCATTTGAGCTCGAGGGAGGAGAAGAAGTGTAAGAGTTAATGTGTAGCCTGTTTGCCGATCTACTACGGCTTTCTCTGTGAAGATAGGGTGCCTTCACCGAGAATTCATCACTTCTGACCGAGTGCTGGTCTCCATTTACGGTCAAAAGTTTTTTGCTCACCAGTTTCAAGTCGACTGTTTGCGGAGATGGTGTGCGAGTTGAATCGCTCGAATTGGCCGAACCAAGATCAATATTTGTCCTCGGCCTCCTCAGCAAGTGTGGATTGACTGATCTTAACCGCTCAAACGGTAGAAAAAGCCCTGTCATGGGCTGTTGTACCTCGAAATATTTGATACCTTCGACAGATCCAGAGTTTTTGCCTCGTGCCGCCGCTATCGGCCCTATGAGCTCAATTCCTCCAAATATACCATTTTTGCCTTCGATGGTACCAAAATACCGCAAAATTCCATGCCCCCTAGTACCAGGTATAGCTACCTTCGAACCGATATGTTCTGACATAGCTAAACATGAGGTTGTAGTAAAAGAGTGACATATTTATGTATTGATTTCAACCGGACGCGAAAGACGAACTTCGCGGTTCAACCGACGTTAGATCATCGCTTTAACGTTGTTCATTAAAAATAACTATACACTATTTCTTATTAAGGGTGACCACGTTAGGTTTGATGGTTCTATTTCTCAACTTTTTACATAGTGACCATTTAACGGGTTCCTGATGGCTTGCGTGCTGTGACTTTTCGTAAGTGAGGGTAGGCATGTTGCTAACGTCTGCGATATTCAAATTACTGATATCACTTGACAAAGTATCGATTTCCTTCAAGTGATCGAAAGTATTTTCATTAATTTGGAAAATGACTTTCTCTAAGTTTTTCAATATATTTTCGTCCACAGTAGTCCTTGCCTTGAGCGGCATCATTTTGCTGATAAGTTCGCTTTCGAGATCCTTGACTCTTTTCAATTTTTGGCGTAAGCTAGTCTGTAAAGATTCGTTTTGAAAATCTAACGGGCGTTTCAGTAGCTTCAAAGATGCCGATTCAGTTGTATAAAGAGAGAGTTGTGTGAGCAATTTGTCAACTTTAACTCTTTGTACTTGACTCTTCTCAAGCCTTTTAGTTAACTCTCTTAACAAGGAATCAAGAGAACGCGAAGCATCCAAGTTATCAGAGACAGCGGGTTGAACTTCTTTAATTTTGGACTCTATTTTTGTGCTCGAGCTCAATCTTAATAGCTCTGGAGAATCAGTTAGAAGCCCATGATCCATATTTATGTCATGTTCATTTACAAGGTGTCCCATAATATCCGTATTTTTTTCCATTATTGCAAGATAGCCAGATGTTTCAAAGCAAATGTCAACTATTTTTTGCGTTACAATACTCTTCTCCTTTTCAAGATGATTTGAGAAACCAGCAAACTTTAAAAATTGAACACTGTCAAGCGGAGCATTTAGTTTTTGTTCTTCTTTCTTATCATGAATTAGATCATCAGTCTGAGTAGATGACGAGCTCAAAGGTCTCACCTTTGAAGCGTTATTCACGTTAGGTTGGAATTCCGATGCACTTGGTGTCGATTCGTGATTTTGGGGATTCTTTTGCAGAGTAACTTGTTGTAAAAGGTGCCCTGGCTTCCCAGTGATTTGCAACACATCAGCGCGACTGTCACTATTTGGGGCTTCCCAGTCATTTTCGGAATCAGATTCAAATCCAGATTTAGATTCAAATTCAGATTCAGATTCAGATTCAGGTTCAGGTTCGTTGAAGGATTCTGCACCAGCTTCTGGTACCTTACTTTCTTCCACAGATGTAGAAGAGGGAAACAGCAGTTTTGAATTAAGTTTTTCATTCAGGTTATCGCTTTGGCTTTTGAGCATAACATCAGCAGCTTGGTCCTTCATCGCTTTACTAATGGCATCCTCCTTTGAAGAAATCTGTTCTCTCAGGCGCAATTGAGACTCCGTTTCTTGCAGCTGATATTTGTCCTCTTTGCTGGAAGAAATAGAATCAGACATTGCACTCAAGTCAAACATAGCTTTCTGATTAGTGCTATTAGAAAACACATTCTTTTTCGAATCGGTGATCAGCAGACCTTCATCAGTAGTTCTGAATGTAGAAGCCTCGTCACTCAGAGGACCTCTCTTCGATGCTGCAAGAGAGAGAGAGCTGTTTTGGCCAGGGTAAATTGATTGGCTCCTATTCGTAGCATCGCTTGTTGACTCTCCTTCCTCTAGTGGAGCATATGAGGATGTCTTCTCCGTCTTTTCAGAGGTATCATTCGCGGAAGCGGTTGACGATTCACTCTTGCGTAAACTTGCAAACAGCGACTCTTTGGGCTTTTCAAAAGATGTTTTCAAAGATGCAAATGGGGGTTCACTCTTGGGTATATTTGCATATGGAAATTCGCCACTAGTCTTTCCAGAATTGTTTTTGAAAGAGGCAAAAGGTGATTCACTTTTAGGTATACTTGTAAAAGGAGACTTTTCTCCCTTTTCTCCCTTTTCTCCAGAAGTGTCTTTCAAGGAGGCAAATGGAGACTCGCTTTTATGCATACTTGCAGATGAAGGTTTTTCCAATGAATCATTTGATAAAGTAGAAAACGGGCTATTCTTTGCGATATCTGCGAAAGGTGATGTCTGCCTAGGAGTGCCAGAGGTGTTCTTTAACGCAGCGAAAGGCGAATCATTGCTCACTGCTGTACTACTATTCGGACGTTGATCGAGGCTAGAAAATGGGGAATCCTTGCCTTCGATGTTAGCAAATGGAGATTCATGGATCTGCTTACCCCGGTTGTTAGAGTATTTTCCAAAACCACTCTCAATAGGAGCAGCTGCGGTCTTCGCAGAGTTGGAAGATTGTGAGCCAAACGAATTCGTTTCAAAACTTGTTTTTCCGAAAGTGCTCTCAGAACGAGACACGGATTTACCGAAACCAGCCGATCCAAAGCCCGAGGAGCCAAAAGAAGGTGCATTGGTACTTTTTGCACCAAAACCTGATGATCCAAAAGCAGGTGCGCCTGTATTATTGGAGCCAAAGCCTGAGGAGCCAAAAGAAGGTGCATTGGTACTTTTTGCACCAAAACCTGATGATCCAAAAGCAGGTGCGCCTGTATTATTGGAGCCAAAGCCTGAGGAGCCAAAAGAAGGTGCATTGGTACTTTTTGCACCAAAACCTGATGATCCAAAAGCAGGTGCGCCTGTATTATTGGAGCCAAAGCCCGAGGAGCCAAAAGCAGGTGCATCGGTACTTTTTGCACCAAAACCTGATGATCCAAAAACAGGTGCATCGGTATTGTTGGTACCAAAACCCGAAGTACCGAAAGCAGGTCCACTAGTATTGCTAGAGCCGAAGCCGGAGGTGCCAAAGTCAGATGGACTGATGGCAGATGTACTGTTATTATTAGAGTTCACTTTTTGCAGAGTCAGAACCAGCTCGCTTTCCCGCTTCGGGTTCTCTTCTATTGGACCATCTATCTTTTTTTTAACGGACGTGTCCAAAGCCCCTTGTATGCTCTCGTCACTCGGACTTGCACTTATCTGACTTTCTAAGTAGGAAAGGGGTCTGTTCAAATCTAGTAAATTGTTCTTCAATCCGTACGCATCATAAATCCACCAGCTTATCAAAGTTCCTTCGTGAGTCAAGCACCATATCTTTGGCAATTCTCCTTTGACCTCATCGACGCCATTGCAAGGCTCCAAAACTGTGGTCTTCGTACAAGTCAAATCAACACCAAGCCCTATAGGCGACGCATCATCACCCGAGTCATCATTAATTGGGAATTGCGCCCTATCAGAGTCATTCAATTGATTGATTGACTCAATGTTGTCATCCTCAGTAAGTAAAAGGGTGTTTATTTCGGTAGCTAGCGACGAGGTAACGAAAGTTATTGTTCGGTTTGGGTACCAGTTAAACAAGGACGCTGAGTAGTAAGTGCCAAAACGACTCACGGATCCAAATGGAGGAGCTATGTCTGCTTCGTAGAAGTCATATGTAACATTGCTTGTTTTTCTAATAACATATGCCGTGTACTCGTGGTCATCCGGCTCTCCTTCTCCTTTATCATAAACAGCGAGCCACTTTGCATTCGATTCCAATTCTACAATCTTTATCAAGTTGGTATCTTCAGGTTCACTGATACTTGAATTGTAGATTTTGAAATGGTCTCGATTATCACCGTTGGCCTTCTTAGCCTTAATATCGCTGGATCTCTGGTGACTGTACAAAATGCTTCTTCCATCTATTGACCATCCGAAAGTCGAAATGCTTGATTCAAGAAATTGTGCTTTATTGTTGTTTATTAGTATCAACTCATTAGACTTGTTAAGCAATGCTATTGAAGTTGGGTTAACAGGAGACGGCTGGGCGATTCGAACATCCTGCGTATACTGGGGCTCGACGTATGAGACTTCCTTGAGCACCTCAGATGATACTGTGGACTCCGACTTGTATTCCGCCATGTTGATTTGTCTGAGACTACCATTGACCACAACGTAGAGCGTAGACTCATCGCAGTTGAAATGGACCTGAGTCACATTTTCAAGACCACTGATGCGCTTCAATTTGCTCACAGACAGCTCTTCACCTTCGCCTATTACAGAAAGTCTGTCCAAAACAAGCGACGTCATGTCTGAACACGCAAACATGCCTGATAGATTTGCTATAGCCAACAAGCTCAAGTCATCCTTATCCCCCGTCAGGAAGTCCAACGCGTTGCTGAAAACCCGGATCCCTTCCGGCTTACTCGAGAGCTTGAATCCCAAGTCTTCAGAGCTCGTTTCTTGCAATAAAGACATGCTTTCGTCTACCAATAGCCACTTTTTACAGAAGAATAGCCCATTAGCCGCTCTTGAGACGATCGATCAGAAACATAGTCCCATTTATGTGCAGGAAATCCAATATTGACAAGCGGACTAAGTGATGATATCGATTAATTATAGGTGGTTTGATGAGTTTTACAGCGTACGAGAGGAATTGGGCTTATTTCTTTGACTTGAGGCATCATCGACCAATAACTTGGAATTTGATGTTGTTATTTCAATCTGAAGTCAACAACTGACTAAATACCATCGTAAATACCAAACAGACAAGCCAACGGTAACAGTTTAGGCCGGGCCTCATAACCATGAGTAAAAAAAATTATAATTAATACCCCAAGACAACTTGGACGGTGAAGGCAGAAAAGGAGGAATTTTTGAAGGTTAAGGATGTTTGGATCACCTTTTGGCAGGCCAAATGGCCAGTCTGTTTCTTCGCCACCATCACATTTCAAAGATTCGGCTAGAAATGCGATCTACCAGCAATTATCGCCGCTGGTGATTACTTCGTCCAGTGCGACGTCTATACGATCAGCACCATCGCAGGTGCAGCAACTCAAGAATACGCATAGTCATATACTGCAAAGGTCGCTGGCGTCCAGTGTGTTCTCTGCTGGCAAGAGGTCTGTGCGGTCGGCTCCATCCATATATTCGAGCTCCACCGCGACGATACCAGAGGACTCAGAGCCTATTTCCACAACGGTCGAGCAACTAGTGAACGACATTGCATTGCACGAGCGATATTTTGAGGAGCAACGGCAGAAGAAGGGTCACTTGGATGGGGTGGAAGACGGGGAGGACGAGGAGCTTTGCAGGATTTCACTCGGGTCCCTGCTACAGTACCACAACGTGCCGGAGTCGCTCATTGATTGGAACCTAAACGTAACGAGGTGCAAGTTGATTTTGACGCAATTACCAATGATGTCGTCCATACCTGATTTCAACTACTCTATGAATTCGTTGCCTCAGATAGTGGGAGATTTGGCAAGTTTGTGTCACCTTGTACTAATACAGCCCCATATAACAGACAAAGAGCTAATTTATACGTTGTTCTCGTCCAACATATACCAGGAGCACAATCTAGACTACCAATTCAAGAAGTCGGTGGCAGAGATATCTGTCAAGCAATCGCGTCTTTTGCAGATTAATTCTCCGAAGCTGAGGCGTATGCTGTCACCTATAATCCTGTCTGATAACCAAAGCTTTTTAAAGTTCAAATTTAAAGAAATTGCTATAAGAAACTACTTGGTGAACCTAGCAGCAGCAGCAACCACAGCTTACGAGTACAAGATTAAATCCGATGCGATCAAGAGATCATTAAGACAAGGAGACAACAAAAAGGCGAAGTTGTCCAAAGAAAAGAAAAAGAGTCTTTGGGACGAAGTGCGCCTGGATGTTTTCAGAAGAGCTGGCTTGGAAGAATAATTTATTTCTCGATACTACGCAATTAATATGTACAAATGTTTAAATAGATTAATGGATATTCAATGCCATCCTTAGTATTTTTTGCGCATACTCTTAACCTTCTTGTAGTGACTCTTGCCTCCACTCGTTTTCAGAGCTTGGACCTCGTTATACTTTCTTTTGAAGTATTTTCTTCTGTCATTGTCATTTAGCACTTCTTCTACAAGCGTCTTTCCACGCTCACCTCTATTCAATCTAGCTGAATAGAACTCGGTATTGCCTTCAATTATTGTGCCCATTTGAAAGTATTTTGGGATGTTCCATTTGTCTTTTTTATAGTGTCTCTTTGGGTCCAATGCATTTCTTTGTTTTATGATCAATAAATCCCTTTTCAACTCTGGGGTAAGCTCTGGCTGCTTCATATTAAACCACTTAGACCCGGAATCTGTTTCCTCATCCCTTGCTGGTTTTCTCGCTTTATGTATTATTGGATCATTTATCCTGGTTATATCTTTATTGGTCCTCACCTTGCTGGCCTCCTTGTCAATATTTTGCTCTAATCTGGACTCAATTTTAGGTAGGCCAGAAATGGATTTTTTTATATTTTTGAATTCGTCATCTTCATCTGTGACAGCGGCATTGCTATGCCTTGTTTCTTCAGTTAACTCAAAAAACAAGTTATCTAATGATAATGACTCTAGATCCTGTTTACCGGTGCTATTTTCCGACGAAAGCGATTCAGTACTTGAAATTAGCTCCGTTTCTGATGTCTCAATCGTGGTATTTCCATTATGTTTCTGCGATACCATTTCGAGAAGCATATATAGGTCTGGAGATGGATTCTATGTTGTCTGCTAGTACTAGAAGAAGAGATGAGAACACATTTTTTTTTTTTTGGAAAACGATCATCTTATATGCAAACTACTTATTACAACAAGACTATGTACATAGACATCGATGATTCAAGGCTCTTGGGGATGGGGATGAGCGGACTCAAGAAGCATCTCCTCATCATACTTATCTAAATAAATCTTTTTTGGATCAGCTTCTTTGCTTGGCTCACCTTCGGTAGGTAAACCTAATGTCACATTGCCATCAAGCAATATTTGATTGATTAGCCACGCCCTTCTTTTCTCGATGACCGAGGTGGCCAATTGCTTGCTGACGATTTTGTTAACCTTTGTAGCAGTGGCTAGCTGTTTTCTGAGGCCGTCATGAATTTTTTTTAAAGCGTCAAGCTCATGAATGTTGTCGACATCAAAATCGTCCTTCGCGAGGACCTGGCCGTCATTGGTAGCGATTTTTCTGGCAGCCTCCAGAAGCTGCTTCTTGTATTTGGCCTGAAGAGAACCGTTGTTTTCGTCTACTTGCGCGATAGGTATTATATCTTCGTCAGTTTTTTCTAGGTAGGCATTATACCTTCCATTGGCCAACTTGTACTGTTGAGTGTTGAAAGGTTGGTTATAAATAGAGCCGACGGAGCTATCCTTGTCAGCAAGAACATCGATAAAGCCTTTGTTGAACCACCATGGGTTACGTAGTCCGTAGTCTTGATCTATAATTGACAAATATTCATACTCATCGAGTTCGTCGCCGTATGGGATTATGGGTGCCATTTCATCTTTTTTGATGCGGTCTTTAATTAAAGCCAAGGCGTCTCGAGCCAGATGTAAGTCGTGTACCCCTTTGACGTGCTTAGCCAACGCATCGGAACGGGTGAAGTGCTTTTCACATTCAGGGATTGGACAAAAGTACGGTTTTTCGCCTGTGTGAGTACGACAATGAGAAATAAGTGCAAACCTAGATGGCTGTTCCATGGCAAACCGTGGACACCCTTCCCAGTGGCAGGTATAGCGTATTGGCGTGGTAGGACTCAAGTGTGCTATATGTGCTAGGTGGGTCGAGCTAAGATGGTTGACTAAGGCCGTAAGTGTAGGGTAATTTCTTTTCTTACAGTCCACCCATTTACAAACAAACACCGTAGGTCCCTTCTTCTTTCTGCTATTGCTTGTACTGTTACCTGGTTTATCGTTTGCCTTAGTGTCTTCGACCTCATTTGATTCTTCATGTACTATCTGCTCTTCCTGTCGGTTTAAATCTCCTCCTTTCTCCGTTATTCCTTCACCCTGCTCGGTTTTTATGTTCAACATAACAGGCTAGAGATTACTTCGCTCTGCTTGCCTGATTCGAAGTATCTAAGAGCAAAACTTGAATTAATTGGTCACTGGAATCTCGCGTATGTCGAATTATCACAAGTGTATTCTATGTGGTGTACGGGTGTAAGTGAATATCATGAATATTAAATTATAGTGAACATAGTAACTAAATAAGCTTTATCAATGGCGATGTCTATTTAGTAAGTTAGCACGGAAATTAAACCAAATCTTCATCTAATCTTGCAGCAGGATTAGTTTCAATGAAGTCAAGCGAAACCTTGTGGCCTACCAATTCTCTAATATTAGAAACACCGTATTTGATCATGGTTGGTCTTTCTAAGGACAAACCCCAACCCAAAACTCTCAAATTCTTTGGCAAACCCATAGGTTCCAACATCTCTGGTCTGAACATACCGGAGTTACCGATTTCCACCCATTTACCCAAACCCTTGTGGTAGGCAAAAATCTCCAACGAAGGCTCGGTGTAGGGGTTGTATGCGGCCTTGAATCTTAACCCGTGCACACCCATTTTAGAGAAGAAGTCCTCCATGAAACCGATCAAATCACCCAAAGTGACATCGTAACCGGCTAGAACTCCTTCAATTTGATGAAATTCAGCCAAGTGGGTGGCGTCAACAGCTTCGTTACGGAAAACTCTATCGATAGAAAACAATCTTGTTGGCTTTGGGTCTTTAGCCAACTTATGCAACATTGCAGAGGAAATCGCAGTGGTGTGGGTTCTCAACACCATTCTTAAAGACTCTTCTTCCCTCCAAGGATATCTGTAACCAATAGAGCCATATTTACCGTCTTGGTGCACTTGTCTGATGTTTTCCCAGTATTCCTTGTCTTCTGGTTTTCCAGCATGAACTGGGTCCTTCAAGTAGAAAGTATCTTGCAAATCACGGGCTGGATGTTGTTGCGGAACGAATAAGGTATCGAAGTTCCAAAAACCTGTTTCCACATATTGGTTTGAAGGCATTTCTTTGAAACCCATGGAAAAGAAAATCTGTCTGAACTCTTCCTTCACCTTGTTCAAAGGATGTAACGAACCAGACTGGGGATACACACCCTCTGAATTGAAATTGTATGGCTTGAATTGAGCTTCTTTCCATTTACCACTGGTGATCATATCTGAGGTGATATCGGTCTCCAAGTTGACAATTTCCAATCCAAATTTGGGTGCCTTGGTAACCTTGAATCCTACAATCTTGGTCAACAGAATTAACTTTCTTTTCTTTAACTCGGTTAAATCCTGTTTGCTGGTCAAAGTACCTGTCTGCCTAATGGTCTTTAACTGTGTCACCACCGTATCTTCCGGTAACTCGTTTACTTTAGCTACCAACTTATCATCGCTCTTGGCAATCCACCCATTCTTGAATGCCTTACCCTGTCCAAGCTTACCCACTTGGCCCAACTTCTGGTTTACATCTGAAATTTTCAACCCATCCATCGCCTTCATCACTTCCTCCAATACTCGAATCTCGTGCGATCCTACCGTGAGAAACTCCTCCGCTTCCTTGGTCAACACCCACTTGTCTGTCTCTATCTTGCTGAAATTGATCATTTCCTTAGCCCATAACGACGTCAAGCTCGAGTGAAGCGTATTGGCATCGACCTTGGCGAAATCGGCGACCTCCAAGGTATTTTGTATCCCATCGTTCTGGTCGACCGCCTTCAATATCTGCAACTGTAAATCCGACATCGCTTCGTATTTAGGCTCCCGTGGTGTGCTATATGTAGTTATAGTGGTTTGGTGGGCCTCTATAGCTAGACTTTTCAAATTTGATGGTGAATCACCCGAGCTTTTGTGTAACATTAACTTTGTGTAACATTAACTTTGTGTAATTTTAGATCGATCCTCGACCCTTTCCAGCAGTGTGCTGGTTTAAACGGTGAATACGATAGTTAAGCGTTCAGGCTTGCGTAAATGCTATCATTCAGCAAGAATCGCTGTAATTGCTTACTGCGGTAACAGACCAAATGCCGAATGACGATAGTCACTTAGATCAATTAGGTTGCGAAAGTAAGCGGCTGAGCAATAAATACAGCTATAAAAGGCCCACCACTGTAGAAACTATATAAGAGCATGAACCCTTGAGATTAAAGTCGATCGATTCAATTTCATTCAGTGATACATAACTATTTCACACTTAGATTCATTAATTCATTATATTGAAATTAATTGAAGCAACACTAGTTAGAATTTCAAACGGCTTACGCAATGGCATTTACTTGTTCGGATATCATTAAGATTATTTTTGCAATTATCTTGCCACCATTGGGTGTGTTTTTAGAAAGAGGTTGCTCCACTTCGTTGTTGATAAACATATTGTTAACGATATTGGGATACATTCCAGGAATTATCCATGCTTTGTACGTGATTTTGCGATACTGAGGTTTATAGTTAGCATATTTAGAAAAAATGTAAAGTGATTTCCGATTTGGCTGCATTGTAGTTCAGACGGATGTAGTTGAAATAAAAGGCGACGTACAGGATTGGATGGGGAAAGCGATAGACTGAAGAGAATAAATGACTACGGCGAACTATTAAATATTTGTATAAGTACTCTACTGACAAGACTGTAAAAGTTTATTAGTAAATCATATTTTGATCGAAAACAGTCCGCGACGGGACAGGGAAGCGGTGTTTAAAAATTGATTGGCTTATCAAAAGTAGACAAAGCAGCTTCCTTAAATGCTTCAGATAAGGTTGGGTGAGCGTGGCAGGTTCTGGCAATGTCCTCGGTGGAAGCACCGTATTCCAAAGCCAAACCAGCTTCAGCGATCATTTCACCGGCATTGGAACCGATGATGTGGACACCTAAAACACGTTGAGTTTCAGCGTCCGCGATGAACTTGACAAACCCGTCGGTGTCCAAGTTGGTCTTGGCTCTCGAGTTGGCGATGAATGGGAACTTACCTGTCTTGTACTTGATACCTTGCTCTTTCAATTGCTCCTCGTTGGAACCCACCCACGCGACCTCTGGGTGAGTGTACATAACGGATGGGATATTAGCATAGTTGACGTGACCGTGGCCGTTCTTGATGTATTCGGCAGCAGCGATACCTTCTTCTTCGGCCTTGTGAGCCAACATAGGACCGTATGTAACGTCACCGATAACCCTGATATGAGGGTGCTTAGTTCTGAACTCATTGTCAATGACCAATCTGCCCTTGTTGTCTTGTTCTAACCCGATTTTCTCAAAGTTTAAGCCTTTGGTATAAGGTCTTCTACCGATGGCAACTAATAACACATCGGCATCCAATTGTTCTTGCTTACCAGACTTGACGTCTTCAACTTCGATCTTAACGGTTTCACCCTCTCTGACACCCTTGGTAACCTTGGTGCCCAACTTGAACTTCAAACCTTGCTTTGCTAGTAACTTTTGGGTCTGCTTTGCCACCTCGCCATCCATACCGGCACCGATGGCACCTTGAAATTCGATGACAGTAACTTCCGAGCCTAATCTGGACCACACGGATGCCATTTCTAAACCGATGATACCACCACCGATGATTGACATCTTCTTTGGTACTTCCTTCAAAGCCAAAGCTCCGGTAGAGGACACGATTCTTTCCTCGTCGATCTCGATGCCTGGGAAAGGAGATGGCTCGGAACCAGTGGCAACAATGATATTCTTGGCTTTGATCTGGACATCTTCAGAACCATCGATGGGCTTCACGTTGACGTTGTTCTCGTCGATGAAAGAACCCTCACCCTTGAAGTAAGTGACGCCGTTCTTTTTGAACAACATCTCCACACCCCCGGTCAAGCCCTTGACGGCTTTGTCCTTGGCAGCCTGCAACTTGCCGATGTTGACCGACACTTCCCCGGCAATATCGATCCCTCTGTGGGCAGTATCATGCTTGATCAGATGGTACATCTGCGAGTTGTTTAATAATGACTTGGAAGGAATACACCCGACGTTCAAACATGTACCTCCTAATGATCCTCTTTTCTCTATACATGCTGTCTTCAAGTTTAATTGGGCGTTCTTGATCGCCGAAACGTACCCGCCGGGACCTCCGCCAATCACAACCACGTCAAACTCTTGTGTTGACGCCTGTCTGACAAACTGGGCGATTTTTATAGCCTTGTTGTTGAATCCTCTGAAGTTAGCTGAACTTCTTAACATCTTGCCTCTATTCGTGTACGATATCACTGATCTATTCTACCGTATTGGCCGCCCATAGTGTATTTGAAAAAGGTCCTGATGGTTGATGATGGTCCGAAGACGGTTCCGACACGACTGATATATTTTTCCCGATTAGTTCCGGAGTCACTTCCAGTCCCCCCGGCACCGCCCGGGAGCATCCTTGCTGAGACAACCCACTACGGCTACTGGAACAAAGTCACTCCTTACTATTGTGGCCGTCGTAGATGTTAAAATGAAATAATACAGCAGCAAGCACACAGTCTTTGACGGATGATAAAAAAAAGCGTTTCGGGGACAATTGTCCCCGAAACAGGAAGTGGTTTCGCTCTCCATTTAGACGAGTGGTTCAACGCAGCCATGAATAGTCCCAATTGCTCAGGGTGCGACAATCGTATTTGCATCACACAGTCCGTTGCCTTTCTCGGCATAGCACCCGAGCCGCCTCTCAAATGAGTGTAACATCTGGAATGCGATGACCTACACATTTGCAGCTATCCAAGCGAGAATCGTAGCCAAGACAGGTCAAGAGGAGTTTCCACACCAGTAGTGAACTACGACTTAGTTCTCCATTGTCGCTTGCATCATCGTTACCCGTTGTCTTCGGACCCTGGTGTTCGCTGGCAATGTTGCCGACCGTGAGCCGCCATCGGCCTGGAGCCGTGAGGTGTGCCCGCGACTGTGGCCGCTTATAGATACTTCGATGGCTTTGTTCGCGTATGGCCAGCTGACTTCAGTTAACCGAAAATGGCACAATAGAAATATGACATTATTTCCATTTCTGGACCATATTTAGCTGCAAAAAGGATCTACATTGCGGCTATGGAGCTCACCGTCCAGATCCACCCTTGTTCTTGCGCGACGCGAGAGGTCCCCACAATAGGTGGGTTATCTGGCAATGCTTGTTATAATTCAATTACGTCGTCGTCTGGACCCGCGTATGCGACGAGCGTGGTTCTTCTACTACTAGTGAACTAGTTTGGTTCTGAGGGGAGGGTATATTTTATGGTAGTGGAAAATATAGTTGCGAAAGGGGAAACCTCCTTTCCTTTATGTACTAGTACAACAACATTACCTTCGTGGCCACAACACTGGTGGGACCCTTTTGTTCATACGGCGAGACGCAACCGCACTTTTTTTGTCACCCAAAGCTTAAATGGGAGGAGGCATCGGCTCCTGAGCCTTTGGTTCCATTTACGCACGGATTTATCACTGTGTCACAGATGGTACATGTTTGTATTTACAATCGCCAGATAGCCGTTGTGGTTGGTGTGAGCTGCTACTATTTACTCAATATCGAGAGTGGGATAGTATAAACGACCGAAGTGCCATCACCTAACCCTTCTTAAGAAAAATACGCTGCATGTTAACAATAAACTTGCGGCAGTCATAGTATATTTTATTAAGCCTTTATTGTCATATATATATAAGCCTTTCGTTATCATAGAAACACATGAAAGATTTATCATACATATGGCTAGAAGGTTAGTAATCAACAATAGCCAATACTCCTGACACCGAATTGAAATAAACGATATCTTAAGTTGACACCTTGCCAGCTTAGTCCTGTGTCTTTCGTGTATATATACATGCTCTGAGGACGTCTGTTACTACTAGCGGGTTCTGGGTTTTGATATATTTATTCAAATAAAGTAGAGAATTATCTTTCTCGCTGCTAGTGCCATATCGACATGAACATATTTAATGTGGAGGACTCACTTGAAGAATTTGACACTCGCTATATGGAGTCGTACAGTCAGGTTGTGAATAAGCACCACGGCATCTCCAACGATGATACCGGCTGCTACCAGAGCCAACCAGCTTCTGTGAAAAGTCAGGAATTGTTCTTATCTTCGCCGCTTCTTGAGGATAAGAATGCGACCCTTTTTGCGCTCGACTTGCCCCAGGAGGTCAACATATTTGATGACGGGGGCGAAGAAGTGTCTCCGAAGACAAGGCTGGTCCCCAATATTGCTCGTAGGCCAACGGCGGCCACAAAGCCTCCATTGAAGCCTTCGGTGACAATTGCATCCATTAATACTATTGCAGAATTGCTGAAAATGAGACACTCCAAGCATATACCCACCGCGAGATCTCTAGACAATTATCGCAACAATAGGCCTACTAGGAAAAGTGTAATATCGTCGACTAACCCCTGTGTTGGCAACCCGTTTTATAAGCCCACGACAAGGGTGACGAAGTCCACTTCTTCAATCCCCACACGAGCTTCGTCTGGCTTGCCGTTAGAGCTCACCGAGCAAAGAAGCTTCTCGTCTGTGCCTTCCGGAGGCGCCACCAAAAAGCGTAAGGTATCTACTAAACCAATGATGCAATCAACGTCTGGCTTGAATAACAAAAGGCTAGATACAGTATGCTCAGACACTTCAATATCCTCCTTTGACTCTATTCTAACGTTAGAGAATGACCCCTTCGTGCATTTTGCTCAGTTTGACCAATTCAGTTTCGACTACTTCATGTCCAAAGAACCTGAAGACTTTTTTAACGACTACAAAATTAATTTCAGTGATCATACTGATTCAACTAATTGACCCGGGATGCTAATACATACGATTTTCAACCCATGTAACTTGAATGGTTTGCTGAGAAGGAAAGCTGTTCTGCACGCGTTTCTACAATAAACTATTTCAGAGTCTTCACTTTTAATTCTACCTCTTCAAATAGCGATCGTCCATGTGAAGATCAAATAATATATTTGCATGTCTCGGATAGGCGAATATTTCTCAGTGCTAACACTATACTCGTTCTCTGAAAGACTAAATGCCTTCTGTATTATTGATATTATGCTTAGAATATCATACATGACCAATCAATGGTTCTAATGCTATTGGCAACAATTCTGCTGCATCCCCTTTGAATCCCCAGGTATCCACCTCTTCACCGTTTAGAATTGGCGCTTCAATATCGGTGTTGAAAATTGCAACTTTACCACCTTTCAACCTGACTCTCTCGACGTAACTGTTAGCAGGGTACACAGTACCACTGGTTCCTATTACTAGTATCAAGTCCACATTACCCTGCTCTATAAAGTTGTCTATTTTATCGATCGTCTTCAATGGCAAGCTTTCACCAAACCATACTACCCCAGGCCGCAATAGCGAACCGTCCTTGCAAACTGGGCATAATGGAAGTTCCTCCTCTGGAATTTGTTTTACAGGATAAATGTGAGGCGAGAGAGCCTGGTCTTCGGTTTCAATGGCTTTCCTTTTTCGATTGCTTCGTTTGTATTCGAATTCCGTATCTGACAATGCTTTCGTTAATGGGTGCTCAAAATTATTGTGATCAACGTAATTACACATGAAGCTTGTACAACGGAGATCAAACAACGATCCGTGTATTTCAAATAGCTTTTCTTGCTGATGGCCAGCACGAATCAGTAATCCATCAACATTCTGAGTTATAGTCATAAATTCCAAATTATCCACCTGCGATAATTTGGCCAATGCTAAATGCCCCTTATTGGGCTTTGCCTTCAACGCATTGAACCTTCGCCACGAATAGAATTGCCACACTAGGCCTGGATCGATATAAAATGAGTCTGGTGTGGCCAAGTCGATCATATTGAAGTTTTTCCATAGTCCCTGCGACCCTCTAAACGTTGGCAATCCTGAAGAAACCGATAGGCCGGCACCAACTAATGCAACAATTCGTTTCGATCTACTTAAATGCTCCTGGAATTCTTTAAGCTGATTGCTCATTGTCTTGGCTCCATCAAATCATCAATATTAAAAGAAAGCTGAATTTTTATAAATTATCTATCAATACTCACTCAAGTATCAAGACGAAAAAAATCTACAGAGAATAAATAATATGGTTTTACATTTACATATACTTAACTATACATTAATTTTGTTCTTGGCTAATCTTCCAAGCAAGGTACTGAGCGGAATGACCCAAGTCAGTTGTATTATTGCTGATAATTTTGTTAGAAATTAAGATGGGGGGTGCTCGATACCAAATGATTTCGTTTGATGTTGGTTCCATTGACTCTAGCTTTCTTCTCTTACTGTTTAAAGAATCACTAACCTTTGATAGCTTGTCGCCTTCGTCGACAAGTGAATACGAGAGTACGCCTCCAGTCAATAAATTTGAGTAGGCAGACGTCGAAGAATGAAAGGAAGGTCCCGCTGGCTGAGCACCGGCAAGCAGAATACCACCTGTCGGAGTGAAGCCTCTTCTGGAATCAACTTTATGGGAGACTTTTTCGTGTTGAGTTTGCTGGAGCTGTTGCTGTTGCTGCTGAAGAAGTTGTCTGTACCGATTCACACTTGATGTATAAGATTTATCAGGATCAGAGTCATGCAAACTGTTAGCAAGTATGTTCGAGTTGTAGTGAACAGGCGTGCTGATGCCACTATTATTTCCGCTGAAGCTGACTGGGAACGAGCTGGCCATTTTCATTTGCAGTATTGGAGTGAAAATATAAGCCTTGCGGCCGGACATGTGGTCGTCGTTTTCAGGACTTGCAATAACATTAGGACTAGTTGAATACTGGCCCAACTCGTCATCTTCACTTGGCTCTCTCAAATATACCAGTCCAACTATTGGCGGAGTGTTTGGATTTGGACCAGGAGTTGCATCAGGAATGGCCATTGTAGTGTCCACCCCGTTTGGCAACAAGCTTTTGATTGGTGATTCGTATTTGACTAATTTACGGGGCTCATTCAAGGGTACCAAAGGCTGTTCCGGTTTATCTCTGATTTCGTCCGGCAAACATGCTTTCCAAGTCCGGATTCGATTGAAAACATGCGAATTCTCGTTGTATCTAAATTCACAAATAAACCAAGGACAGCCATCGGGAACGATCCCATCAGGTAAATCACCTTTTTGATAACGAGTCAAAAATATAACATAGCAAGGACCAACAATCTCAGAAGCCAAATGATCACGATATTGACCTGTTTTGCAGACCTCATTCGTAAAAAACAATCTATCATATCTATGACAAGTTTGTTCAGGGCGATAGTACCAGCAAACATTAGTATACTTGGTACCGTCTTCCGTAGACCATAAACGAAAGATTTGCCCAACAGTAGGCTTTTCCGGGTCACTTGGGTTATCGATTAAAACCCAGTCACCAATTTTGTAGCTGTATCCGTTTACTTCGATAGCATCTAAGGGAACCCTTATAATACCGTCACCTCCGGGAGTGCTTGCGATCAACAAGTCCTTTTCTGGTCTCAGCAACTCGTAATTGATAGCATTATTCGCTTCTGACTCGAAAAGAAGACAATCCTGAAAAACTGGTGATAACTGATCATTTGAAAAGTAATACTTGGTATTTTGAAACATTAGGTTCAAGTCGCTGATAAACTCGTCAACGTTATGATATTTCCTAGTTCTGACCTTTGTTCTTATCTCATTGAGACTTATTGGATGCTTGATCACTTGATAGTAATTAGCGTTGGTCTTAGGGTCTGGTAACCTGTCGAAATGGATCGCTAATGGATGGTTTGGATCATTGGGATGACGCAATTTTTTGAAGTGCTTTAAAATTAATTTAATACGGGTTTCATAGGGTTTGTCAATGATAGGAGGGCGCCCTCTTCTGATACCCGATTCCAATGGCCTTGAACTTTGCTGTGCTTGAAATGGCGAGGGTGATGGGTCTCTCATTTGGATCTTATTAGTCAAAGCGTTGTTGGCAAGCAAAGCATGATAATGGTGATCGTTCGGCCTTGTATAGAGCGAGTTCTTCAAATTTGATCTCGCAGAGCCATAATCAGAGTATTGTTCCTCTTCATCATCGTCATCATCATCGTCATCCTCTTCTTCGTCTTCATACTGGTTTTCATTCTTCAAGCTTGCTGCACCCGGGACCGACTCATCGTCTTCTGGTAAAGGCCCCAAATCGGGATAAAAAATCATGCTGTGATCGCTTATGGTTTTATCGTTACTCAACTTAGGAATAACTCTGTCTAAAATATACTTATTCAAGATTAAAGCGTGCTCGTATATCAACGACGTTCTCACGTTGTAAAGCCTTGCATTCCACGTAATTTGAACTAACTGGGTCACAAACTCTTGCGCATTCCGATAGATGTATTTTTTGATATACCTTCCAACTCCGTGTAATGACACAGGAACCTTGATGATCTTGTAATAGTCCGTCCCCGTACGTAGCGGTAAACGTTGAAAGGTCTCAGATATAGGTCTACCTTGTGAATCTTTCAACAGATATATACCATCGTATAGACCCTGGAGCTTTGTAGCTAATTTCTTTCTCTCCCTTTCGCTAGACATGTCAGGATCTACTGTCTTTCAGAGCTTAGTACTGTAAGTTTTGTTGATAAATAGGTTCAGAAGTTTAACTCGCGATTAAAAAATGGTGCCAACGAATCCTGCACATAAAATAATCACTTAGCTAGCTTTATGGCTTGAATTGATAGTAAACAACAGTAAGTGACTTGGAAGAATCGTCTATGTTGAATTTCGAGCAGGGTTTACAGAGATAAGAAGCTTCAAAACTTTGAATGCTTTAGGAGCTTGTCTGTCAAGAAGGAAAAGCGCTGAAAGAGAAAGCAAGGTTTTTTTTTTTTGCAGTTAGAAGTAGACGTTAAAGCCGCTGTCCAAGGCCTCAGGGGGAACATAATTCAACTAGCGAAGGACCAAGGTACGTTCGAAGAGCGAAAGCTACATGGTAGGACCAAACGCAAATGGAGTATATGTACATCGAGGTATAAGGAATTAAAGGTATAAATATGATATTAAAGCGAAAGTTCAGGGTGATTAGGCACTTGGATTTCCGTAAATGCCCCAGTGTTGCTCAACATTAGATGGCCCTGGACTTTTCCAGTAGTCGTTGTACATGGTGAACATGAAAACCAGTTCGGACAACGAATTCATGATACTTTTGATGGCAGCTATTTGGTTGGTAATCGAGGGCACCGAGCTCCCAAAAGTGTCACCTTGTGTAGGCCATCCCGTTTCAGTAATCAAGATGCCCTTATTGGAACCGCAGGCACCTTTCAAGTTCGAAATTTGTTGTTCTAGCCAAGGGCCTGCGTTGGAAGGAGCAACTCCACCGTCCCAAAAAGGATGGCAATTAACGGCAAGATAGTCTGAGATAGAACACAATCCAGGGTTACTGACTGTTGCAACAAGGGTATCAACTGTGACAACATAGCCTTCGAAGTCGCTGGCATTTGAAGAAAGCCAGTTTCTTGCTGTCTTTAAGGCTGCTGCGAGCTCTTGAACGGTAGACTCGCCGCTGTTGACTCTCTCATTTCCAATGGATATCGTGTGGACAACAGACCATCCCCGAGAAGAAGACTCAATGGCACTTTTGATGGTGGACAAACCGCTTGTGATAGTATTGGTGTCTATTTCGAAAATTCCCAAGAAAAGCTTCTGCGAAGAACTAATTGCTGACAAGACATTTTCCACACCGTTACAATCAGTACTGTATAATCTGATGAGTGAGAAACTGGACAATTTATCTATATCCTGCTGAACCTCACTGGAAGATTTACAAGAGCCATCTTTTGTATAAGGCGAATAAGTGATGCCTTTTGCGCCTTCTGCGGCAGAGATAGCCCTGGAGACGAACGCCGAAGTAGACGCTGTATCAGAATCAGAATCGGAATCAGAGCCACCAGATGACGCGGCAGTAGAAGCAGTCGCAGTGCCCACTGGAAAGATAGGAGAAGTAGCCTCGACGCTTTGTATTGGGTTAGAGGTCTGAAAACCCGGCTGAATACCCGTTGCGATGGTTTTCGAGGGAGAAGGATTCCCATTACCAGAAGAACTGCCACTACCCCCATTTCCAAGTATACCTTCGAGCCAGCTCAAAATTCCTTTACCTTTAGCTTGTCCAGCACCTGCCTGATTAGATGCTGCAACCTGTGCATTTCCGTTGTTAACACTGGGGGTGCCAGCACCACCAGCGGTGTCCGAATCGGAGTCTCCAGCTAAATTTTTCAACCAATTGATGAACCTGCCTCGTTTTTGTAAAGAGCGAGCAGAGATAGCGACTTTTGTAGCACCAGCGTTGCTCACTGCATAGTTACCAGTGGTGGTAGCCTGAGATGCTGTTCTGGCTGCCAAATACTCCTCAATCGGTATCTGTACCGTGGTGACCTTGGTGACATACTGAACACCTTTTTTATGTAATCTGGCGTCGTGGCCATCGGAATCTTTACCTGCAGACACCGCTGATACAGCAGTACCACTAGCTAGAGAAATTAAAACTGCCACCGAAAATTTCATTTTCCTAATATCTATTTTTCTGTCTAGTTAATTCAAGCAAGTTCTCTCTTCGAAATTGAATCTGCGCCAAGTACAATTTGAACTATTGCAAAACTTTGTTTAACAATTTGCAATTCTTCGATTTGTATTAAAATTGTTTGATATGCAAGTCTCGCTAGTCGTTACTTCGCACCCGTATGCGTTCGAGTTTTATACCTGATGTTATTGAATAACCGATTTCCTCGCCTGTTAACTTGCTCCTGGCTTCACCTCCCGTTATATAGTCCGCTGGTCTACCGGTAGAATGACTGCAGCCCAATAGCGCAAAAAATTTTCGTTATATGTTGATATATTAACTTTCCTAAATAGGCTTCGTAGTCGATTTCTATACATTTTGGGAAAATCATCTGACCACGTCAATTTCCCAAAGGAGTAATTTAGATATAAGGAATGTTTATAAGCTTTTTAAGCTATTGTTCCTCTATGTACCATTTGTATTGTCAATATTATACTTTAGGGTCTACGAAAATAATACGATAGCTTGCAAAGGGATTAACATCGGGTCGTCGTTGAAAAGTGGGGCAGATGGCCGTTCATTTCAAAAATGTCTTAAATAGGCATCTATCGAACAGGTTGTGCGAAGGTTTTAGCCTAATCTTAACTTTAAACTGCGGGATGGAGCGAAGGTTCGGAAAATTATCCAGTCTCAAAAGTGGGGAGTGGGGGGCCTGAATCTGATAACAAAGAGAGCGTGCAAATGGGAGACTGGAAGAGAGGGACAGGGATGATACAGGTTTTCTTCATTTGTTGTAGCGATAGAGTCATGTGTCGGTGAAACAGCATCATTATACGAAAATGGCTCATGCGTATTGTTGTTAAACGACCATTGATGACTAGAGAGCTCAAGCTCAGCACAAGGAGATGGGCTAACGTCTCTAAACAAAGCCTTGGATCTCGTAAAGGTACATGAGTTAATGACTGCCATAGAGCTAAGCAAATCTATATTAATAAATACATTAAATACGAAGGCAGCTGTATAAGCTTCATAAGTAAAAAAAAAGATGAGCAGCTAGTATTGAAACCGGGGTAGAAGCCTACAAGAACGCAAATATAAGTTTTTGCTTTCTTCGTGTATCGTTTGTCGACTACTAGCGGAATAGCTTTAATATGTACCAGAAGGAAATAATCATAATTATAAATGCTAGCCAAAAGAGCCATTTGTCTTGCTTAGCCCTCCTTTCAATTGTTCGGATTGTTCCTTGACTGACCCCCAACGTAAGCAACCCTTCTTCGAACTTGCCCTGTAACTTTCTCAACACTTCATTCTGCTCCACAATATCTTCGAATGCTTGTTGTCCCATATCCAAAATATGATCCAACTGTTGTGTACCCCTGGCCAAAGACGCTTTTTCTTTGTATAGGCCTTCCAGGTACGACATTTGCTGCTGCTGTTGCGACAGGGATGGGTCGAAGGGGTTTTCGGGATTTTGAGTTTGCGAATGGTTTGTATGGCGCCGACCCATTAGCTCTTGCTTGTTCGATTCCTGGATCAAATTATCTCGTTGTCTCTTCAAGTTGTCAAACTTCGTGGAAAATTCCTGGAGATCTTCATTGAATTTATTCAACCGTGCTTCGTGCTTTGTATTCCCTTCGTCATTGTTGTTTTGTTGTACTAGATCATTATAGTCTTTAATGGTTTTCCGAAACGCGCTGAGTGATGTCGTTATAGACCCTTGGAGGGACAAGGGTGACGTAGAAAGATTCTTCTCAAACGAAGACAAGTCTTTTGTCAAAAGTTGTGTTTGCTTGATCCCATGATTGTATAGGGAGTTCATATCGGTGTTCCTAGCCAATATCAACTTGGGGTCAACCGTCTTTCCTAATGAAAGTGCTGATATGCCTAAAAATTGTTACACAAAGTGCCAGCTTTGCTTCTCTCGGTTTACAATTCTTCAGTACGTGGTATTATATAACTGGTAGATCCCTACATAGAGAAGAAAGTCAGAAGGATATACTAGTGACGTCAATTCTAAGATACAGCCAGCTAACCAAAGAACCGGACAAATGCTAACATAAGGGCAAAGGTACCGGATGAGACACCAATTAGCCACTGCATGACCTGTGTCTTGGTGGACTTGATTTGCATCTGCATGTTGGCGATCTCCTCGTCGATACGTGTGTAGGTGTCTTCGATTTTCAGCTCGTGTATCGAGCTTTCTTCCCTTATTCTACCCTTCTCGAGGTTAAGATCGAGCCTCACACCCGCCTGGTTTTTCGTTATGTCTTCCTTGAGCCTATTCTTTAGGTTTGTCAAGTCGGTTCTTAAGTTCTCTTGCTCCTTCTTGAGGTTGGTAAACTCAGACTTGTCCATCGTTTGTAGTTCTCCTTTAAGCTTCGCAAAATCCACCTTTTGTTGGTACGCGGTAGACGATAAAGTCTCCTTTGCCACTAGATTCCTTGTAATAGAGTATATACCGTCGTTTATGGCCTTGTTTACTATATTTACTGCTGTCTCCGCTTGTTGTTCTGTAAATCCACCTTTCAGTTGTAATGATTGCACAAACTTTTTAGTATCGAATTTGGTTATCGACGTCAAACTTCGTCTACTAAGCAGATATAAGGGTGGTTGTAAGACCTTGACGAAGCTATTTTTTAACATTTGTATCGACTCCACTCTCTCTTTGCTGTTAGTATAATATGTTGATAATTGCTCCACTCATAATAGACGGAATTAAGTAACACAAAAAAAAAATTCTTGATTAGCCTTTAAGTTCCTTTCTAGGGATCAGTCAAGTAATGATTATGATTAGGCATCATCTTAATGTGATCAGGAGAAGTCAAGGGCTTGAGCAATGCTCGCAAATTTTTTCAAGGGTTTTTAGGATACAGACGAGATTTTATTCGGACGAGAAGTTTAAGTCAATCGAAGACTTCAAGAAACAGAAAAAGGACTATCTGTTTGGACATAATTTCAGTAGCATTGACGAGATTGAGAACAGGAACTTCAAGCATTTAGATTCAAACAAGCATTCAGACACTTCCAGCTTGCACGGGAAAATATCGCAATCACGATACAGCCGATTGAAGGAGGAAGACATCAACTCAATGATCGAGAAAGATCCGAGATTGGTCAATTTGAGGCCAGGAACTGCAGAATACAAGTACTATCAGGACATCATTCACCGTGAATTTCAAGAGAAAGGAAAAAAGCAAGAAGCCCGCTTTGAGCGCAACGAGAGACTAAAAGGTGTGGGGATTGGCTTATTGACACTTGTGGCGATTATCACGGCTCACCAGGTTTTCATGAACTACGAATATTTGAAGAGCAGAATCACGCACAGCTCAAAGTATGACCTTGATGAATCCAAGATAAAGGGTTTGGATGATCCGCTCAGAAATTCCAAAAATATTGACTACTTGACGAGTAAACTAGTCAATGAATTCAATGACGATGTCGTTAAAAATCTTCATAATCTGAGTGAGACGTCTGGTTTGTATGTCTTCGGTTCGTTCAATGGAAAAAAGTTGCCTGTCAGGTTGAACTTCTTCGACAACATGATGCTTCAGGATGTTCAGATCAGTTTGGACTACTTAGCAGTAATCAATGAAAAAGGTCAGTTATATCAATATCACAAAGGTTTAAAAGAACCTTCCTTAACGGATTTACCGTCGAAAATATTGAAGTGTGAAATCGCTAACGACTTCGTCTTTTTATTGACAAAGAGTGGCGAAGTTATCTACACACCAAGGCTTGATAAGACAATACAAGGATTCGAGGGCTATAAATCCAGAAATTGGTTAGGAATGTCGTCTACTAGGGACTTTAATAAAGTTAGGTTCATTGAAAATGGCGATTCAAAGCGAAACTTGTTGGGGAGAAGAGAATCTATTGCGGACTTTTCTTGCGGGAAGAGCCACATATTGATGCTTTCTAATAAAGGAAGATTGTTTATAGCCAACACTGCAATTGGGGTACAGGGGTTCAAGAATTTGGGTCAGTTCGGTTTACCTAGCTTGTCTCCTTTCTCGGAGGTATCTCACGAAATTCCAGCAAATCAAGCGTTTGAATTATTACTGTTGAACAATGAGGTTCTCAGTAATAAGGATGGCTCAAAGTATGTGAGGCCGAGGAAATTCACTAGTATCGCCGCAGGCGATTACCATAATATTGTAGCAGATACCACGGGAAACATATTTACTTGGGGAAAGAATACGTTCGGTGAATGTGGGAATGATATCAGTTACGAAACTGATATTCAACCGATTCCAAAGTTAATTATGTCACCAAAGAATTTTTCTATTGCTGCTAAGAACGCTGTACCAATCAAACTCCTTTCTGATAATTGGACTGTGAAGAAAGTATTTGCAGCGAACGAGTCATCTTATATCAAATTAAGGTACGAGGATAAGGAAGATAAACAGAATTCTCAAGACGTTTTACTTAGTTTCGGAAACGGCATCAAAGGACAATTGGGTATCAACAGATACTTGCACGTTTGTCCTCAACCACAAGCCTTGAAGTCATTGAACAACTTGAGCGAATTCAACGAAAACGTCGGGGAAGTTGTAAATGTTGGTATCAAAAGTATCAGTATCGGCAGCGAGCATGGCTTCATTACATTGGACAATGTCGGTAGTCAAAAGGATGTGGTAACTTTTGGTGATAATGAATTTGGTCAATTAGGAAACGGAAAAGTTTCGAAGAGTAGTAAACCAACTCATTTACCTAAGTTAATAGAGCCTGAAGACTTTAAATTTCCAGCTGACAAGGAGATTGGTACCAGGCAGTTGTATAGAAGCTTGGCCAAGAGAGTTAGCGACGTTAACACCAACAGATTGCAATTATGGGATGAGGTCAACTTGTCACGTAATAGAGTAGAGCAGATTATTGTTGCCGGTGACAATGCGTCCGCCATTTTCTACAAACGAAAATAATTTACGAATGGCATAATTGAAGGGACAAAAATCACGACGTAGCGCTAGTTTATTATAAATTCTTATTATATTGTTAAGACAAAGCTAATTGCACGCATAGAATATTTGACAACTAGTTCAAGTTGAATAACTCCTTCAAAATCTTCATGGTGTCAGATGGGCTTTCAACAGAATGTCCGATAGTTCTCTTATCATTGTAAATTTCGTAATCGTTACCACCCTTGTAACATTTGTCACCGAAAAAGTGGATTTCTTTGAATCCAGCGTTGGCAACATGTTGCAAACAATAGGTTTTATCCCATCCAGTAGGGAAAACGTCGAAAGAAATTTGACCTCCAATAGAGTAGGTCAAACCATAGTCGGCGAACTTCTCTTTCAAAGCATCGACCAACTTGGCTCTCACATTGTGCTTCTTGTCATACTGTTCGAACTCGGTTCTCTCCAACACAGAAGCATTTCTCCCGATAGGAGATACGTTAATCATCCCGTTTCTGAATTCAATGAAAGTGCCTCTTCTCACAGGGATGTCAATTTCCGACAAGTATCTCAAAATAAATTTGACCAATTCGTTGTATTTTTCGTTACCGATCCAGTTGATGAACGATTGAGAGGCCAATTCTTCCCCTAACTTGTAAGCAGTCAAACCGTTTTCGGAGAAACAGTAATCGAAGTCATTCAATACAGTTGGCCCCAATTGCTCGACTTGCTTAGCCAAGTCTGAGCCACCCACAAATCCAATAACAACTTTCTTACGCAATTCTGCCAACGTTTTCCTCATTTCTTCTGAAATGGTTAATCTTGCCGGGGTCAAAGTACCGTCGACATCGAACAATACTAATACATCTGATTTCTCTTTACCTTCAAAGGACATTATTTAAATTTGGCTAATATTATAGGAAAAGAAAAACTTTCGAGACGTGGACATAAATATGGATATTTTTATACCATCAATGTTTAGCGCGTGGCTGAAAATTTTTTGTCACCGTGTCCAACTATATAAGGCTCAGTTTAAAGGTCGTTTAACCAACGCTACGCGGAGAGCTATAGTGGAAAACTACAGTAAGGAAAAGTATAGAAAAGACGTGATATTAAGTATACTAAAACACAAATATGATAACCAATTTTCAAGTTATTGCTTAAACTTGAAATTGATAGTCAGGGAATTGCTTCAAGTTTTCTTCTAAGTTACCCTTCTTGGTCAAGAACTTGACGTAAGCACCATCGTCTTTAACTTCACCGTTGTTCTTCTTAGCAATGTATTCGGCTCTGTTAAGAGGAGTGAAACCCCATTTCTTAGAAACAATGATCTTTTGTTGACCTGGGAACTTGTATCTAGCTCTTCTCAAACCTTCAATAACAACGTCCTTGTTGGAGTCCTTAGTTCTGGCAGACATGATGACTTGGCCGATATCGACTCTGGCGGCTAAACCGTGAGGTTTACCCCAAGCGTTTCTCATACCTTGTTGCAATCTATCAGCACCGGCACACGACAACATCTTGTTGATACGCAAGACGTGGAATGGGTGGACTCTGACTCTCAAGTGGAAAGCATCTCTACCGGAGATCTTGGTGATATATTTGTTAGCACAGATACGAGCGGCTTCCAAAGCTTCCGAGGACAATTGTTCTAATTCGTTAGAGACCAAGTGGACACACAATGGGAATTCGTCAACACCAGCCTTCTTACGACCCAAGTCATAGATTCTGATCTTGGAGTCTGGGACACCTCTATTGTATCTAGACTTAGGGAATGGTTTGTTCTTACAGTATCTGTAACATCTAGCTGGTCTTCTAGCCATTTTGTCTATAGCTTGTTAGTAATAGCCCACTTTATATTTAAAGCCAAAAACTGAACGGCGCAAGCAGCGAAGTACCCTTTTATACGTCGATGTATATCTATGGCGCATTCTCTCGGTATAAAATTCTTCTCCGACTCTGATTTGTCATCACTACTAACCCGTTTTTCATTCCCACAACCTTTCAAAACTCGGCTTCTTGGGCTCATTCTTCGCCAATCTTCTCCACACACTATAAGACTAGTCACCTTGATGCTTGACGTCGTTTCCAGCTTGTTTCATATTGAACATACCTAATTAACTGTTGTATTAAGCACTTGTATAAGAAGGTACTAAATGTATATAAAAAATTCTCTTTTAGTAAGCTGTGAGTGGAAAGGTTGATACAGCAAATGACACAAAGCCATCTACGTCAGCGAATTTTTTTTGTCTCTCAAATGAGGGCTATCGCCCTAGCACATGACTATCGTGACCGCTCATGGTATAGCGTCATTAATACAGAGTGTATATAGTGCTGATGCCAGTCCACAGTCTTCTTTGGAGATCAGATGACTTGACGCCCTGACACAAACTTGAAGTGGTAAGAAGACTATATGCAGTGCGATATGAAAAATTGCAAGCTCATCTCATTGCTGCAGTTTAAGTCAGTTGGTCAGCTCTTGGTGTTAAGCGCTTGATTGGTAAACGCAGGCAGGATGGGTAGATACAGTGTCAAGAGATATAAGACCAAGAGGAGAACTAGGGATCTCGATCTTATCTACAATGATTTGGGGTCAAAAGAGTCGATCATGAGGTTAAAAAACCAGCCTCTTGACGAGACAAAGGCCGGGTTGGGACAATTCTATTGCATTGAATGTGCCAAATACTTCGAGAGCCAGGTTTCATTGGATCGCCATACCAAGGGTAAGGTTCATAAAAGGCGGGTGAAGGAGTTGAAGCAAAGGCCTTACACCACGTTGGAGGCCGAAGCTGCATCCGGAGTCAACATGACGAAATTCATGGAGTCGGTGGATAAGTACAAAGCCCTTGAGCAATTCAAGGAAGAAAACAGGTCGGAGTTAGAGAGTTTGAAGGGCCAGAAGAAAGATACGTTGGACGCTATAATCACGGGTATCCCGAGCGCGGACTCCGGTGATAGCAGCGACAAAATAGTGCCAGAAGGTGAAGTTGAGATGACTGACGAGTAGTCTGTTTCTGCGTATTTGTACATTAGACAACGATAGATGATTCCCAGTGGTATATTGGGGAGGTTTATGATTTTAGTTCGCTCGTGATGTATGCACATGCTTTGAAGGTGCATTACTGCAATGATAGCTTAACATGGTCTATGCTGATGCAATTGTGTCATCGGATACAAGACTGGCAACCGGCCACCCTGTACATCTAGTATGTAGATAGGTTAATTTGAATAGGTTTTTTATGTCATAGCGTTTTTGTGTAACAAACGATTGAGCTTATCCATTGATAAGATTGTAGGTTTTGGATATGTAATCAGTACAAGTAAATTAACATTCGTAAACCACATATACATGAGAGTTAAGGTGAAATCACGACAAGCAACGGCAATATTGAGCTTTGTTAGTAACGATGTTCTGTTGGGAGACTTTATTGATGAAATCAAGTCTAGTAAGAACAATTTAAATGTGGATGGCCATGATGACCCGATGGCGTTGAAAGCAGGGTTTCCGCCTAAATTAGTCGAGATGCTGAATAAAGAAAGACTCTTGAAGGATCTCGGCATTAATAATGGAGACCAGGTGATATTAGAAGTGGGAGAGTCCGCAACCATCAATGGTGCGCAACCTGTGGAATCGAACGAGCAGACCAAGAGCGCAAAGCAACTATCGAACCCAGAAATACCTTCGGTACATATTCCGGCCGTTGATAAGTTTCTCATACTTCGCAACATTCCAGACGACAACTCATGTATGTTCAATGCAGTCTCCTATGGCCTTTTCGGTTATGACTCGTTTACCAGTGGCGGTATATCGCCTCCAATCAACTTGAGGACCATTATAAAAGACGTGATTTTGAGTAATCGTGAAAAATACAACGAAGTGATTCTCGGGAGACCCGTGGATAAGTATTGCGAGTGGATTCTTAAAAAGGACTCGTGGGGCGGTGCTATCGAGTTGGGCATACTAGCTGAGTGGTTCAGGATTAGAATAAGCTGTCTCGATATCGAGCTGGGGAAGTTCATACTGTTCGAAGATGAAGGCAAGAAAACAGATAAATTTATCATTTTGATATATCTGGGAATTCATTACGACATCCTAGCAACAAACCCAAATTTATCTAGTCAGGGCCATGATAAAAAAATAGACAACTGTATTTGGACCATAGACTCACACGAGGAAAGCTTGGTAATTGATGCATCTTACAAGCTCTGCCACTATTTGCAGACACAGAACTACTCAACGAACACGACTACTTTTAGGGTTAAATGTATGGAGTGTCAAAAGGTTTTAGTGGGGGAAACGGGAGCTTCACGGCATGCAAACGAAACAGGCCATTATAGCCTCTGTGAAATTAAATAGTATTGTTGCAGCGTATAATTGTACTTTATAGTAGCATCCATAATGTATCCACGAGCCATTAACTGGAGTGATCGTAGCAGTACACTGGTGGTTCACGTGATACTTTCGGTTTTGTCGAGTATCAATAGCTAGATTTTTTATGGACATTTGTAAGGTATTTCGATCTCAGCCTTTCAACTAACGTTTCATACAAAGTAACTGATATTTTCGAAACCGCAAGACAGATTATAGACATGTCGGCCACAACCCAGTTTTTCTGTAAGTTTTTCAATTTTCACAAGAATTTAGTTGATTACGTTGCTAGTTCAGCAGATGATGGTGCTTTTTAGTAGCATCGGATGAGTGGCGATGAGGTCAATTATGTCTTTCAGAAGAAGGTTTACTAACTACGGATAGGTCGTCAACCTAAGTCCATCGACTTGATACAGGACTATGAAGAAATCTCTACCTTTCAAAAGCCGAATGCTGAGTGTCGTTCAGCGTTGTACTCCAGTAACGGAGAATATTTCGCGTACACGCAGCCGAACCAAGTGGTGGTAGTGAAGACAACTAAAGAAGCTCCAGTACAGACAACAGTTGATTTACCAGAAGTATTTGACATACATTTTTCTCCAAAAGGTACTTACTTATGCTTATGGTGTAAGCCAGTTTTGCTCAACAAAGAAAGTGGAATCTGGAGCAAAAACGTCAAGGTCTTCAATATTAACACCAATACCGTTATCGCTGAGTGGCCTAACAAACACCAAGGAGGATGGAAACCACAGTTCACTCAAGATGAAAAACTTTTTGCCAAAAACATGAATAACAAAGAACTTCACTTTTTCGATGTCACGAATTCGGCACATTTGGAAGAAATTAACATTAACCAGCCGAACTATAGATATAAAATCAGCGACCCTAAAGTTCCTTTTCAAACCTTTCAAATGAGCCCCGGATTAAATCCATCGGTGGCGCTCTTTTTTCCAGAAAAGGACGGTAAGCCTGCAAGTGTTCAAATTTACAATGTTCCAAATTTCAACCAACCTATTTGCCAAAAGAATTTTTTCAAGGCAGACAGATGTCAGTTAAAATGGAACTCGATCGGTACTGCATTATTAGCATTAGCATCCACGGATCATGATACCACGAACAAATCATATTACGGAGAAACTAATCTCTACTTATTAGGAATCGCAGGATCTTATGATTCCAGAATTGATTTGAAAAGAGCTGGTCCTATCCATGACATTACTTGGTCCCCATCTGCAAGAGAATTTGCGGTAATCTACGGTTACATGCCCGCTGAAACTACGTTTTTTGATGCGAGAGGTAACGCGATCTATTCCTTACCCACTGCGCCAAGAAATACAATATTATACTCGCCCCACGCAAGGTTTATTTTGGTTGCTGGGTTCGGTAATTTGCAAGGTACAGTTGATGTGTATGATCGTCAAAACAAATTCTCTAAAGTGACAACTTTTGAAGCTGCGAATACCTCAGTGTGCGAATGGTCGCCATGTGGAAGATTCATTTTGACTGCAACAACGTCGCCCAGATTGAGAGTTGATAACGGATGCAAGGTTTGGCATGCTAGCGGGAAGTTGATCTATTTGAAGGAATACCAAGAATTGTATTCCATCAGTTGGAAACCACAGCCGTTAGATAAATTTCCACCTTTGAAAAGCTTGGAGGACGCACCCGAGGCACATGAATCGACCAAGGAGTATTTAGCAAAGAAACAGGCAAATGATTTAAATGCTTCGAAGAAGCCTATGGGGGCATACCGTCCTCCACATGCCCGAAATTCCGGCTCTAATACTCGTACATCGCTATACCAAAAGGAGTTACAGTCCAGCTCGAGCCTTGCGTCGGCTACAAATGGTAACGGTTCGAGGACTAGAGTTGTCCCTGGGGCCCCTCCCGTGGATGCACAACCGAAGGAGAGCAAGAGCGCGCTCAAGAATAGAAAAAAGAGGGAAGCCAAAAAGAATCAGCAAGAAGATGATACTGCTGCATCGTCTCCTGTGCCCGCTACGGCTACTGAAACGAGCGCTACCAAGTCTGCAGAAACCCAGGTTGATACTCCGGCCGTAGCCGGCGTTGTCGGCGGCGTTTCCTCATTAGAAGAGAAGAAAATCAGGTCTTTGTTGAAGAAATTGAGAGCCATAGAGGCGTTGAAGATGAAGCAAGCAAACGGCGAGCCCTTGGAAGATACCCAGGTATCCAAAATCAAAAAGGAGGACGACATCAGAAAAGAGTTGAACCAGTTGGGTTGGACTGACTAGCGGCCTTTTGTGGGTGGATCGTGTTCCTCTGTATAGAAAATAAATGTCTGCATATTTGCAAGTACGATTCTTTCAAAAAAAAAAAAAAAGAAAGAAATTACCTATTCGGGAAATGTAATTAAATAACGTCGCTCGCGAACTTCAACCGCAGTTGACAGATGCCATTCCATCGTGAATCGTGTCGGCATTGTGCTAATTCGCGTTTTAGACTATGATCTAGGCCTGGACTTCGGTTCATAGGCCGTCACATCCGCTTGGAATACATCTGCGTCGTCTACTGAAATGCTTTCGCACAAGTCTACTCTCTTCCGTAAACTCTAGTATTTCCTCCGCTGGTCCTCTACCCATGGCCCTCAACTACTGCCATGAACTCGGTCCCACCTTGCTAACGACGTAACGCCTGAGATCCGTGCTTACCCGGCAGCAGTATTGTTCTTTCCCGGTTACGCAGCCCTGTCCACGGACCTATCGTTCTATTGCTCCCGCCTACAATTTAGCAGAACAATACCATCACTGTTGCTCTGTGCACAGTTGTGCAGATATGGATCCCGCAGTTTCCCCTGTGCTGTTATACGTAACAGCAGAAAAATCGCATACAAGTCACATACTGGATCCAAAGCTGGTAGTTTTTGAGTTTTGGCTAAGAGAGTTCGAAGGGAATGTTAGTGCGAAATTTCCCCTGAGACTTCTGCTATTATTTAGAGCTATTTTCTCTATCGAGCTGCTCAGCTTCTCTTTTCTGTCAACTTTGAAGCACCACTATTTCTTTTGCTTCTATATGCATGTTAATCCTATTCTAATTTTGGCCCGTCTTCAATAATATTTTTAGATACAATGCCTGCGCCTCTTTGATTCTCCTGCTGCAACAAAGTGTCCTAGACACGTCCGTATCGTAGCGACGCGAATTGGCACCGGCTCCTAATGGTGTCTGTCCCTGTTTCGCAGTTGATTTACCAAAAAGACATAGGTGCAGTCCCGTGATATTGAGGTTCGATACTTCAGACGAACATATCCCGTTTTTTTTTATTCCCTAACTAACTACTTTACTTTCGTTTTTTTAAGTTATCCTTTGTTAATTTATTAATCTATCGTTACTATCGATATATCGAGTGTTGTATTGCAATACATAGTTCACCGTATGTGTTTTTTTTTTTAGTCGCCAGGAAATACCGCTGAGGTTTGGGTTTGAGGGATACAGTTGAGGGATGTTGATCCAGCGAGGATTTTTTATGGAGCAATGTCAGGCTAGAAGTGGCGCCAGGCTCGCTTGTGGGCCAGAGACGTATTCTGAGATCAGTATGAGGCATAGCCCGGCTTGGCTCCGGCAGAGTTGTCGTTGTCCTGGCGCCAGGCTAACTAAAAAGGGCTAGAGAGGCATAAATAACGCCAAACACGGCGCGAATTGTTGTAGACAAGCGTATGGGATCCAGCGATGGTATAGACTCGATGGCTGCACTTGCAGAGCCGGTGTTACTACAAAAATCGCGACAGATCATTAGATATGCTAATCAGCCCTCGTTTTTGCTAGATCAATTTTTGTCTCGGAATGGAGTCTCGATAATTTTTTTTTTTTTAAATGGTAATTAAAAAGAAAGCAAGCAGGGCGCCTGAACCCGATTTGTCAAAAACAGTTCCTAATCAATCAAAATATTTTATAGTCCTCGGCAATCTGTCGTTTGAACAGGGTGATTTTCCAGCATACAGTGCATAGGAAGACTTTACTAACAGAAGATTTAGATGTCGTATAACGATAATCATAATTATTATGATCCAAATCAACATGGGACTGATGGTAACGAAGGTTATTACCAACAGCAGCCGTATGACGATTTGAATCAGCCGCAACAAGAGTACTATGACCCAAACGTCCAGTATCAGCAGCAGCCTTATGATATGGATGGGTACCAGGACTCGCAATTCACGGGGGGTCATCAAGTTCCAGGACAGCCTATGGGGGGATACAATGCAGACCCGGAGGCATTTTCTGACTTCAGCTACGGTGGTCAGACCCCTGGTACTCCTGGCTTTGATCAATACGGGACCCAGTACACTCCATCGCAAATGAGTTATGGCGGACCCAGGTCATCTGGTGCGTCCACGCCCATTTACGGCGGTGGTGTTGGCAACTACGATCCAGCTCAGTTTCAAATGTCGTCTAGTATGCCATATCCAGCCTGGTCTGCCGACCCTCAGGCGCCCATCAAAATTGAACATGTCGAAGATATTTTCATCGACTTGGCTAATAAGTTTGGTTTCCAAAGAGATTCCATGAGAAACATGTTTGATTATTTCATGACTTTATTGGATTCGAGATCATCAAGAATGTCTCCAGCACAAGCGTTATTGAGTTTACACGCCGATTACATTGGTGGTCAGAATGCCAATTACAAGAAGTGGTTCTTTGCTTCCCAACAGGATTTGGATGATTCCATCGGATTCGCTAACATGAACATGGGTAAGATTGGTAAAAAAGCCAGGAAAGCTTCCAAAAAATCTAAAAAGGCTAGAAAAGCTGTTGAAGACCACAGCCAAGACATGGACGCGTTAGCCAACGAATTAGAAGGTGATTACTCGTTAGACGCCGCGGAAATTAGATGGAAAGCCAAGATGAACAGTTTATCTCCAGAAGAAAGAGTCAGAGATATTGCTTTATACTTGTTATTATGGGGCGAAGCTAATCAGATTCGTTTTACCCCGGAAACAATCTGTTACATCTACAAAACCGCTTACGACTACTTGGTATCTCCTCAATGTCAGCAAAGACAAGAACCAGTTCCTGAGGGTGATTATTTGAATCGTGTCATCACGCCTTTGTATAGATTTATCAGATCCCAGGTTTACGAGATCTATGAGGGAAGGTTTGTGAAGCGTGAAAAGGATCACAACAAGGTTATTGGTTACGATGATGTTAACCAATTATTTTGGTACCCAGAAGGTATTTCAAGAATCATCTGTACTGATGGATCGAGGTTGATTGATATTCCTCAAGAGGAACGTTATTTGAAATTCGGTGAGGTTGAATGGCAAAATGTTTTCTTTAAAACATACAAGGAAATTAGAACTTGGTTGCATTTTGTCACTAACTTCAACAGAATTTGGATTATCCATGGTACGATCTACTGGATGTATACTGCCTATAACTCGCCTACTTTGTACACTAAGCATTATCATCAAACAGTGAATGAGCAACCAGTTGCTTCTTCAAGATGGGCCGCTGCAGCCATTGGTGGTGTCCTTGCTTCGCTTATTCAAATTTTGGCAACTGTCTTTGAATGGATGTTCGTTCCTAGAGAATGGGCGGGTGCGCAACATTTGTCTCGCCGATTGGTATTTTTGATTATAATATTCTTGGTTAATTTGGTCCCAGTCGTATTTGTCTTTTATTATGCCGGTTTACTGAAAGTATCGAAGGCCGCTCACGCTGTGTCAATTGTCGGATTTTTCATTGCTGTTGCCACTTTAGTGTTCTTCGCAGTGATGCCTTTGGGTGGTTTATTTACTTCTTATATGAACAAAAGATCAAGAAAGTTTTTGGCTTCACAGACCTTCACTGCCAACTTCAATAAATTAAGAGGGTTGGATATGTGGATGTCTTATATGATTTGGGTTGTTGTTTTCGTCGCTAAGTTGTCGGAATCCTATTTCTTTTTGACGTTATCTATTAGAGATCCAATCAGAATCTTATCAACCACTACTTCAAGATGTACAGGTGAAGTCTGGTTTGGAGACAAATTATGCAAACAGCAGCCAAAGATTGTTTTGGGTTTGATGTATGCAGTCGACTTATTATTGTTCTTCTTGGATACTTACATGTGGTGGATTATTTGTAACTGTATCTTTTCGATTGGTCGTTCATTCTACTTGGGTATCTCTATTTTAACACCATGGAGAAACATTTTCACCAGATTACCAAAGAGAATTTACTCCAAGATCTTGGCTACCACCGAAATGGAAATCAAATACAAGCCTAAGGTTTTGATTTCTCAAATTTGGAATGCTATCGTTATCTCCATGTACAGAGAACACTTGTTGGCCATTGACCACGTTCAAAAGTTGTTGTATCACCAAGTTCCATCTGAAGTGGAAGGTAAGCGTACTTTAAGAGCACCAACTTTCTTCGTTTCTCAAGATGACAACAACTTTGATACGGAATTCTTCCCAAGAAACTCTGAAGCTGAGAGACGTATTTCATTCTTTGCTCAATCTTTGGCCACTCCAATTTTAGAACCTTTGCCTGTCGACAATATGCCAACTTTCACAGTTTTCACTCCACACTACTCGGAAAAGATCTTATTATCGTTGAGAGAAATTATTAGAGAAGATGATCAATTCTCGAGAGTGACTCTTTTGGAATACTTAAAACAATTGCATCCTGTAGAGTGGGAATGTTTTGTTAAGGATACCAAGATTTTAGCCGAGGAAACTGCTGCATACGAAAATGGCGATGACCCCGAAAAGATGTCCGAAGACGGTTTGAAATCTAAAATTGATGACTTGCCGTTCTACTGTATTGGTTTCAAGTCTGCTGCACCTGAATACACTTTAAGAACGCGTATTTGGGCTTCATTGAGATCTCAAACTTTGTACCGTACTGTTTCCGGTTTCATGAATTATGCCAGAGCTATTAAATTATTGTACCGTGTTGAGAACCCAGAATTAGTCCAATACTTTGGTGGAGACCCTGAAGGTTTGGAATTAGCTTTGGAAAAGATGGCTAGAAGAAAGTTTAGATTTATTGTTTCCATGCAAAGATTAGCTAAGTTCAAAGACGACGAAATGGAAAATGCTGAATTCTTATTGAGAGCTTACCCAGATTTGCAAATTGCTTA
The DNA here is from genome assembly GCA_030566065.1 of Debaryomyces robertsiae. Classification (NCBI taxonomy): domain Eukaryota; kingdom Fungi; phylum Ascomycota; class Pichiomycetes; order Serinales; family Debaryomycetaceae; genus Debaryomyces; species Debaryomyces robertsiae. The sequence continues at coordinate 58,791 of JAJMHL010000014.1, forward strand.
CTTAGACGAAGAACCTGCCTTAACTGAAGAAGAAGAGCCAAGAGTTTATTCCGCTTTGATTGATGGTCATTGTGAGATGTTAGAAAATGGTAGACGTCGTCCTAAGTTTAGAGTGCAATTATCTGGTAATCCAATTTTGGGTGATGGTAAGTCTGATAATCAAAATCACGCAATCATTTTCCATCGTGGTGAATACATTCAATTGATTGATGCTAATCAAGATAACTACTTGGAAGAATGTTTGAAGATTAGGTCTGTTTTGTCTGAGTTCGAAGAGCTCAATGTTGAGCACGTAAACCCATATGCTCCAAACTTGAAGAATCCAGATGGTGTCGCTGAAAGTTCACCCGTTGCCATCTTAGGTGCTCGTGAATATATTTTCTCGGAGAACTCTGGTGTCTTGGGTGATGTTGCTGCTGGTAAAGAACAGACCTTCGGTACTTTGTTTGCTAGAACCTTGGCTCAAATTGGTGGTAAATTGCATTATGGTCATCCTGATTTCTTAAACGCTACTTTTATGTTCACTAGAGGTGGTGTTGCCAAGGCTCAAAAAGGATTACACTTGAACGAAGATATTTATGCTGGTATGAACGCCGTTTTGAGAGGTGGTAGAATCAAGCACTGTGAATACTATCAATGTGGTAAAGGTAGAGATATGGGTTTCGGATCTATTTTGAATTTCACAACAAAGATTGGGGCTGGTATGGGTGAACAAATGTTGTCTCGTGAATACTATTACTTGTCAACTCAGTTACCTTTAGATCGTTTCTTATCTTTCTACTATGGTCACCCAGGTTTCCACATTAACAATATGTTTATTCAATTGTCTTTGCAAGTTTTTATGTTGGTGTTAGCTAACTTGAACTCCTTAGCTCATGAATCTATTTTCTGCTCCTACGACAAAAATAAGCCAATCACTGATTTGTTATACCCATTCGGTTGCTACAATCTTGATCCAGCTGTTGATTGGATTAGACGTTATACTTTGTCCATTTTCATCGTCTTCTTCATTTCTTTCCTTCCATTGGTTGTTCAAGAATTGATCGAAAGAGGTGTCTGGAAGGCTGCGCAAAGATTTGTTCGTCATTTCGTTTCTTTGTCTCCAATGTTCGAAGTTTTCGTTGCTCAAATCTATTCTTCTTCCTTATTCACAGATTTAACTGTCGGTGGTGCCAGATATATCTCCACTGGTAGAGGTTTCGCAACTTCACGTATTCCATTTTCCATCTTATATTCCCGTTTTGCGGACTCATCCATCTATTTGGGTGCCAGGTCCATGTTGATTTTGGTTTTCGGATCAGTCTCTCACTGGCAAGCACCATTATTGTGGTTCTGGGCTTCGTTATCTTCGTTGATGTTTTCGCCATTTATCTTCAACCCTCACCAATTTGCATGGGAAGACTTTTTCATTGACTACCGTGATTTCATCAGATGGTTATCTCGTGGTAACACTAAGTGGCATAGAAACTCTTGGATTGGTTACGTTCGTCTTTCAAGATCACGTATTACTGGTTTCAAGCGTAAGTTGATTGGCGACCAATCTGAAAAGAGTGCTGGTGACGCTTCAAGAGCCCACAGATCTAATGTTCTCTTTGCTGATTTCTTGCCATGTGCTATTTATACTGCTGCTTTATTCGTTGCCTATACCTTTATCAATGCCCAAACCGGTGTGACCAAGGATCCATCTAAGGTTAACTCTGTGTTAAGACTTGTTATTTGTGCGTTGGCCCCTGTTGTCATCAACCTTGGTGTTTTGGGTGTTTGTCTTGCTATGGCTTGTTGTGCCGGGCCTTTATTAGGATTGTGCTGTAAGAAGACTGGTGCTGTCATTGCAGGTGTTGCTCATGGTTGCGCTGTTATTGTACACTTGGTCTTTTTCATTGTGTTCTGGGTTTTGGAAGGATTTGTTTTCGCTAGATTCCTTTTAGGGCTTATTACTTCAATCTATATCCAAAGATTATTATTCAAGTTCTTGACGTTGAGTTTCTTGACCAGGGAATTCAAGAATGATAAGGCTAACACTGCCTTCTGGACTGGTAAGTGGTACGGCTCCGGTTTAGGTTACATGGCCTGGACTCAACCTGCTCGTGAATTCTGCGCCAAGATCATCGAAATGTCTGAATTCGCTGGTGACTTTATCTTGGCTCATGTCATTTTGTTCTGTCAATTACCTGTTTTGTGTATCCCATTGATTGACAGGTGGCATTCTACCATGTTGTTCTGGTTAAAGCCTTCTAGGTTAATCAGACCTCCAATCTACTCGTTGAAACAAGCGAGATTGAGAAAGAGAATGGTGAGAAAGTACTGTACTTTATACTTTGCTATATTGGTGTTATTTGTGATTATCATTGCAGCCCCTGCCGTGTGCTCCAGGTTCGCGCCTGATGATCTTGGAAAGCAATTAACTGGTTCCTTCGCTGGTTTATTCCAACCAAGGCACAAGGACAACAACGATACTGGTAAGCACGATCCATGGGGTACCAAATACAAATATGCCAGTGTTACGCCAAAGTCTAGAGGTTACTCTACCATCGCTTAAGAGTTAAACGAAGTCTTGAAAATATAAAAGTGCCCTCAACGCAAATGCGCTTCAAAACTTTTTGAGACGCTTCACGATTTCTTTTTTACTCTCTAGTTTTATTGTTATTTACTCTACTGTTTTGTACTTCTTAACATTTATTTGTATGTATTCTATACATATTATATACTTTTTATTTACTTTATACTGTTAGTTGAATGTAAAGCTTTAATTATAAAATCCAGCTGTAGTGGATGTGGCCGTGATTGTTACACAAAGATGCGCAGCTATTATCAAGTCTCAAATATATCAACTCTTACTTAATTAGACCACTAATAGGCAGACAATTGAGTCCGAGAGAGGTTTTTAGAGTGATCATGGCACTTCTAACCAAAGCTCACACGTTGCCAAAGTCTACCAAGATATTGTTGGGGGCATTAGTTTCTACTTCGGTTATTATTTTCTTGATCAGACTTGGGCAATATCGGAATGCATTAAGTGGAGGAGCAGAAGGGGACAGCAAAGTAAGTTTCCACGACACAACAGTTTCATATATTCAGCTTATACCACGGTATACGATTTTTTATCCTTGGGTTATTGTTACTGCAATCTTTGCCGAGATATCGGTGTTTTCATTGGTAATATCAGGAGTCATTTTGGCAGTTGGCACAAAATACGTCGAGAAATTCTGGGGCTACCGAGAAGTCATAAAGTTTGTGCTTGTAGTGGGTTCATTGACGAACTTGGTAACTGTTTTGATCACAATTGTGTGCAATATGATGAGAAGCGACGTGGCCGGGATGGACAGGCCCTTAGGAGGGGGTATTTCGTACCAATTTGGGTTTTTGGTGGTATTAAAGCAGCTCATCCCCGAACATAATATTGTGCTCTTTCAAGGTTTGATCAACTTCAGAGTGAAGCACTTGCCCTTCGTATTGTTGAACATTGTGGTGGTATGGTCTTTGCTCATTAGTCGTTCCTTATATCCAGCAATTCCTTCGCTCGGAAGCTTTCTTATTTCCTATAACTACTTGAGATTCTTCCAGTCTTTTTTGTCGGACCCATTATTGCCCGTTACCATGGCTAATGGGAGCTCCGACAACTCTAGCTCATTAATTACAGGTGACGCATCAGATACTTTTCAGTTGGTTGAGTTTTTTCCTAGCATTTCAAAGCCTTACCTTACTGTATTGTTCAATCATTGCTATGATTTAGGCTGTTTGCTAGGAATCATTACTCCTTTCAATGACGACTCTATTGAACAGGGTAATATAAGAGCTCAAAAGAGACTGGAACAAGTCAATCAAGCCCAAAAAAGCGTAGCCAATTCAGTAGCTGAGAGGAGAAGACAGGTGGCACTTCAGGTCATTGAAGATAGAATTAATAAAGAGACTAGAAGGTGATTAGCCCAATTTTGTATAGCATAAATAGTATAGTTTTCGAAACTTACACAAAAGTGACGAACTCCCAAATATCGAAACTGAATAAATCTAGTGATTTACGTCCCCTGTAGGAGAAATAGTGAAATAAGCAGTCCAAAATGTTTGGTGGAGAATCTTCCAACACGTTCAGACCGAAGTATCAAAGCCTGAAAGGATTGCTTCCTTTTCCGGCTACTTTCAACAGAATGCAGCGTCTTAGAAAGTCAAACTTGGGTTTTTTACTTGTCATCACATTGGTGGTTTTGTTTTTCTGGAATCCACTTGCTTCTATTGGCAGTATGTTCCGTAACCAAGCAACTGTCGGGCATCCCATTAGTCATCCATTTACTAGTAAACATACCATCGCATCTACGTCAAAATATCTTTTCCCACCGATTGAGGATGCGCCATTATTGAGGGAGCTTGGTGTAAGTAAGCTAGTTGAAAAAGCTACAGTGAGGGACTCGAACAACCCCAGTGTTGAAAAGAATGTTGTAAGATCATTAAACGTGCATGATGACCCAAATCCAGAGGTGCAGAAGGCGAAGGAAGAAAAAGAAAATCAGTTGCTGGACCTTGCAAAAGCAAAAAACCGATTCAAAAACCAGGACAAAATTGTATACAAACCCAAAAATGCCAATAACCACCCTGAAATTGTTATAGTGACTGCGGTAGACTTTGAAAAGTATTCGCTCGACTCATTGACAAAGATTGTTCAAAATAGAGTTGACTATGCTCATGAACAAAATTACGGCGTTTACGTCAGATGGGCTCAGGAGTTTTTGCCCATATTTAACTCACTTGAGGCCTTAGATACACCAGAAAAAGCTAAGTGGGCAAGGTTGTATTGTTTGAGGGCTGCTATGTTTGCGTTTCCGAAAACGAAATGGTTCTGGTACCTTGACCAAGATTCCTTAGTTATGGAGGAGTCAATCAACTTGCAGGATTATCTATTATCAGCGGAAGCTTTAAATCCAATTATTCTAAGGGAGCAGCCCATAATCCCACCAGATGGTTCCATCAAGACTTATAAGAATTCCAACGCAAAGCACATAAAATTGATTGTAACTCAGTCAGAGAACAAGTTGGAATCGCATTCAATGTTAATCAGAAATGATCACATAGGAAGATCAATGGTTGATATATGGACTACAGAGTTCTATGTTAATTACAACAACTTTCCGTATGGTCCTGACTCTGCTTTGACTCACATATTACAATGGCATCCTTTTATTTTGAGTAAGACGGGTATTATCCCAGCGAGAACAATCGCAGCAAAACACACCGAAGTTGACTTACCTCTCGATAAGAATGGTAAGGCGGGAGACCACGTCCATTATTATGAAGGTGATTTAGTGGCGCAATGGTCAGGTTGTGATACCAAGGAGAAGTGTGAGAAACTTGTCGATGACTACTACACCAAATATAAAGCCAAGAGGGGCAGCAAACATTAGGCAGTCTTAATCTTTTCAGTCTACAAGTATGTGTATAATATAGAATTTCTTCTCGTGGACTCAAATCATTAAACGAAGCTTTAAAAATTATCTATACTCAACTCTTTAATTATTTTTAAAAGTTGGCTATCGATTTCACAACTTCCACCTCTATCGATTTTAAAATCTTTCACCATTTCCCAAAACCTGATGATATTATTCATTCTAATTATGCTGTGAACATTACCAATATTCACGGTTGGAATTACCAGCTTTATGTTAAGGAATATCACGAAGTAAGATAGCTCACGATACGATGAATGCTCACTATATGGCAAGGAGTAGATTCGATATAGCGATTGATCGGGCTTACCTTTCTTCGCTTTTGACGAGCCTAGTGAAGAAGGTGTCTGAGCTAAAATATCATCAATGTACGAAAATTTCGGCTGCTTTACTAATAAATCAATGAGGCTCTTACAAGTATGGGAAAAATTTTGAACAACAGTGCCGTCACTTCTGACAATTTCTTCAACATCCATGCCTTCAATAGCATCTACTTCACTTGACATATTCTCTGCACCTTCATTATTCTGGAAAGTCCACCCGGTAGGCCTTAGGCCGACGCATCTCTCAAAGTATTCAAAATACTTATTATGATTGAAATAGTTCGATAACTCATCGATAGCGTTGACGATTTTCATAGGAACTAAATGAATCATACAGTCATCCTCAGGGCGTCCCAAATCATCGCTAGTGATGGTCAGATTCAAATATTCGTCATCAAAAGACCTCAAAAGATCAACTTTACCCCCTCTACTATTAATATCCAGCACATAGATTGGGCAGTTATTTAGCCTCTGCAGAATTGAAATGGCTAGCTTTTCCTTACCGATGACATAAGTGCCGACTAAAATCAAGAACTTTTTTTTCTTAGACTGACTTTTCGAGCTTGTTAAAAAATCTGTTATTCGAGATTGTTTCAATATGCCAAACCAAGACGAAAATAGAGACTCGCTTGATTTGACGTCTTCTTCTTCGTGGATCAAATGGTGAAACATGTCAGATATGGCTTTGCAAACTAATTCTTGTTTTGGAAAATTATAGAGTGGAGACATATAAGTGGTGTCCAAATAAACTTTATCAAAAAATAGCTTATTACCATTGTTTATGCAGAAGGGAACAATTTTAGGATGTAACAAAATTTCCTTACTAACTCTAAAGTCTCCGCAGTGCAAAATATACTGCGTCTTCCCACCTGTGGTAATAGACTCGAATAGAAATATAGCAGAGCCCGGACAATGATTTGCCGTTATAGCTGTTACGAATAAACCCTCACGAGTAGTATCATCGCACTCAACACCACCCTCATCAATGTCAAAGTTACCAAATTTGCTTACTAGATATCGTTTGTTCATCTCCAAGGGTTTTATAAATTTTGGGTCTATGCTAAATCGTAGGGTCAATAGACTAGCGGTTACCGTAGTGCAGTAAATAATCTTTTTATATTTCGTTTCGTCGCCCAAATCATCACCTTCTTCAAACACTCGTTCGTAGCACCAATTCTTCGATATACCTCCGTAATGGTCTGCATGGAAATGCGTTAGAAAGTACTGTGTTATAGTGTCGTGAGGCAGGTAGTTGAAAGCATCCACGGCTACTTGATAAATGCCCGTTCTAGGGTTGGGAAAACTCAATATTTTCACTTCCGGAATCTCAGCCTTACGCTTGGACGGTAAAATTGCATTCGGAGGTTGAATTAACTTGGGCTTCGATGTTTCGGTTTTGAAGCGCTTGTTCACATATTTCTGCCTCTCCTTAATCACAGGAGATATCTCCTTACTTTTCGCCTTATTTTTACCACTATCTTTCTCTTGATGGCTACGTTTCAAGTGTTTCTTGCTCAGGTTATTACTTATCTCTACTTGAGCGACCGTTTCGGTACTTTTGAAAGCAGAAATAGTCAAGCATTCCTCAACGTGCTGTATCCTACTGTCCATACCGAATTCAGCCAAGCTTTTCTCGCATATCGGGCATTTAATATGTTCAGGGTCGGCCTTTTTTGTCTCAGTGATCACTATTTCGCTCTCTTCTAAAAAGTCTTTCTCTTCTGACTTAAGATCGCAGACCTCATCCTCTCCAGTGAGGTCAACAACATCAGTTATGTAGCTGCTTGCCACCGCAAGATGATTCCCCGTTTTGGTATAATCAAGTATTGATCTTTGCCGCTTAGGTGTAACGGAAGTTTTTTTCAGGTCACTAGACATTCTAGCACTTCACATTTCTCTTTCTCTTCGGCAGAGCTATCAGGAGCATATAAACCTCGATTTCGGGCCTGTAACTGATGTATTTCACCAACTTTGTCGAAGAAAAAGTAAGAAAAGCTCTAGATTGTTGAATGAGAAGAGGACTATTTACTCAGTGCGGCAAAAAAAAGATCATCAAAACAGACCAACACCAGTAGTCGTGGCTATAGAGAGCAAAATGGGCTTACTTAGTATAATAAAGAAGCAAAAGATGAAGGACAAGGAGATCAGGGTGCTTATGTTGGGATTGGATAATTCTGGGAAGACTACTATAACGAAAAAGCTATTAAACCAAGATACCCAGACCATCTCGCCCACACTAGGGTTTCAGATAAGCACCCTTGAGTACAACGATTTCAGCTTGAACATATGGGATATTGGCGGGCAGACTAGTCTTCGAACATTCTGGGGGAATTATTTCGACGAAACAGATGTAGTGATATGGGTAATTGACTGTTTGAGTTTAGAGCGGCTAGATGAGTCGTATCAAGAGCTTAGAGAAAAAGTCATTTTACAAGACCGGTTAACAGGGGTGTACTTGCTCATATTGGTTAATAAAATCGACTTATTGCACCCTGACCTACATGCAAAGATCGAACACCAAGTTGCAGATACTCTTGATTTACCTCTGCAGATCCCCCAAAAAGACAAATGGACCATCGAGCTAGTCAGCGGAATTTCAGGAAAAGGGCTTTCGAGTGTGTTAGATTGGATAACAACAAGAGAGTTGACGTAGAACCACTGCACGACTGACGGGTCTTTATCTGATATGCTTGTCTGACCCTTCCAACACGGTACAGAAAAAAACGCGTTTACTTTTCTCAAAGCGGAATAAATTTTTTTAATATGGCAGGACATAATGGCGATGCAAAAATGGTATGGAGAGGCAGAATATTAAAGAATTGAATTAGTATTATCTTACTTAAAGAGCAGTTAGCCTCGAGGAAGTTATCAGGTATCATCAGGCGTATTCATTCATAGTGATTGCACATAGCATCTACAAGACTACTAAGGACTTATCAGCACATAATTCATACGTCTTCCAAACAACACGTTTAATATTGAGTTGCTCGGCACAAGACTTAAAGAAGAAAAGTTGGCACAGTAATATGGACTTTGAACAATTGATACTGCAGTTGCTAGCTTCGGAGAATGCAGAAAATAGTGATTTGATAGAAATTTTGGGCAGTGTCAAGCCGTCAAAGTCAAAAAAATCTTCTGTTACTTCTATCATCAGAGGCTTGTTTACGAAGAATAAGAAGTTGCTTTCCTTAATAAATGCCATTTCCATGGAAATGGACAAGTCTAAAAGCAATTCGGCCCAGATTTTCAAGAATTTCATGAATGAATTCATTATATGGCTCGACAACGACGGGTTATTACTTTTCGAGAAATACTTGCAACAGATTTCAAACCCAGATAACTACCAGGAGGAGCTATCGGCAAGTGATTCCACTCGGTTAGGAAAGCCCATTCTAAACTGCTCAAACTATATCGACTTCATAAATAATTCTGCTCCAATGTTGAGGAATCCTTTTGTTTTAGAAAAATTAACCGTGCTGAAAAAAAAGTTAAAGAGCTTGATAAGTAATTACAACGAGCATTTAGAAACAAAGTACTTGAATAGCATAAGTTTCAATGACGTTAGGCTATTCGGTGAACTGGTTAAGCGCACGAATAGGGAGAGTGCCTTCAACAAGGTTTCTAGCTATTTTAAAATTGACCAAATAGTAGAAAGGACTAAAGACGAGGAGATTTTCATGGAAATTGGTGGCGACGACGTGATCCCAATCGAATTGGTGCTATTAAATTTATCTCATGTTTCCTACGATTCATTGGCTATATTAGAAATTCCATCTAACCAAGACATGCCCAGGTCACTTGTGTATCCTCCTTTCAGAGTGAATGAACTCTCTATTGTTTATTTGAAGTCGCAGAATCAAATTTCGTTGAAGTCTATTGATTTTTCATACAAACAAAGCGTAAAATCCGTGAAAGTTAGCTCAACCAATCCAGAAAGGTTGTATATTTGGTACAAAAAGTTGCAGTCTATATTTCCCCTGGAAGAGAGCGATTCACCAACGAGTCAGTATTTTTTGATCAATTCCGATAACGAGTCTCCAAAGCCGAAAATGTCAGGTCTAGGTATTGATGTGCTATCTGATGAAGAGCATAAGCAAACGACGCAAAGTTCGCCTCCTCGCTCATCTTCAAAGCTTGCTAAATTTTCAAAAGAGGTCTCGCCAGAACTTTCACATCCATTTATTCCTCCGTTTGCAGAAAACACTAGAAAGTCTTCAAGCTCTTCGCATTGCTCCTCTATAAATTCATTGGATTCAAGCGATCCCTTAAGGTCACAATATGATCGCTCATTGGATCTTATAAATGAAACGTTGTCCAATTCATCAACCAAGTCGGTTAGCAATAATGGTGATGTGGTTATTTCCGACCCTAGTAACCAATATATTCACTCAATCAGACGAAATGTGCTCAATGCAAGTGACGGCATAGCATATTCGAATGGTTACAGACCAACTTCACACCGAGCTGAGATCGATTGTGTCCAAGATTCGCCGGAACCACCTGTGAAAGATGAATACACGCCATCTACTAAGGCCATTCCTGACAGTTATAATAAGGAATCCAAGTTTAAATTTTCATCGGCCCCAGATTTATCGAAATCAAAGCCTAAAAACAAGCTTTATCAGTTATCAACAGGCTCGGCTATAGACATATCTAATTTCGGCAAAGATCATGAACCTTCATTTAGCGTTACTCATGACCTTGCAAATATGTCTGATACTGAAAGTTCTCAACAGAATGAAAGCTCTGAAGATATAGCGACAATGGAAAGAAAGCTCAAACAAAAAAGGAAATCAATTTTTGGTCTTTTCAAAAAATCCTCGAGGATAAATTCATTTGAAACAAAGGGCGAGCAGGAGGTTGGTCAATACAAACCAGTTCCCAAGGAGAGACTTTCACAGGATGAACAAATAAAGCCCAAGGAAAGTGCGCTTACCATTGATACCAATATCCCAATGAGGTCTGACGATCTTTTGTCCGCCGTTTCTGGTAAATCATCCATACAAAGTCAATCAACTATTCTCCCTTCGCCCTTTGCATTACCATCATCGACATCTTCATACTTTTTCAAGCCACAAAGGAATGGATCTTCTTCGACACTAAATGACTCTTCACAAGATTCGGGCCAGGACGGGGAGGATTTGAAAGGAATAACTGTCCCTCAGGATTTGAAAAATCTCATCAATAGCGATCTAACAATTGACTTCTACATGTCACCTTGCTCTCCAAAAGCGTTGAAGTTGTCAAAATGGAAACAAAAGTATGGAAAATGGGAAATGCTTACGCTTAATGAGACCTTATTCGTGAAGATTGCGATCAACTACAACTTGAATAGGAGCTGGTTACTCGCATTCAAAGAACAATATGATGAAAAGTATGGTGAGGTTATCGACATACCCATTTTGCTTCTAGAAATTGATCCCAAAACGACTTCCATGAGGCAATCATCCGCCTTGGATTTGCAGATCAGTTCCAAAAGTGGTTTAAGCTCTCAGAATTGTTTGGTAATGATTAGATGCAATAATGGAAACTTATCGAACGCTATTAGCAATAACATGAAGAATGCCATAGGCGTCCTTACTTTAAACGAAAGATCTATCTCTAGCAGTGCAGCGAAATCTAACCTATCTCCATCAACTCCCAGCATTTCATCCTCAATAATGGACGGCAAGTACGAAAACAGCAATGCGTCAACTTTAACCAGCATCAACTCATCTCTCAACACGCATGCTCGGAAACAACCGTCCCAACTACCTGCTGCCAAACTGTCGTTCTACTCATTAAATTCTGAAGATATAAACAATGCGAATGTGCTCAATAACCCTGATAACACCCGCCTCATATTATTGAACAAAATGACAATCAGGCTTCAGCAGCAATTAGAGTCTTACCAAGAGATCAACAAACCCTCGTCTTGGAAAATCTTGTCGATGTACAGTTTGGATATTTACATGATATCAGACAATTTCACCAACAAGAACTATTACAATTTGGTTCTTTGTTGTGGCGACGATGAGTTGGAACAATATAATTGGTTGATCTGCGAAGAAGACAAGTACAATTGCATCGAAAAAATCGGAAAGGCAGGTTTATTGATAAAAGTCACCGAGAACGACATATTCATGATCGAATGCAAAGGCAAAAAGGAGTTTAAGACTTTATTTGAGATGTTTTGATTGTCTCTCCTGTATAGATTCAAGAAGTTCTTGTTGGTTCCATCAAGGCACAATTGCGATTGCAACCCTTTTCGCAGCCACAAATATATATATATATCATAATGTAATAAAATAATACTAAAGTTGTACTCATCTTCATAACACCACTTTGAGTATGTTAGGTTCAGTCTACCTATTTCTCGGTTTATGTTGTTTGACTTCAGTCTTTTGTCTTAAAAAAGACGAGTTACAGACATTTACTTCGAAAAAACATATCGCAGCCATCGAAGTACAAGGAAACAAATTTTTTGACAGAGATACCGGAGAACAATTCTTCATAAGGGGGATTGCTTATCAGCAAATACCAGCAGAAGACGAAGATAGCATTGAAAATTATGACAGAAGTTACATAGATCCATTGGCTAATTCCACTACTTGTTTGCGAGATTTAGCTTATCTCGAAGAATTGAACATAAATGTGGTACGGGTTTATCAAATCGATCCTGAAGCAGACCATGATGTCTGTATGAACGCATTCGCTGAATCAGGGATATATGTGTTGGCTGATTTATCGGAACCAGACTTTTCCATATCTAGAGATTATCCAGCATGGGATACGGATGTATACAAGCGATATACTTCTGTAATTGACAGTTTACAGAAATACGATAATGTTTTAGGCTTTTTTTCGGGTAATGAGGTTACCAATTCTAAAGAGAACACGGAGGCTTCTTCTTTTGTTAAGGCTGCTATTAGGGATACTAGGGCTTATATCAAGGAGAAGGGCTATCGACAAATTCCAGTTGGTTATTCGACTAACGACGACGCAGATATCAGAGACTACGTGTCAAACTACTTTGTTTGTGGAAAAGATGGTGAAGATGAGGCAGCAGAGTTTTTAGGGATTAACATTTATGAATGGTGTGGGTACTCGAGCTACATCGTCTCGGGATATAGAGAAAGAACCATTGAACTTAAGGATTATCCTATCCCAGTATTTTTCAGCGAATATGGTTGTAATACTATCAGGCCAAGGCCATTTACCGAAGTGGAAGCCCTATATGGCAACACAATGTCAAAGACATGGTCAGGAGGCATTGCTTACCTGTATTTTGAAGGAGACAACAACTACGGGATAGTTCAAGAGAATAAAGACGGCTCGATAACTAAATTGAAAGACTACGCAAACTTGAAAGGGAAACTCAACCGAGTAGACCCTAAAGGAATCAACAAAGAAGATCATAAATTACCGGCGAAAAAAGCTACACCTTGTTATTCTCTTGATGAGAATTGGAAAGCTTCAGAATCGTTGCCTCCCACCCCAGACAAAGGTAAATGCGAGTGTTTGCAAGCATCGCTTTCATGCGTTGTTTCACCTCACAAGCGAGTCAACGAGGGAAGTCTACTAGGGGAGATCTGTTCACGGATTGACTGCTCAGAAATAGAGTCAGATGCTTTCCAAGGGTACTACGGGAGATTCGCCGACTGCAACATTAAACAGAGGCTTTCATACGCACTTAATAAATACTACGTTCTCAACGATAGAGAGGAAGACTTCTGTGATTTCAATGGTCAAGCAGTCTTGGGCACCCCTGACTACAAGAACGACCTTGATTCGATCTACACGAAAGATGGAAGGACATGCAAAGAAGCCATTGGAGGAGAGTTGGACTACTCAAATACGAAAGATAATCGCAAAGGAACCGGCTCTACAGCACTTTCTAATCGAAATAAATCAAAACTGGCACTGTCAGATGCAAATTCCTTATTGCCCAAACAGTGCGTATGGCCGCAAGTGAGTTTATGTTTAAGTATCGTCTTGTTAGTTTTACTCTACTAGTTCTAATACATTTTCACTTTTTTGTAACTTTGCAATCATTCTTCTAATACTTTAGTCGAGCGATGGGAGAAAAACCACAAATTAGTCTACAAACGGGTATGAATGCTAAATATATTATTTGAAGATCGCTACCCTACAAATATGTTAATTGAGTGCCCATTAGGAGCGCTCGTAAGTATTAGAAGTTGCTAGAGGGATCTTTGGCAACACATGACTTGGCATAAATCAATTCGACTTCGCTTCGTAAACTAATCATCCTTCTTTGGGCCCCACTTGAGACCCAAAAATCCGCTATTGTTGTTGAGACTACCCATTTTAGGTATATATTTCTTAGACTGAAATTTTGGCTCTTTGATATAAAGTCTCTTTTCCCCAGGTATATCTAAGGCCACATAAACAAATTCAGCACTCCAAAACGATCTATCCACTTGCTCCAATGTAACCGTACCGTGCCTTCCCTTGTCAGCTTCCACGTGAAACTTCATGAATAGATAGTCTTTACCGTCGTTACCCTTAGTTCTAACGGCCTGAGCTGGTCTGTTACGAGCCCACTTATCCCCTTGAACTTCACCATGTGCCCTAAGTCTCTCACCAGGAGCGAAATTCAATGCCTTTTGAGCAGCTTCACTGCGCTCCACCATTTTCACGGCCTTATTGAACGTGCGGGTATCACCAGAGGGAAGGAACAATTCCGAAAGAATCAAATACACCACCAACAACGAAACGACAGATGCACCAAGTACAATTATCGAAGATAATGAAAATGTGAAGACTCTGCTGATCCTGTTGAGAAGAAATTTACCTTTAGCATTTTTGTCGTGGGGAGGAGGGGGAGGAGGAGGTGGTGGTACAGTTTTCGTTGAATAAGCCCTCCTCATCAGCAAGAATATATTCGAGCTATATCCACATTCAGGTCTGTTTACGCCATAAATCCCTTTCATCATATTCAAACTCTTTGATTTTGCTACCTGGGAGACTATAGGAAAAGTGGACATCGCTCTACCTGAGAAAATGCAAATTGGCTTTAAAGTAGCCATATTTTGTGTGTTCCTGAATCTTATCCCTAACGAGATTAGTGACTTCATCATGTTCCACCAAATATAGTTGACAGCTTTCTGTAATAGGAAGAGATCGAAACTATAAAAGTAGGTTGAATGTCGATGGAGAAATCAACCGACGTGTACGTACCAATTACTTGAAACCTTCTGTCAATCACAATTGTTTCGACCCAGTAGTAAGAAAGGGCGGACATTATAGAAGCAATGGAGTCTTTGGGTTGTAAACGGGGTACAGCTGGCGAATAAAGCACCTTCGCAACATTTCTCTGGTTACATACGGAAGCAATACGAGCTTTAGTGAAGAACAGAGAGGGTGTGACAACTTTTCCATTTGAGAAGACAATGGACGCTGGCCCTCTAAATGCAATAACACAGCATACGTAGTGTCGGTGGAAAGACTTGGAATGAACAAGACGGAAATATGCTTGTTAGCCAATGGTATAGGTTTAACCTAAAGCCACTAATATATACATCAAATCATAAACGCTTACTAGATTCGCCCCTGTGGCCTAATTGGTTAAGGTGTTATCCTCCGGTCTTGGATCAAGATAATGATTGCGGGTTCGAGTCCCGCCGGGGGCTAATCTTTTTTTTTTTTGCGCAAAATATTGTGTCTTCTGGTTTCGAAGTGAGCCGAGTGATATAAGTGTTGTGGTCGGTTATGGTCGGCTATGTTCCATGGCACCAATTATAAGGATTTTCGAATTGTTGAATGTATGTGGCATGCAAGGACTCGATTCTTTTGTAAATCACATTCACCAAGTTATGGTGGTAAACTAAGATTGATGCAAATCTTGAACGGCAGTCTGTAGATTCACGCGCAAGAATAGACGAGAATACCTAGGTTAGCATGCTATAAGAGCAATCATCGAACGGCATTTACTATATTACGATAAAGATAACTCGTGTTCTTGTTATCTAAATATAAACTTCCGTCAAGCACAGGAAAATTATAAGTTCAACCATAAAACTCGTAGGAGCTAGAATAAGTTGGAGCATTAGTGATACAAAAGAAAGTCACCTATTTAGGTGGCCTATCTCGAGAAGACCTACAATTTATTATTGTCCTTATCTGTCATAAAATGAGAAATGACGATGCTTTTTGCAATTCACTTAAGCTCCGCATTCATGCTAGCTAAAGCAAATCGCGCAAAATCTTGCCGATTTCAACTAATGTTTCCTCAGTATTTCTCAATCCAACTATCCCCAAACTCACTGGTGCATTCTCAAAACTCTCAGCACTGTCATATTGTTTATAAACGTACTCGTCCATTTTGTTTAATGGTTGATAAGTAGTGACAGGAAGATCTTTCTCTAAATTGACCGAGGTTACGGGGAATACTAAAACAGGGTAGTCTAATAAGTTCCATTGAGCGGTGTATCCCCAGTATTTAGCAGTACGATGTTTTGCAGCAACTCCTGGAAAAACGGGAGCAATGATGGCATCCATTGGCATATCACCTTGCGGGTTATTAAACTTGAGCCAATAATCCAAATGTTCTTTCCGATACTTTTGTTTCTCAAGGTTCCAATGCCAGATGTTCTCAATCAGTAATCTTTTCACATTTTCGTTATTGAAAGCCCATTCTGTTTGAGTACACATTGGCTCTCCAGTTGCAGCTAATGTTCTCCTTGTATCGTCACCTCCATCTTCGAAGTAAAGAGAAGAAATTATTTCCCATGCTTTACCGTGGTCGTACGGCGTATACTCAAACACCTCTACGTCCGAAAGATCGGTGAGGCTTTTTTTGACAAGTTCCAACGCTCGAATAATTGGTGGATGGGGCGACACTATACCGTCGGACATTAGAATGCCAATCCTATACTTCTCTTTTGTCTTGCGCGAGTCTTGTCTCCATTCGATTGGCGCCAATGAAGGGTCAACGAGCCATGGCTTGCTATTTACAATCGTTTTCATGAATAACTCCAATGTGTCTAAGGATCTTGTCAAGGGTCCCGTAACAGACAATATTGATTCAGACCCCATCTGACAAGAGAAATAGTCGAGTGTAGGAAGTCTACCTAAAGTCGTCCTCATTCCGTATATTCCGTTGAAAGCAGCAGGGCATCTGATAGAACCGCCGATGTCGGACCCAAAGCCAATAGCTGATGCATGTAGTCCATTGATCGCACCCTCACCCCCAGAGGAGCCACCACAAGTCAACTGGCTATTAAATGGATTTACAGTTCTTCCATGCGTGTAGGATTCACATTCAAGCATCATCAAAGACTGGGGGTTGGTTGTTCGAACAAACGGGATAGCACCTTTACTTGATAGTATGCTGACAATCATAGCGTTGTAGTCCACTACCCTATCCAAATGGCATAGGGATCCAGTTGTGACCGCATGACCAGCAACAGGAATCATTTCTTTCAAACTCACTGGTAAGCCGAATAAAGGCATATCGGCTGATAACAGGTGCTTGTTTTCATCCAAGTACTTAGCATTAGTCGAACTCTCATCTGGCATAAATTCAGCTACACAGTTAGTAAGCCTGGAGGCTATCAAAGCGGCATGAAAGTAACTTTGCAACACCTCGTAGCATGTATATTTGCCTGATTTGATTTGCTCAATTAGCTTTGTTGGCTCAGTTTCTGTGATTACAGCATCCTTCCTCAGCAAGCAGCTACGATACTCATCGATAGGGAACTTGGCAGGACTTCCGAAATCTGTCACTGATGCGCCTCTGGCCGAAGAAAGGCTATTATACTTTTCCAATTCTTCTTTGTCGTCGAACGGGAATAACTCGAGGGTTCTGTCAACGGAAGCTTGATAAATTTTCTGCGCTTTCACGGCCAAGCTGGTCCAAGAGTCTGTCAACATTGCTGCCTGTACCTAGCGTGGCGCTTGTGTCTAAAACCATACTTAGCTTTTTTTTCAGCCTCTTATACTTTATGCCATTCCCTCCGATAAGACATTTCTTATCGGCGAATCCAGTAGCCGGCCTGGAAGACTATTTCCGAGATAAGCACACTCACTCGCACAATTTCCGGCCGATGTATCTGAAGCTTCTAAGCGGCCTCGAAATCACCGAAAACATGTTCAACGCGTCACATCGTCATGTTTTCAGCCTCACACAAGTACAATAGCTCTATACTCGTAAGAAGCGGCCTCCAGAATTTTTGATGATTTATGCGAACTAAGGCAAAATTTGCAACCAGTTCTTCCTTATATAGTCGAACAAACTCATACTTCCTCGGCAGCGCTTTTGCAACCACTTTCACACATATTGATCATTCATGGTCATCTATTATTCTTTGCAACAGAAGGATCGTACCCTTACGGGTTGAAAAAATTTACTCGTATATACAGCATACAGTCGCATACACTAATCAAAACGTTAACCAAGACAAAAGTCACTTATAGAGAGAAAGCTTTCGGAAAAAAAAGTCCACTAAGTGGCAGTAGGCTCATCAAGACAAGACAATCTTTAGTTTACTATACTGCCAGTTCTTTCAAGCGCGTGGTGCGTAATTGAAAATACATGGCATTGTCGCTCTAAGACATGTATATAAGCTATCACTTGCCTGTTCATCAATAAGTAAGTCCTAAGTTATTCGATGAAAGCGTTAGTATGAAGGTCCAAAGCCCAAGTGTATTAACTGGTAAACCGAACTATGATGATATGAGCCGCTAAACGGGTGCGAGATAAAAAACAGTCACATCAGGGCGCGCGCCCTTTTTGTATTTGTGTAGTTTTTCAAATTCGATGAGAATTTTGGTTCGAGGAATTTTCACCTAGTGCTATACTGAAAATTACAGACTTTTCAAAAGAGTTTTAGACTACTAAAAATTTTTAAAATCTTAGTGATTTTGTAATTAGTAGTAATCAATAACAATGGTCAAGATCAGTCAAGGTAAATATCAAACGAACGAATGCTGATAACAGAGAGGCAAGATGTGTTAAGAAAGCAGGGAATTTTTCATGTGGTCAAGAAAAGTTGAAAATTTGAAAGTACAGAAGGCCAAGGCCTAGGTTCGAAATTGTTGAAGTTAGGATAAAGCATCAGTTACGGCGACAATGAGAGTGAAAAGATAGAGAGGGGAGGGTTTCACATCTCAAAAGAGACGAACATCGTTGAATTCAAAGGGTGAGAACACCCAGCTTTAACATATCTTGAAATATCTGTATCACGCTATAATAGTCGGCCCATCATACTAACTTTCGTCTAGACGTTTCTGCTTCTCGTTCTAAAGCTAGAAAGGCATACTTCACCTCTTCTTCTGTCGAAAGAAGAGCATTGATGTCTGCTCCATTATCCAAAGAATTAAGAGAACAATACAAGATCAGATCGCTTCCTATCAGACAAGATGACCAAGTTTTGGTTGTTAGAGGTTCTAAAAAGGGTTCAGAAGGTAAAATCAGCTCTGTCTACAGATTGAAGTTTGCCGTTCAATTGGAAAAATTACAAAAGGAAAAGTCCAACGGTGCCTCTGTCCCAATCAACATCCACCCATCTAAGGTCGTCATCACCAAATTGCACTTGGACAAGGACAGAAAAGCTTTGATCCAAAGAAAGGGTGGTAACGCTGAATAAATTATTTTCATATTGTAATAAATTTTATATACGTGTTAAAAGAAGTTTTTCTTGTTTATTTAATATGAATGTACTTTAATGGTTTTGTTGTATTGAATCTATCAAAGCGTAGCGAGCTTTTAGGCGGATAGATGCCAGTGTAAGCAAGGTTGAATTACGTGCTATAAACATTCCTTGTTCGGCTGATCTCTGTCACAATTTCTCTCACTTCTGTGGCAAACGGGTTTAGACAGCAACTAGGCCTTCAGCTTACCGCTTTCGTGCAATGCATGGTGTTTCTCGTCGCCCGATCGCTTCTGAGCTTCAGCAACTTCTACATAAAAAGTAAAGCGTGAAGTCTAAGCGCACTCGCTAACGAAAATTATTGGGGTACTAGAATATTAACAAACTATTCTTTTCTGAAAGATTTAAACAGTAAATAAGAAAATACATGATGTCAGGGGCTTCGATGCAAGGAGAAGACGATAGTGAATTGTTTAATGGGTTTGGATCGTCTCCTTTACAAAGGAATACTTCTTCGGGTAAAAGAACTACAAAACGGTGGTCGTTTCATAATAACGTAAAGCCAAATTTGGTAGAGCTACCATCTGAGGCTGGAGCTATAGGACAAAGGAGAATGAGCGATGTTACGGGAATCGATGGCGTTCATGCCGAAATCGATCCGAATCATATTTCACCAGCGCAATTATACTCCACAGAGTCTGGACGTTTGTTCCACGCGGGCAAAATATGTATTGCTCTAGCAGGATTGCCCGGGAGAGGAAAGACTCACTTGTCAGTATCACTAACAAGATATTTGAGATGGTTGGGGGTTAAAACACACCTGTTTCACTTGGGTAATTACAGAAGGGCTAGCGCAGAAGACGATTTGCGCCATGATTTGTTCATTCCTACGCCAGAAAACCCCAAAGCACATGAGTTCAGAAGTAAGATCGTTAACGAGTGTCTTAACGACATGCTAAACTTCTTCAAAAATGATAAAGGGCAAGTGGCTATATATGACGCCGTGAATGCTTTACCCGAATACAGATTAGAGCTACACAAGAGGTTCACTGATTTAAATATTCAGATTTTGTTTGTGGAATCGTCCGTCACTAATGACTCAATAATCTTAAAAAACATGGAGGAAGCGGCAAGGTGTTCCCCAGACTATGTTAACTGGGACTACGATAAGGCATACCAGGACTACAAAGAGAGGATTTCTACTCTCACCCCATTTTATCAGGAAATGGGTACAGAGGACTACGAAAATCAACTATCGTACATCAAATTTATCAATTTCGGTGAAAGAATAGAATTGCACAATTCCAACTATGGTTATTTAATAAACAAAGTTGTATTCTTTTTGATGAATTCAAGAATCAAACTGGGGTCAGTTTTCTTTGCAAGGTGCTATAAAAACTCTTTGGATTACACATATGACCCTCCTTTGGATGAATCTGGCCTTAGATACGCTAAAAACTTAACCGAGACACTAACTGAATACTTGAAAGGTCAAGGCAAGTCGTATTTCAATGACCATGTGAACGATGTTAATGGTAGTAAGAGCAGACCTCCAGTAAGTAGAGAGCTCTCGACTGATGAAAGACAACCCGCGGCGGGTGTTGACGGGACTGACGATAACTCCTTCGTTGTCTGGACTTCTGTGAAAAAAAGAACTATCGAAACCACACAGTTTTTTGCTGATAAAAATATCAATATAAGACACAGAATCCAGTTATCTCAGAAGAATCCTGGTATAGTGGGCAATATGACGTCTGAAGAAATTGCGAAAAAATTCCCTACTGAGTATGAACAGTTTTTAAAGGACCCATATCATCACAGGTTTTCAAGGGCAGAACTGTATCATGATTTAGCTATCAAAATAGAACCGTTGATTTTAGAAATGGAAAGAATGAGCGGTG
The DNA here is from genome assembly GCA_030566065.1 of Debaryomyces robertsiae. Lineage (NCBI taxonomy): Eukaryota > Fungi > Ascomycota > Pichiomycetes > Serinales > Debaryomycetaceae > Debaryomyces > Debaryomyces robertsiae. The sequence continues at coordinate 80,045 of JAJMHL010000014.1, forward strand.
ACATTTTGATCATTGCTGATGACACAGTCTTGAAGGTCTTTTATGGCTATTTGATGTCTTGTTCATGCTACGATATTCCATCGCTTCATTTTTCTACCGATGATATCATCGAAATCAAGTTCAACGCATACTCTAACTCCTCCAACAGGATCGAGATAAAAGACTTTAGTTAGTTTCACTTCTCTATTGTATTCTATTATCTATGTCCTTCTAGTTATATGATAACTGCTTAGCGATCACATGATTCACCCAATGCTCAATTAAACCAGAGTTATTCGTTCAAACCACCATTTATATCCCAGTAATGACGGTTTCTCTCGTACCTACGGCGGTGTACAAGTCTCCTGGCTTTGCGGACGGAAAGGAGTTCCGTCCAGGGGATGGTCCTCATTCAACGAACGGAAAGACGACTCAAATTTCGGAAATCGTGATCAAAGCTGGTGGTGAAGATAGAGACAAGCCAAGTGAAGCTCAAGATACGAACTTAGGACAATTAAGAGCTAGGTTGACCACCTTACAAGATCAGCTTAATTTATTCCTTACGGACAGAATGCAAAGCGAGAAAATGAAGTCAAGCGAGGAAAAGGAATTGGAGAGAAGAATGTTAGATGATGGGATGGAGGATGACAGTGATTGAAAGAGAGCCTAACATTTATGTATAAAACACAAATAGCATATCCATAATGCTTTTTATCGCCTTCTATACATTTTAGATGTGCCTTGGTTCGTTGCCATCTATTATCGCCCTTACATTATATCCAGCTCGCATACCCTGATACAAAGTATATTTAGTTATCGATCAATAATCTACTTAATCCATAATTTCGAAAATTTGGTGCATTAATGCAGCTATAGTAGACAAGAATCTTTGCTAGGACAGAAATGTAGCGTTCAGAAATGGCTTGGCTATCAGCAAACAAAATGTTCATTTTCCTTCTCCAAGAACATAAATTACTATTTCTTTCCTCCACCAACTATTTGGGTCATATTGTCGACAGTCTTTTCTAGTGTGGTCTCCAAGTAATGCTGCTTTTTTGTCAAGTTACTCTTGTTTTCTTGAAATTCTTTTCCATCTTTGGATATGCCTTTCAAATAGCTGTTCACGTCGTTCTTCACAAAAGCTTTCCCTATCCCTTGCCACACGGACTCACTCTCGTTTGTATTGCATATGCTATTCAATGCTTTGCTTGTAGAATGTATGAGGTTCAAATTGGTGTTGACTCGATCTAGCTGTAATTTGCACATGGATAACTCAGCTCTGGACGCATTTAGCTGGTTATCCATTTCAATCAAAAGCTTCTGCAATGCGTCTGGATTTACCGACATCTCGATCGCTCTATTATGTATTTAGGTAGTATTAACCTTCTGTATTTGTAATTAGTGTCTAAAATCTTCCATACGAAGCTATTTTGATTCGCATAACAGTACTGAAAAAATTGAAATTTTTGAGTCCCGCTTGGCTAACATTGATAAATATTGCAAAAGAACTATACATAATGCTTAAGGTTTGTAACAGGTCACTCACAAGATCGAGCATAAGTACAGGGCTTGTCCTTGCAAGAGCGGGTAGGAAATTCTTGTCCACATCACCAATTATTCGTGCCAGTGAAAGTTCTCTCAAATCGTTCACTTCGCCAACATCGAGACCAGTGGCTCAGACTATCGAAAATAACATCAAGTCTGATACGAACAGGCTAGCTAAGAGTTTAACAAAGTTTTGGGAGAAGGTCGACACGGTGCACAATAAAGATTTGAACAGGTATGAGGTCCAGTTAGATGAAAAGACATTAAAGACACCGCTTGGCCACCCATTATCATTGCCTGCGAACAAGAAACAATTGGCGTATCTCATAGGACATGAATGGGCTAACTTGCCTGATTTAAAGGTGAAGATCAATTCGTTACCGTTGACGTCTCTTGCATCCCGTGCCATCGATTTGGCGAAGGTTCACGAAGCCAAGACTCTCGACCATGAAATGATAGCCAAGGTTGGCAGTTTGGAAGATATCAAGATAAATCTTTTAAGGTACCTTGACACGGACACATGCTTGATATTTACCACCTTAGATGAGTATGAGGGTAATTTGCGTAAGAGACAAGATGAATTGTATCTTCCGCTTATTGAAGAGTATGAAGACTATTTCACTACTTATGCTCAGCAAGCTGGGAATCTCTTGCTCTCGAAAGACTCGAGAGTAAAGTTGGAGTATCTCGATTGTGAGACCCAGGGTATCTGTGGCGGAAATCAGTCCACTACCACCCACAATATTGCCATGCACTGGATGAACAACTTGTCGATGTACGAGCTCGTTGCGCTAGAAAAAGCTGTCTTAACATCCAAGTCATTTTTGTGTGGTGCGACGCTATTGCGGTCCAACTGTTCTGATGAATCTAGAATGGCTCAGTTTTATCAATGCAACAAAAACTCACCAGACGATCACTATCACAAGTCAATTCAAGAAATCGTTGAGTTAGGCAACTTGGAAATCATTTTCCAAACTAAAGAATGGGGCGAGGTCGAAGATACTCACGATGTTGATAAGGTGGACTGGCTTAGGCACTTATCCAGCTCCGCGATAGTGTCCTTTTGAAATATGTCCTCCTCTTATCGGGCAGGCTTTTTGTACATAGTTAAGAGCAATAGTGCGACGTAGAAATTATCAACAGAAATTTGATTCCAGAATACTTAGTATAAGCATAAATAGAACGCTTGGATTTAAACATTGGTGAGTACAATAATCCGGAAGTAGTTTGAGGTTCAATTCAGGTTTGACAAAACCAGCTGAAACAGTATAGTTAGCAGGCAACAAAATCGTAATTAATAAATTCGGTGATTGAAGTTAGACGCGTAATAGGTTATTCAGCGTGAAATATAGCGGCGTCTAAGATGAAAGACAAGGATTCAGAATATGAGAGCCGTGATAAGGAATCCGACAGCTCCATGGCGGGGAAAACGCCTAGGAGGGTGAAGGTTTATTTGCTACAGGGCGAGGATTGGTTAGATAATGGCACCGGGTTTTGCGTAGGGGAAATAGATAGCAGGACCAACAAGCCGTATTTTATCGTTAGAAACGAGATAGATACAAGCGACATACTATTGAAATCGTTTCTCGAGGGTTCAATTCAGTATCAGCGACAACAAGAGACACTAATAGTATGGACGGACTCAGAAGGAAAGGACTTGGCGTTATCGTTTCAAGAGACAGAGGGGTGTGCAGATTTGTGTGAATTCGTCATCAGAGTACAGCAAAATGGGTATAGCCCAGATATTTCTTTATACTATGTGATACCCAATAATGGCATAGTGGAGGGGGACAACAGTGGTAATGATATAACGGAATTGATTACTGGGCCTATTAACTACCCTGACAATCCTACCGTCAAAAACCTAGAACCAACGTTGGAAATCATCAACCAAGGCTCCAATTCGCAATACACGAGAACTTGCATACTGAACTTCGTCATCGCAAACCAATATTTATTGAAATTAATCGATGTTTTCAATGAGTCTGAGCAAGCAAGAAACTTAATTAACTTATACACCTTAAGTGAAATTGTCAAGACTTTGATATTATACAATGAAGCGTCTTTGATTGATGACTTTTTGTCGAGCGAGGCCAAAATCTTAGGCCTTGTGGGGATCTTGGAGTATAGTCACGAATACCCGAATTTCAAGGCGAGTCATAGAGACTTCCTAAAAGATGAATCCAAATTCAAAAAGGTTATAGACGTGCCGATAAATGAGGACGCCGGCAACTTGAACATATTCAAAAAAGATTTTCACTTGAATTTTTTGAAAGACGTCGCCCTCGCAAGATTCTTGGATGATCAGACCTTTAACTTGATCTCTTCATTAATCTATTTCAATCAGGTTGAGATAATCAAGTTTTTACAAGATTCCGAAAATAATAACAATTTCCTAGAAAATTTGTTCAAGATCTACAGTGATCCTGACAAATTAGACTTGAAAAGAGATGGGGTCAAGATGTTGCACCAGTATGTATTGATTGCAAAGTCTTTGCAGTCGTATCAGTCCACCTTCTTCTCCATGTTGGTTAAAACAGGGCTTTTTCGCATGATACGATTTGCTTTGCAAGATACTGAAAGTACTATCAGAGTCTTGGGTACTGAACTCATAGTTGTGATAATCGAGCAAGATGTTTCCTTAGTTAACTCAATCGATAACGAGGAAGCCATCGATAATTCTGATCCTCCGGACTGTTTACCGAATGATGAGATTACTGTGGATAAAGATGAAACAATATTAGAGACAAAGCCCTTGAAATTGAAGTTGTCTGATGACATGACATTGATCTTGATCTTGACAAAATTATTGCTTGAGGATAAAAATTCCGGTCTCAAGATTCAGGCGTTCGAAGCACTTCGGATATTGCTTGATTCCAGCATTGCAAATGGATCATCAAGCAATAATGGGGAGCTTGAACATTTGAAGGGGGAGTATAGTTTGCTGAATAAACTTTCACACGAAGGCTGCCGCGGTGTCAACGATTCTGACGAGTTTCATGATGTGAACACGAATAACTATTTCAAGGCGTTTTATTCGCAAGTCGCACCCAATCTATTCCAAAGCTTAATTGAGCTCTCTAAATTAGATCCCAAATCTAAAGATGCTGTTGAGCCGATTAAAGAAGACGAACTACTTTACAGGAGTTTATGCGAGCTCATAACAACCTGTACCAAAGAACATGAGGCACATATTTCGAGGCCATTTTTTCTCGAAAACAGCGTACTATTAGGTGTTGCGAAATTGCTTGAAACGGATACGAAAATGGTATTAAAGTTAAGCGCTATTCGATGTTTAAAAAGCATAATCTTGTTAAACGATAACTTCTATTGTCGTTACATCATAAACAACAACATCTTGTCATATTTCGTGCGATTCTTTCAACTCGTCGTCAACGAGAACAATCTAGCCAATTCCTGTTGTTTGGACTTCGTGGAGCTCATTTTGCGAAACTGTGATGCTTCTATAAACCATGGAAAACGGCAAAACTTCAAGCTCTACGCTAATTTCTTGTACAAGAACCACAGGCACTTTTTCGAACACGAGGTCAAGTACGCAACGCTTGGTGAAGACTTGGTTCACTTAGTGGAAAGTGGGTTCTATGATAACAACCATACAAATACGTCGAAAGCCGATACGAGTTTCAATTCAGATGATGACTTTTTAAACCGGCAAAATGCATCGACTCCCATTCGAGATGAGGAGGATAATGGCTGTTGTTTGGTGGATAGAAAGCAAACAAACGGAGGCCACAAGCTAAATAATTTGTTCAAAGATATCGAAAAAGACATGGAAAAAGATATGAACAACATTGTCGTTTCGAACGGGGAAAAAAGGCTCCGTGAACCAGAGGAAGACAGAACTCATCAGCATTCCTTGCCACTGCAAGAGAATAATAATGGCTCCGTGGCATACAACGATCTTAATCTTGAAGGAGCCAACGTCGAAACGTCACCGCGGAAGAAGAAATTATCTACAAGCTTGAGGAAACGATTTTCAAGCGCTAGTAGAGAAATAGCTCTACGATTACGCTCATCTAATGCCACTAATGACGACAATAATTTATAAACAGGTAAGTAATAGATACATAAAGATTCTGTCGATACGTTATTCTCTTTAGTAGATATTTCCTCGGTACCTTTTCGCGGGGTAGATTTTTAACTAAGCGATTTCATCTATACTTATAGTGGTTACTATTACTTTGTTATTAATACTTTGTCAATATTAGTTTGCCAGCCTTATATGATTTGAACAATTCAAGATGTCGCTAGATCAATCATATGTGAGTAAGAGTTCATGGAAACCAAATTTGTTTGAGGGAAAGGTGGTATTTGTTACAGGAGGAGCCGGTACTATTTGCAGGGTGCAAACGGAAGCAATGGTTCTATTGGGTGCTAATGCAGCAATAGTTGGTAGAAACCCCGAGAATACCAACAAAGCAGCGAAGGAGATGTCCCGATTAAGGGCTGGAGCGAAGGTGATTGGATGTCCGAATACCGACGTGAGAGACGTTAAGTCAGTTGCGAAAGCTGTTGCTGCCACGGTTGAAAAGTTGGGTCGAATTGATTTTGTCATTTGTGGGGCAGCAGGGAACTTTTTGAGTGATTTCAATCATTTGTCAAGCAATGCCTTCAAATCTGTGGTGGATATCGATCTATTGGGCTCATATAACACTGTCAAAGCATGCTTTGACCAGTTGAGGAAGACGAAAGGATCCATTCTTTTCGTCAGTGCTACCCTACATTACTACGGAGTCCCTTTTCAGGTCCATGTGTCGGCAGCCAAGGCCGGTGTGGATGCGCTATCCAATGCACTAGCAGTAGAATTGGGCCCACTTGGTATCCGAAGCAATTGTATCGCCCCGGGCACGATTGGGGATACCGAGGGGTTTAAAAGATTGGTTCCTAATGTAGACGCAGCCGTTGCCAAGGTCCCGTTGGGCAGATTGGGTACCACCAAAGATATTGCTGAGGCTACAGTGTTTTTATTTTCTAACGCAGCAAGCTACATTTCCGGAACTGTTCACATTGTCGACGGAGCCCGTTGGCAGACTGGCAGTAGTGCACTGGGTGATTTGTACCCTGTAAAGCTAGCTGAATTGAACTCTCAGAAGGTGAATAAGTTATAATATCTATAGTACTATGAACCACCATTGCAGTCGTGTGCTTGTGTAATATCAACGCGTACCAAATTAGCACCGAATCTACTAATCAATTGGCACTTCTTATTAGCGTCATAGAAAGCAGACATATCTTAGAGCAATCAATCCGTATACAAGCTAAAAGCAAACCATTGAGGATGTCGATAGATCCAGAAACTCGAAGAAAATTATTAAGTCTACAAAAGACTGGAACCAATAAAAACTGTTGTGATTGCGATGCGCCAAACCCCCAGTGGGCGTCGCCGAAGTTTGGTATTTTTATCTGTCTTGAATGCGCTGGAATACATAGGGGCTTAGGGGTCCATATCTCATTTGTGAGGTCAATCACCATGGATCAATTTAAGCCTGAGGAGGTTTTGAGAATGGAGAAAGGAGGGAATGAGAGCTTCAAAGCCTACTTCACGGAAAACGGAGTTGATTTGAAGTTAGCGCCCAAGTTAAAGTACGACAACTATGTTGCGGAAGACTACAAAGAAAAATTGACCTGTGAGATCGAAGGAAAGGAATTTGTTCCAAAAGACCATACTGGCGAGGTCTTACCGAATGCTGATCTGGCGTCAACTAATACCGCTGTCACCAGTAATAACGGTGCGCAGCAAGATTCTATTCAATCGCGTCGTGGTACGCCTACATTGCCAGCTGACCAAAAACATAGAAACGAATCGTATTTTGCAGAATTAGGGTCTAAAAACGGATCCAGGCCAGATAACATACCCCCATCCCAAGGAGGCAAGTATGCTGGTTTCGGTAACAACGTGCAGGAGCCTCCCAAGAAAGGTGGCTCTTTCGCTGGCTTCACCATGGACAGCTTGCAAAGTGATCCCTTTGGAACATTGTCAAAAGGTTGGGGTCTATTTTCCAGTACGGTAGCCAACTCTGTTAATGAGGTGAATGAATCTGTCATTAAACCGGGTATTAACCATTTACAACAAAGTGATATAAGTAGCGAAGCTAAACGAGCTATGGCCCAGTTTGGTCAAAGAATGCAAGAAACAGGAAAATACGGTCAAGAAACGTTTAACAACTTTACGCGCGATGATGCCAAGTTTGGCAAGCTATTTGAAGGCTTGAGTGTGGACGAGAAGAAGGATGATTTGAAGCCTGCGTTTGGCTTCAAAAAGCCAGAAGAAAGAACCAAACTCGAGGGTTTAGGAGGTGGCAGTACTTCTAAGAAAGACGATGAATGGAAAAACGATAAATGGGACGATTTTTAATTGGCGTCCTGCTGACTTAATAAGGTTGAGAGGTCAGATCTTATCATACAATATCACTACTTAATTTATAAAGTTGAAATCGTTAAATTTTACAAGCTATCTATAGTTTTCTGTACTTTTATGTAACCATCGCGAGCGCAAAGAAGCCATCTGAAAGCTATGAAGAATCCCTGTCAATTGTGGTGGCCGACTACGTGCCCACTTTTGTCAAGATATAGCTGCGTCTTATACTCATCCTCAAATGTTTGGTAGCAATGGAAGTAAGAATCCTTGACGAAAAAATACCTAATAATTGGCCATCCCAATACCCAGTCCACCAAGCCAATATCTCTTGCGACAGATGTGGCTATGAAATATACAACACCTAGGGTGGACCCTATCATTCCACCAACCGTTACCTGAGGAATAGTATGGTATAATAGATATACTCTCGAAAACGCTACGGCAATTGAAACCACTAGCAAAATGGCACAGCCAATAATCTTTTGAAAAACGGTTAAATGGTACATTCGGAATATGACAATGCAAGAAAAGTAGGCAAGAAAAAACCCCATGAATTGGGAATGGGCAGATGGCATCCCGTAAGTTAAGCTATATGAACCGCTGCCAAAATCCTTGTGAAAATCCGGTCTCGGCTGCTTTATCACTTTTTTGACGATCTTGTTCGTCACTTCACCCACTAAATGCCCACCAACCAACACGACAGGTTCAATTTCTCTGGTTATCAAAAACCACGAGGTGTAGAATACCATTATGTATATTGGAAGAAGTGACAAATGAACCGACATCTTCGAGATTATATCGTTAGGATCATACAAGATATACGTGTGGTCAAACGGAATCGGATTATACTGAGCATCCTCCGGAAAAAGTGACACCATCTTGTATGAAAGGAATTACTATATTCTTGTGCTAAATTTCTCTTGGATAAATGGCTCAATTATCTTCCTAATATTTTACAATTCCCTGACGTTGTTTTTACCACCCACCTGCTTACCCGATGACTTGCTCAATGTACGTTCAAGAGACAGTAACTCCTCTGGCCTTGGCTGTTTCAATGAAGATAGAAAAATTGAATATTATCGCGGTCAACTTTTTCTGTAGCTACATTATCAATGCAATTTTACCAACCTACTTCACCGAAGACGATACATGATGTTATCTTCTATTATGTAAACGTAGATAACCATAGGAGGTATTGGAAACTTAGTTGTATATTGAAGAATTATGGACTAGAGTGACCTAGAGATTTCAGAGATGCAAAATAATAGAATTGAGTCGTGAAAGAATATGCACAAAATTCAGTAAACAGATAGAGTTCGTAAGAGGTGGAAAACTATAAGAGACATTAAGACATAAGAAATGAGAAATGAGAAAGTAGAGGTAGGTAATAAATTACCAAGATAAATAATGTAAGAAGAACCATGGTTCTAGAGAGTGCAGAGGAAAGGTAACATCTATAAAAATGGCAACATGCACATGCCAGCAAGGGTAGTGAGGCCGAAACACAAAGGAAGAATACTTAGTAGTTAATTTGTCTCTTCTGTTGGTCCCTTGCCCATCTTGCAGTGTCCTTTGTAGATTGCAGGAACAGTGGGTTGGACCTGGTTTTCTTAATAAATTCAATAACCCACGGTTGCATGTAGGCTTGTTTGAACTCACCAGATGGAAACATAGCGCCTATGTCACCTAATAATCCGGCCGCGGAACGCGCGACAGAATCCGTCGTTGACATGTTGATGTCCAACGAAACAACTTGGAGAAATTGGAAAATAGGTGCAACGTAAGGGTAAACTGCTTGCGGATTGTCATGTAAGCCTCCAATTATACCAACATAACAGTCCAAAACCGACTCCTTCACGTTCAAGACGTAATCAATCGTTTCCATGGAACTATCTTCAGGTTGAATGTTAGATGCCGAAATACATATCTGCATAACAAAATCGGTATATGGTTGGAAATTAGAACCGATGGAGGTTGCGACGTCACCAAAGCATGATAAAATGGCAGGCCTTAAATCTCTCTTGACTTCGGCATTATTCAAATTAGAACCCAAGATATTCATTAAACCTTCTAGGTACGGCAAGATCGCTGTTCCTAATGAGTGGCTCAAGTCTGCAACCAACCCCACTGCAGTATTACAGGTGGGTGATTCTGTGTTTTGCAATGCTTTAGTCAAGTAAGGCAAAAACGCATCCATGTACTTCAAAAAGTTTTGCTCTGTCGCTCCCGCTACTGCTGAAATTGCAATCAAAATGTCCTCCTCAATTAATGCGTTTGGTTCTTGGGATTCCAACAATTTCAAAAACATGGACATCAAGCTATCAGAAGCTTGCGAAACGTCTGTGCTTAGTCTTCGAATCACATTTGTCAATAATGATAATATGTTTACTTGCAATTCTTCTAAATTGGCTTTATCTTCACTTGTGAGAATTTGTTGCTGCATGGAGATGGTGGACTCTAACCTACTCAAAACTTCGGTGGCTATGTTTTGAATGATAGGCATTGAGTCATTGCCACTGTATATCACGAAAGTCGATAAGGCTTCATATGCAGAAGCTCTAGAACTATACTCGTTATCAGCTTTACTAGACAACTGAATCAAAATTGGGACAATAGTTGGATAATAAGGTGACATGACGGTTGTTTCCTGTTTAGGACCATCGGCACATAACTGCTCTAACAAATTCATTAAGGTCCAACAACAATTTGTTGATACTTTTGGATGATCTTGCAAACCAGAGACGAGCGCTTCTAAAAGGCTTTGTAGATGTTGGTTGATATCAATTGCATCAATCACCAAATCGGCAATTCTACCTAAGCACCATGCAACAGTCTCTTTAACTTGTAAGTAATCATCTTTGATAAGTAACAATATTGGTTGCAATGCTTGTCCGATCAAGCTTCTCAATTGGTCACGATCTGGTCCATCCAAAATAGAACCGAAAGCCATAACTGAAGCTTCACGAGCCCTCCAGTCACTTGTGTTGGTAATATTGGCAGCTACAAACTGTAAGGTTGCTTCAACAACGTAATTGCCAGTATTTTGAGCAAACAATTGTAGACAAGAACCAGCGGCCATCGCCACAGACCAGTCATCATCTTCCGGATCCTCATTTTGCCTCATCAATAAAGTTAATAACGTTGGTAATACATCGCGGATCGCAAGAAGAGCAAAGTTATAGCTTACTAATTCGGGCTGAGCTTCAAGCCCGTATTCTTCTCTTTGTAAAGAGATTTCCAACTCTTCTTCACATACAGTGGACCAAAATTCAACGGCCATACAGGCTACTCTTTCATCAGCACTTTGCATTCCCGAAACTGTTAATCCGTACAAAGCCTTTTCCATATATAAAGCCATGAATCGGTAGTACAATGACATAATTCTTGCAAGACAACCGAACGCACTGGCCTGCAATTCACTATCATCTGCCTGAGTGGCCTCACAAACAACTTGCATGATATAATTACGCTCACCCTCTCTCTCAAAATTAAACTTAATGAATTCAAGAGAGTTCACTAATGCATTCAATGCCGTCAATCTAACTACCTTCGAAGGCTCACTGCTTTGGACACCTTGTATAATAGCGATTAAAATTCCGTTTGCTTGAGCCACGATGGTGGGGTTGTTGGGGTCAGCCGTGTCACAAATATACCCAATAGCCAACAAGGATGCACGCTTCACGTTCACTGGTTTATCGCTTTTGGTGTTCTCGATGATGAGAGGAATCAACTCCTGCCATTCATTTCTGGGCAACTCGATGTCAGCAATTGCCGCCACCAACTGTGCTGCCGATCCAGCAACCCTATCGTCGGTAGTCAACAACGACTTCATGGCCGTTTCCTTTATTTTCTGCTTGGCCGCAACGTCCAACGCGATCCACCGGTTTTGCTGCTCTACCCTCGTCTTCTGTTCCTTCGACGTCAATTGATTCTTCAACCCAATCCCAGCCAACATTCGTACCTCTGTCTTGGCCCCTTCGTTTGCCAACGCGTCTGTAAGAAGCCCTATGTACTCGACAAAATGGTTCTTAGCCGCTTCATCCAACTGGCGTTCTGCCTCATTACGCTTACCTGCATCCGGATTCAACAACGCATTTTCCAATACTTCAAGAATATCCATCTTTCTATGTTCTTCCTAGTAAATATGCCTCAGTTTCTTTCAATGTACTGAATAGCCTCGATCTACTTCAAAATTGATGAAAACACACGAACCTCTAATCAAATAGCTCCAAACCAACTCTAAATAATGTCCGATGCTCAATCGATTTCCAATTACTATTTCCTAAGAAATCCTCAATACAACAGACCTTATTCCGCGTGTGAACTAAGGTTTATTACCAGTGTATACCTCCATAACAGTGAACTGTTTCTTGCTATGCTATACCGAATCATGAGAGACGGCAATACACGGTCGTGTGCCGTGTTCAAAATTCTGTCAGAAAATTTTTATGTCATTGCTCATAACCAGGCATAGACCAGCCCGTAAGACCAGTGGTAGAGATAACGATGGTATTGGTCATTTCAGCGCACACTAATGGTATTAATTAAAAAGGGTACATAGGCGTAAAGAAGCGTATTCGAGGGTGGTTTAAAAATGTATTTGCAGCAGTTGCGGTACGTGCGTAGACGTAGTTCTTGATTTTCTATCTATGGCTCACAACCGAGTGCAAGTCAGTCAACGTCTCATCCTTTCTGATCATAGAGCTGTGGATGCTCGAGCTGTTGTGAAGAGGCATCTCATTGTCCTGGTCGGGATAAGGAAGGTAGCCGGAACGGTGCTGGGGTATTTCGCTGTGATCATGGACGATATCGACGTTGGGGCCGTCTGGGTGCGAGTCTTGCGACGAGGTTCTGCGTAACTGCCGTTCGGCCTCCATTCTTTTCATCAAGAGCCTTTCCTTCGCCTTCAACGCCGCGGCCTTCAGTTCCAAAAGGGCCGCACGCGACGATAACTCTTTCGCGGAAGCCATTTCCATCTCCTCAAGCTTCTGTTGTCTTTCTAAAATCCGTTCGTGTCTTATGACATAAGGCACGGTTTCTGAAATTTGCCTCAATTGGTTCCGCTGGGGTGCGATTGATAACCGCTTGAACGCAGCGTTGGTAGAGTTCAAGTTTCGGTTGCTTGCGTGTGGGTTATCGAGAGACAAGCTCGACCTGGAAGAAGAGAAGGAGTCGTTGTCCTTCAATTTTGGCGAAGGCATTTCCGTGGACCCATTATCCTCCATGAGCATTGACTTGGGGACCTTAGAAGACGTAGCAGAAGAAACTGAAGCGTTATCGGCATGGCCGGTCAAGCCATTGGATGAGGTTAGTTGTGCCAAGTTCGATAAAGAAGGCATCGTTGAGTTATCTCTTGCAGTGTTACTAGGATGGAGATTGAAGGTGTCTTGGAATTCTTGGTCTTCGTTGTCTTCGAGGCTTTCTCCTCTTCCCGTAACCTTGGATAACCTTTCAGTTCTGTAAGTCTCATAAAGAAAGTCGTGAGTCAAATCTTTCAAGTCTTGCAAGTGTGTCCCCAAAATAACAGATTTCAAGATTGGAAAATCACTATATTTCGTGTTGTTTATGTCTACAATCCCCCATGGATATTGTCTCGCTTTGGTAATCTTCGCTTCCCCGGTACGAGGATCTATAACCTCAAACTCATCTTCAGAAGATATGATCGCAAACGGCTGTAACGCTGTCAAGTATTTGCATTCTTCAATCAACTCGTAGTCTTCGTCCTCGTCATATTCAGATAGAGAATTGTCAAATTGAAAGACTGGGACGTTGAACTTCTCGATATCGATTTTCACCTGCTGTTTGAAATGTCTCAATTCACTTTCTGTGAACGTGTCTGCTTTGCTTATAACTGGAATAATATTGACATACTTCGAAAGCCTCTTCATACAGTTGATGTCTATCTCTCTTAGTCCGTGGCCGGTGGCAGTGATGAAATAGAGCAACACGTGTACCCTTGTATCTATAAATCGGGGGTTTCTCTTAATTCTCGTTTCTTCTGCCAACACCAAATCAAACTGCTGCTTCAAGTAATTCTCGATCTCGTTGAAACATATCTCGTTGTTCAAGTTTTCCCCAAAACCAGGTGTATCGATGATGTTCAACAAAAGCTTAGCATTGTCATCATCTACTATCTCGACCTTCGTCTCCGTCAACGCGATTCCCGGCTCCTCGTTCGCTGTCACTGGATTGAACTCATTCCTGGTCAATACGGATGTGTTGGGTAACGCAATAGACTTGGCTGACGTGAACGCCAATGTTTTCGTATCGTATGCGTCTCCTCTTTCCGCCCCAAACCGATGTCCCATCACCTTCTTGCTCACCAAACTGTTGACAAACGTTGTCTTGCCCGTTCCCATATCGCCGACAATCATGATCGTGAATTTCACACCCTTCTTGGCATCTTTTCGGTAGTTTATCATCGGGGAGTGGTTGGAAACCGATGGTGAATCAAATGTGTACAGCTGATCCATGTCTTTACTGTTTTATAAGATTTATATACCGTTTTAGTCCATATTAATTAAACTTGATGGACTCAACTATGTTTACTGATATTAGCCTCGACGATTTTGTGTAACACTACGTGTCAATTTTTGAGACGTGTTTGTCTTAGGCTTATATAAGCAAATGACAAATCACTGTAATAGGCATCAGTACAGATTCGGGAGCAAACTTATACCCTAGGGAGAAGCAAAAAAGACCAGCTCGGTGATTGAAGGGCTAGAAGTTTAGCCGACCAATCCAGCTAGCTTTGCGTAATTGTAAATATCAACAAAGTCCTTCAAAGGTTGAATTTCGCTTGCTACGGGTCACAACTGACGAAAATTGCAGCATATATTGGAACAAAAGTACTAGAATTCAGCCCAGAGTACGAATTCAAACGATAAAACAACTTAATACTGATAGCAGACATGTTTCGCAGTGTATTCAAAACTCTTTCATCCAAACTTGCGGCGCAATTGGATCAGGATTTGATGTCGAGTGGTGCATTTTCGATAGACCAGCTCATGGAGCTAGCAGGCCTTTCGGTAGCGCAAGCCATTTACAGGCAATACCCTCCTGGCAAAACATCTAGTGATAAGGTATTGATGTTGGTGGGCCCTGGTAATAATGGAGGTGATGGGTTGGTTGCTTCGAGACACTTGAAATTGTGGGGCTACGATCCAGTATTGTACTACCCTAAAAAATCAACCAAAAATGAGCTTTACAAAAACCTACTTACTCAGTTACGGGACTTAGAAGTGGCGGAAATCGAGGAACTCGATGAATTGAAGAACCTCCTTGATAAACCAGGTGCTGTGGGTGTTATCGTGGATTCGCTTTTCGGGTTTTCGTTCAAACCGCCTATTAGGGCCCCATTCGACGAATTGATCAACTACTTGTCGGACAACCATTCCAAACTTCCTCCAGTGGTTTCTGTTGATATTCCTTCTGGGTGGGATGTAGATGAGGGGCCTGTTGACGTTGACATTAAGCCAACCATGTTGATAAGCTTAACGGCCCCCAAGCCATGCGCAATACACTTTGCTAAAGAAGGAAGAATACATTATTTAGGCGGACGCTTTATCAGTCCTAAAATCGCTCAAAAGTATGACATTCAAGACTTGGTAAGTTTGTACAAAGGTGATGAATTGATTGTGAAGCTATAAGTCATGAGACTATACAAATTCTTTATCAAATTAATACGTACCATTCTTCTTTTGCTACTGGATAATATGCATCTGTAAGGAGTAGTAGTTGTTAGAAGTGACTCTTTGTTACGACTTCGGTTTGAGTGAGTAAGAAAGCAAGATTGCTGAATTGGAAAGGTGACGATCATAGAAAATGATGAAAGATGGGCTACCTGCTTCAACTCATGGGTCCTCGCTGCCGTTTCACTTGGAAGAAATCCAGCCGGTAATTTGTTTAAAAAGAAAGTGGTGGCCTTCGCTGCTTTCGGTGCTTTTGTAGGGGCATCGTTTGTCACTCCTCATACAAACCTCGAATTTGGAAACGCGCCCTCAGACGATGCTCTTGCTTTAAAAGGTGTTGGGTACTTTGAAAACGAGTAGTTCTCTGAGGAATCAAGACAGACATTTAATGAGCCCCCCACAAAAGCTTTCATTTTGTTCTTGCATTCCTGTAAACTCCTTGTGGTCGTTCCCGTGGAGAAATTATTCAGGTTTGAGGGAAGTACTCTCAAAGCACCATCAATGGGTTTCTTTCTCGCTTTAGGAATATCAAGAACAGGGTACGGTGGGTTAATTGAAGCGAGTGAGAGGGTCCCCGGGGCATAGGAGTCATCAAATCCTTTAGGTGCAGTAGATGACATGAAACTATTTGAAACCACTTTCTTGTCAGTACAGTGGTTTTCTATATCTCGATCATTGTCCCAAAGGCTATCTTCAAAGCTTGAAGCATCGCACATGCTATCGAATTTTGGATTTTGCAAGCACTCTTCTGCAACTGCAATACTTTCAAGCTCGATGTCCATATCCTCCTGATCTATTTCGTCCTCTTCCAGCCCTATTTTTTTTAATGAAACGTTCCCTGGTGATGTATGACTTCCACTGTCACTCGGAACAGACGACGCAGAAGTTGTATCTTGACACGAATAGCCTGAGAAAAGACTGTCGTCGTCATCGATAATAAATTTTTTTGCACCCAACTGGCTTACCAGGGCGTTCATACTCTCACGTAGCGTTCTCTGCCCATCATTGATACCACTCGAAAGATGTTCTTGAAGACTCATCGAGACGCACCTATTCCTTATACCGGCGCCACTATCCTCTTCTGGGAGTTGATCTGGTAACTGAGGCAATTCCTTGTGACGGGTTACTGTTACGGGCGTGCTCACCGTCCGCCTTCCCCGTACAAACCTTGAGAGCCTCCCTGTCTGTCTGCTAAAGACAGGCAAGCTTTTAGGTATATCTTCTAGGCAATGTGTGCCACTTCGGAATGACTCAATGGCATACGCCAAATCGTTATTAAACACATTGGCTGGAACAGCTCCTGGCGAATCTGAACTACTTAGTCTGTTCTTTGAACGAATTTTTTTCATGGCCTTCACTTGCTCGTATCCTACGATCCTTAAGTGATTCAATATCCTTTCAAACGTCCATTTTATTGTGTTATAGCTGAGCCTTGTATTATATATATAAATAGTGATGATGCCAATTTTCGAAAATGCTGGCTATCGCACCTAAATTCGGTAATCAGTTTTAAAACCTTCTCTTAATACAATAAGATTATACCTTATACTTGAAAGTATCAACATTGTGTAGCTGGTTGTATTACGACCTGCGTAATACCAGTTAGACTCCCTTGCATGATTCTTCGACGTCCGGTGAGCAGCAGAGACAAAGGAGATTAAAAATATATGGTGGCAACGAGCATAATAGAGAGGTGTGATGGAGTCCAATGATGAGATAATAGAAATCAAGGAGAAGTTATGGAACGGATCCATTAACATTCGAGTTGCTTTGAACGATGGTATACATGAAGAAAGAGAATACTTGTTCACGGTTTATCGTAATTCTTACTTTCCCGTACACTTTCCCAGCATAGTGACATACTTTCGCCAGTACAATAAGGAATTGAGACGGCAACCGGTGTGGCTAGAGTACGAAGAGGTGCCTTTGAAATGGAATCTACCTGTGGGTGTCTTGTACGATCAATTGCACTTACCTAGCATAGCTGACGACCGTCGAGATAGCTCGTGGAGGCTCACATTGAGATTTGGAGATGAATATCCATCTGACCAGGTCATACCATTCATCTATAAGGATGAAGAGGGCTCAACAAACTATGAAAGATCTTTGAAGGAGGTGGTGGTGAATCTGTTAAAGCAGTCTTGTTTCGTCCTCAACGGTAATTCGAAACCGATCATGAATTTGAGCGAGAGAGATTCTGACGAGATGTGGAATGCCATCACGCTGCATAACATGAAATCTTTCAATCAGATTAACCGGAAAGTAATACCCATACGCGATAAAATACAGAGGATACCTTCAAAAATATTTATCCCTGGTTCTTCGGCAATAATTCAACTACCCATATATCCACACAAGGAGGATGGCAGTCCCACCCTACTTAAGGATGTGTTGGATACGCACTTACCCGAAATAAGTGGTAATAATGCCAAACTAGGCTCTTTGTACATTCACGGCGTAAACGTCGAAGTATTGATACACAAAGAGATAGCTGACGTTTGGGACCTATTCAAGCATTTGGATAATTTTCTATACATTACTGTTCTATTTAGTACCTCTCCAGATAACTAGGTCAATCAGATTTACCCCTGAATACTGCTTGTAGCCAGTTTCTATACATCTTTAACTGTTTCTTTCTATTCACTAATAACCTTCTGTCAGTAGCGATTTTTTCCTCCTCAAAAGCTCCTTTCTCACAAAAGATTTCTCTCAACTCTTCCTCCGTAAAGAAGTATACTCTAGTTCCGTCGCCCCTGATGTAAAAGTTGTCATCCAATAACCTTCCCTTTTTAAATCGTACCTGGGCTAAATCGTATCTCCCATAATCTCTAAATACAATTTCTCCACCAGGCTTCAATATCTTCGTCAAATTATTTACAGCGTAATTCCATTGATCAGGATGCAATGCCAGGAAAACAAAAACCATGATAATTATATCTACCGAATTGGGCTCCAAATCTTCCGGGATTACACCGTCGGGATTTGCTAAATCCCACACTGAAGCATATGCTACACCCTTTTCGTTATTTTTCACGTAGTTTTCGTTGCTGCATACCAAGTCCACTGCTACCTTCAGGTAATCACATCCTACAATTTTCAAATTGGGGTTCCGATTTTGATTCAAGATTGGGAAAAAAGTATTGCCAGCACCGCAGCCAATTTCAAATATTGTAGTTGGCTTATCATAGTTTTCGCTTGTCACCTGGTATAAGGAAGGAAATTCAATCTGTAACCACTTTCTGTCTTTGAAAAAATTCTCTTTATTATTCTTATAAAATATATCCCAATATTTTGCAGGATTGGAGTTGTAAAGTTTCTTGTCAAAATCTTTCACAGGGTTATCATACTGCTTTTCTATGAGAGCTTTTGCTTCCTGTATCTGTTCTTCACCCCATTCCACATGATCCCATGCATTGTGGTTGAAAACGTTCTCCTCGTCATTTAAATACCGTTGGCCAAACGTAAAAGGCGAGTCTTTCCCGATTCTTGACTCCAATGGAGGTTTGGTCTCTTTCTCCGTCACTGACTTCTCTGAAACTGTCATCTCGGATGTATGACTTCTGTTTCTACTAGGTTAGGCGATGACAAGATCAGAAGGTAGCGAAAAATATCAAAAAAAAAAATTGCTTCTTTTAGAGAAAGGATTGATATACAGGAAATGCTGCAACCTGCTAAGGCCTTACATATTGATCTACTTATGACTACTCTAATTTACTGGTATAGTGAGTATCCCCATCTAGGTCTTGCAATCTGGAAGCTGCCTGCTCACTTGTTAAGTCCCTTTGAGCTTCCCCTAACATTTCAAAGCCAACGCAAAACTTTTTAACAGTGGCAGACCTCAACAAGGGAGGATAGAAATGCATATGGAACCAAGAGTTATTTTTCTCTTCTTCTTTGCCATTTAATGGCGCCTGGTGAATACCCATAGAGTATGGGAAGCTGGTGTTAAACAAATTATCGTATTTTGTGGTCAATTTTTTCAAGATTGATGCTAAATCTTCACTATGCTTGTTATTGAAGTCTTGGATGGATCTCAAGTGCTCCTTTGAGATCAACAACGTCTCAAACGGCCACAATGCCCAGTACGGCACAACAACAACGAAAGAGTCATTTTCCAACACTACTCTTTTCTTTTCCTTTACTTCTAGTTGTACATAGTCTCCAAGCATATGGGAGTGGTTCGTATTATGGTAGTTAGTCATGTTTGTTAATTCATGCTCTACTTCAGTAGGAACTGTATCCAAGCACCAAGCTTGACCATGTGGGTGGGGATTCGAACACCCCATTGCGAAACCCCTATTCTCGAATATTTGCAAATATTTATAGCGTACCGATCCAGTTTGTGATTCCAGCTGCAACTCATCGTATAGTGATTTCCAAGTCTCTATAACCTTTGTGATATCATCAAGAGGCATTAAGGGCAAGGTCAAGGCATGGTTTGGACTAAAACAAATCACGAAACATTTTCCTTTCACCCCCTGAGTCCTTAAAAGTTGCGCTTTCAAGGGATTCTGTTTCTTGAGCTCTTCAGTGTCATCAACATAATCAGGTTGATCCACTTTAACAGCGGGGTAATCGTTAAGAAAGATATATGTGTTTTTATATTTGGGATTGCTGTCTCCGGTGGCTCTGATATTTCCGGGGCATAAGTAGCATTTTGGGTCGAAGCTAGGCAAGGCCGTCTTCTTGAGCTCTTCTTTAGCACCTTGCCAAGGTCTCTTTGCCCGGTGGGGTGAACACAACACGTATGTGTTAGTCAAGGGATTGAAACGGCGATGCGAGTGGTTGGTAAAGTCAAATTGTTCGCTCATATTTGCATAAATCTTCCCATGTTTATCCAGCTTACTTCTTTGATATAATGGGACATATTTATACCTATAGCGAAATAGTGATACTAACAACTCCAATGCAACGTTGCATTGCTCTAGAAAAAAAATTCGAGATCCTCAGTCAGAAATCTGTTTTGTGTACTTTTCTTCGGGCCTACTCCAGAAATAAATCGTATGCTTTTCCCGAGTGCCGTGGGGAAAATGTCTGCATGAGTTTCCAAATCAAGAAATAGCAGCTACGGTATATTAGTTAAATGTAGCGTTACATTTAACGTTTCCACCAACTTGAAGTATATGTAACGTTGCACCACTAATCGGTGAATAGCTATGAGATAGTATGTAACGTTACACTATGTCGTCCTATGATTCTGCTACTTCTACTTTGATGAAAACTCTATTCATCAAAAGTACTTTATCCACAGCTGATGTATAAGCTATGGATAAAAATTGTTACGATGAGTACATTCTATTCTCAGGAGGTGCTGGCTTTATGGGGTCACATTGTCTTGAATATTTTGTAACCCGGTACCCGAACTATCATTTCACCTGCGTCGATAAGCTAAACTATGTGAGCAATAACAGCACTAAATTCTTGGAAAAAGTAATCAATTTGCCCAATTTCACATTCATAGAGAAGGACATTTCCACCGAGTACGATTTTCTTTATCAATTGTTGGTATCCAGGTTTAATGACAGTAAGATCACCACTATTATAAATCTTGCAGCTGAATCTTGCGTTGATAGATCCTTTGTAAATCCATTGTATTTCACAGCTAATAATATATTAGGCACCCAGAATTTGTTAGAGTGTTATCGCTTACTTACGGCAAAGCTTGCAGGTACTCGAACCGTTAATTTCATCCAAATTTCCACAGATGAAGTATATGGAGAGCAAAATGAAGATGAAACTGTTGATGAATCCAGCAAACTTAATCCTACAAATCCTTATGCAGCTTCCAAAGCTGCCTGTGATTTGATCGTACAATCTTACAAGTATTCGTATAATCTTTCAATTGCTATCTTGAGATCTAACAATGTTTATGGTCCACGGCAGTACGAAGAGAAAATCATTCCTATGGCCTTAAGTAAGCTCAGAAAAATTACTGAAGTACCACAGCACGATGGTGATGACATAGATAAAAAAATACATATACATGGAGATGGTTCGAATAAAAGAACTTATTTGCACATCTCTGATTTCGTGAGAGGTCTCGACATAATATGGACATATATCAGGCAAGAAAACTGCGAGCATGATCTAGGCCGGAAAGTCGGTGGTGAGGTTTTCAATATTGGAAGCGAAGATGAAATCGACAATTTGTCATTAGTCCAGTTTATCTGCGATTATTACTTGTTCAAGAAGCTATCGTTGAAAAAAGTCGACTATTTCAAGTATATCAAATTTATCGGCAATAGAAACTACAACGACCGCAGATACTCGATAAACTACGACAAAATCAAGCGGTTAGGCTGGAAGCCAATGGTGAAGCTACAAGACGGAGTCAAGGATATGATAGATAATGAACTTTCAATGTTATAGATGCTATTTAAATAATTCGATTGGTAATATACACTGCAGGATCTGATGCTAGCTAATTATTTCGCGGATCTTCAGATCGAAAAGAGAACTTTTAATAGGCATATCGAGCGAATAAAATGGGTCTTTCATCACATAATCCGAGTAAAGAACATACAACAGCCTGTAAATATTACTTGCTGCTTCACACTGCTTCGATAGTTCACCTTTACCAGAATTTCCTAAACTTTCGAGCGGCTGTAAATTGTGCACCACAGGATTGGGAGAAGTGATTATTATGAACTTTATTCCGGTCAACGTTTGGAAGATATACAAGTTGAAGAAATCAGTCTCGATACTTTTCAACCCGGTTCTATTTGAGTCTGGATTCTGAGATTTACCCGTACCTATCAATGATGCATTATAATTGGGTGGCAAGTGTGTATTTTCGTCTTTTTTTGCATATGTCAGAGGGGAGACTTTTGAAGCTATGGCGTGAACTCCATGCAATGTTCCCGCCAATACCAAGTATTCGTTCGCACTTAGCTTATTCAAACCCGGATTCACGTCGTTCTGATAGATGAGGCCACCAGCCTTGTTCAATATATAGAGCGAATATACCTTCATGAAGTTGCCTATAACGCTTCTCGAGTATAGTTCTCTGATCTTAGATAAACTATACTTACTTGAAGTTTTGTGTAACACACGTCCCTTTATTAAAAGCTCCCATTAATTGTGACCGACGCCAACTAAACTTAGTCAGGTAGGAGTGTTTGTTCCCTCTGCAATAGTAGTATCGCCGAAATATAACACCAAAAATCTCTGAAGCTAAATGGAGGTGTATCAAAATAAACAGTGAAAAAAAAAAAAAAAAAGAAAGCTTCCCCACCAGGAGTCGAACCTGGAATCTTCTGGTTCCAACCGGAAGTGGTTACGTAATCGTAGCCAGACGCCTTGACCATTGGGCCATGAGGAACGAAGCTTCACCTAACTATCCTTAGTCTTCTTGTATACCATTTCTAAAATATTAGCTTAAATATTAAATCTTTTTAACGATGGCATAAGGCATAATGTCTCAATCAGTAGTAAAGTAGAATATAGTTATTAGAGAGATTTAGAATGTGCACATTTAACTTTAACAATGCAAAAAAAGTGGCTGCGAATTTTCGAAACTTTTTGAATTTCAGTGAATTACGCATGAATTAATCTACATATGAAGTTTTTGTTGAATTATTGATTAGACGTACAACTTCAAAGCTAGTTAAATAGACTACCGGTATGCAAAAGAGAACCTTATTTTTGAGCCGTAGACATCGCCTTTGCGAAGAAGAGCTTGGGGAGACCACTTTTCATTATTAATGGCGTCGATATATCTACCAGCCTCCACACAGAACCCGCTTCGGCTATTGAACTTGTCGATCTTGGTATAATCGCCTGTGTAAAGTTGGAATGCGGGCTCGGTAGTAGCAACAGTTAATTTGACGTGAGATGATGGGTGGGTCGCTACGACTACCTCTTTTAATTCATGCGACCTTGTGTCGAGGGAAAAATCCGATTCGTTCACGACAAAACAATTATCGAAGGAGACATCTGGTGTGAGTTCCACAGATTTGGTGAGATCATAGTCTGAGCTAACTATTTCTCCAGTTGGTAATAATGAATCGAAGTCAACTTTTAAAAATCGGTTCGTGACCGCTTTAAGGTGAGTACCGTCTATAGTAGGGTTTGGTGAAATGTTCCAATAAGTATGATTGGTAAGATTTACAGCGGTAGCTTGCGCTTTTGAATCTGGAGCAAGTGAAGACAGGTATTCAATTTCTAGAGAGCTGTTTGTTAAGGTATATTTCACAACTGTTTCCAAGTCGCCGGGGAATCCGTCATTTCCATCCTTATCAACGAGAAGAAATTCCAAAGTATTGTATCCGTCAGCTTGTCTGGCTATAGGGCCCAAAAAGTTTTGCTTGTTGTACCCATTATTACCTCCATGCAAACAATTGGTGCCATTCTCATTATGAGTTAAGTCAATTGAAAGTCCGTCAAACCTTAAACTTCCTTTCGAAATTCTATTAGCAAAGCGGCCGACAGTGCTTCCAAATAGAGGATTAGCCTCCGACTTATAGTTTTCGAAGTAATCGAACCCATTTACCAAGGTCTGACCTTTATATTCAATGTTTTGTATCAATGCCCCATAGTTTGCGATGGAGACTTTTAGGTTTTCGAAAGATATGGTGTGCAATCTACTTTGAAAATCTTCTTCTTCTGAGTCGTTAAAAAGTTTCCACTTATAGTTCTTAACCTGATAACCAAAAGGATTTTCCGTTGTCCACTTCCATAAATCTTTGCAAGCTTGTTCAATTGTGAAGTGAGCTTTCCACTTTAACTCATTGTTCGCTCTAGTTGGGTTGGCTGTTAAATCAAGAACATCACCATCTCTTCTTCCAACTACTTCGTATGGTAATTTTCTGCCAACGGCCTTACAAAACGCATGATACACATCGAAAACAGTTGATCCCTTACCAGTACCTAAGTTCCACTCTCTGTACAAACCTTCTTTTTCGTTCAAATTGTTCAAATAGTTGAGCGCAGCTATATGTCCCTTCGCTAAATCCACAACATGAATATAGTCTCTAATAGGCGTACCGTCGTGACTATTATAGTCGCTGCCGAAAATTGAAAGCTTTTCCCTGCGTCCAATTGCAACTTGAGCTAAGTAAGGTAACAAGTTGTTAGGAATGCCTAAAGGATCCTCGCCGATGAGTCCTGATGGGTGGGCACCAATCGGATTAAAATATCTCAAAATGGCAGCTCTCCAGGATTGGTCGCTTGTGTGAATATCCTTAACAATATTTTCTATCATATACTTAGTCTTTCCATATGGATTAGTAGGGTCATTTGGACAATTTTCCGGAATAGGAATCATGTTTTCAAACCTAGTCGCATCTCCATAAACCGTAGCAGATGAGCTAAAAACAATAGTTTTTACATCGTTTTCTTTCATGACTCTTAGCAAGTTGAGGGTGCCATTAATGTTATTATCATAGTACTCTAATGGGATTTTGGTAGATTCTCCCACAGCTTTTAAGGCCGCAAAATGGATGACTCCTTTGATCGCATGCTTTTGGAACACTTTCGTCAATTGGGTGTGATCCCTGAGGTCGATGTTGTAAAAGATGATAGGCTTCTTGACCATGTACTCTATTCTCGCAACAGAATCATAGCTGGAGTTGCACAAATTATCCACTATAATGACGTCGTAATTATTATTTATTAATTCGACCACTGTGTGCGATCCAATATACCCAGCACCACCGGTAACAATAATGTACTGCTTTACCATTTCTGTATCTTTTGTTAGCAATGGACTAGCTTGTAATCGTCCCGAATTAGGGGACTTGCAATGTTTTAAATATCTTCAGACTTGCCTGGTAGTTGAGAGTTAAGAATGTAACGTTACATGGTTAGAAGTGCAGGATCAATCTCAAAACTATTTCTCCGCGAATCTGCGTATGGGGACAACAATACTGTGATGTAGGTGAACAACCCAGTATGAGCCCTCTTCACCTCCAATTTTGGCATGTCCTGATGCTAAATTTTAGCAATTCGGAATGAGGCGATTTTCAATATCTCGTACTCTGAATTCTGAAAAGACAAATTATGTGTGTCCGTTAGACTAAAATATCGGTTCGGAACCTTTTTGCCCTAGCAGGAAAGGAAAAACTATAAGGTTTGGAGACTCTCCACATTACTCCACGGCGCCGGAACATTGCGCCCGCGTGAATTGACAAAAGTGGCAATTTCCCCCGACACAAATCTCCAGGTTTGTTTTACGCCCGTCCGACGCAGGATTAAGTAATCAAAACATATATCCCAACTTGCTATGTAACGTTACATTGCAAAATTGATGAGTACTGTTTGTATGGAGTAAAATAGGAACTATATCAAGTTCACAATTCCAACCCTTTTGAAAACCGCTAGGGAAGAAAATTGAACCAAAATTTCGACAATGACAGACCCAGTACCAACGTTCAAGGATTTATCGTTTTACTCAGACCCGGAGGCTCATAAGGCTAGATATGAAAATTTGTTGAAACATTTCGAGAATAATTTTGGCACTAAACCAGAGTTTATTAGCCGTGCACCTGGTAGAGTAAATCTTATCGGTGACCATATAGACTACAACTACTTTTCGGTATTGCCGATGGCTATTGAAGTAGATGTTATTGCGGCAGTTGCAGCCAGCGGCGATGGGAAAATTGTTTTGGCCAATACTGACAAAAGCTTCACCAAAGAAGAATTCGAGGTACCTCCTAACGGTGAAATTATTCAAATAGACAAAAGCAACCATACATGGGGGAATTATTTCAAGTGTGCAATGATCGTCGCTCATAAATACATAATTGAAAAGTATCCTGATATCGTTGCCCATGGGACTAAACCTTTGAGAGGAGCAAAGTTGGTTTTCAATGGAACGGTACCAACTGGTGGTGGCTTATCTTCATCGGCTGCGTTTTGCGTCGCTTCCACATTGGCAATTTTAAGGGCTAACGGTGTTACATCTGTGTCAAAAGAAGATTTGACTCGAATTACCGTGGTATCTGAACATTACGTTGGTGTGAACACAGGTGGTATGGATCAGTGTGCTTCAGTTTATGGTGAACAAAACAAGGCATTACTTATACAATTTAAACCAAAGTTGATTGGTATCCCTTTTGAAATCCCGGTTATAAAGCCTAATGACATGGTTTTTTTGATTTCTAATAGTTTACTAAAAGCCAATAAGCACGAGACAGCACCAACGGACTACAACTTGAGAGTAGTAGAGATAGCTGCAGCTTCAGAGTTGTTTGCCAAAAAGTTCAAATTGAATTTGGTTAAAGATTCGAACTTATCCACAGGCACATTGCGGGGTTTTATGGACAAGTATTTCGAAGATGTTTTGAAGGAAGATGCGTGGGACGGTAGCAACATTGAAGTAGGTATTAGCCGCTTGCAGGAAATGTTGAAGTTGACAGAGAGTGAATTCACGGAAAAGGAGAAGATAGGGTTTGAAACTTCTGAAATCGCCCAACAACTCGGTTTATCAGTACAGGAATTCACCGATGCCTTTTTAACCAAGGCTCCAGTACGATATAGCAAATTGAAGATCTATCAAAGGAGCAAGCATGTATTTTCCGACTCTTTGAGAGTGTTACAAGTGCTTCAACTATTGCAGCTGTATGACTCATTTGAAGACTCAGAAGTGTTTTTGCAAAAGTTTGGAAAATTGTTGAACGAGGCTCACGAGTCTTGCGATACCTACAACGATTCCTCTAAGCCAGAGTTAAACCAAATTTGCGCCATTTCAAATGCGAATGGTGCATACGGGGCTAGAGTCACTGGCGCCGGATTTGGTGGTTCTGTCGTTCATCTAACTACGACGGACAAATTGCCCAAAGTTGTCACAGCCTTGACTGAGCAATATTATAAAAAATTTATCCCCGGCATCACACAGGAAGAGCTCGATGAGGCGATCGTCGTATCCAAACCTGCTACCGGTAGCTGCATTGTAGAGTTAATTTAACCATCCATTTAGGTATTATAGTTTTTCAGGGCCCGGTACTCGCCGTTCGCCGTTTTCGTAAATTTAGGACGCAATTTTTTTTATCGAATGATTTTAATCACACCATAACATGAACAATATTGTTCTTGCTTAGGGGTCTTCATCTCGTTCCTGGAGAAACGATGTCTGATCTATGTAAATATATATAAGAGACATGTTATCCTTGACTCAGCTTTGTCAAGAGCAGTGCCGCAAAAAGAAGTGATTTTTACAATGAGTGTTACCGTTTTGCCTACTCTCAATTTCAATGCAACGAGTCCCGCACAGTACGCTTCAGTAGATTCAACCAAAGTTAATCCAGAAGATTTAGATGGATTCTTCCTTGACGGGAAACATCAGCTCAAAACAAAGATTGGCTCAGGTACTTTTGGACTTATATATTTAGTTGAGGACGTCGAAACTGGAGCGAAGTTTGCGGCAAAAATGATATTGGTAGACCAATTCAATATCAAACCAAAAAATATCGACGAGAACAAAAGACTTGTACAAAAAAAAGCATTGGATTATTTTAACGAAACCGGAGGTGGTGGCGGGACAGAGCTCGATTTGCAATATATATCTGAAAAAGGCACCAGGTGCCCATTCTTGAGAGAACTCGCATTACATTTAAAAGTTCACAAGCATCCTAATATTGCAACTATTCACAAGGTTATTGAACTAGAAAACTTTGCAGTGGTGATTTTAATGGATTATTTCGAGCAAGGTGACTTATTTGAAAACATAACTAAGAAGCAGCTTTTCACTTATGTTCCCTATTATCAAGATAGGCAGCTTCTCATGAAGAATACTATTTTGCAGTTGATAGATGCGATTGCCTTTTGCGAATCTAAAGGAATTTATCATTGTGACTTGAAGCCAGAGAATGTAATGGTTAAATATGACAAGAAGCATAGGCGAACATCTAGAAATATTCTAGACTACAGGGAAATTCAGGTTGTATTGATTGATTTTGGCCTAGCTATGGATTCAGAATTAATATGTTGCAACACTTGCAGGGGCTCCAGCTTCTACATGGCTCCCGAGAGACTCGTGAATTACGCCAATCATCCATTTATCAAGTCAATGGTGGACTTGGATGCATATCCAACAATTATCAGTCCAAACGGCTCTAAAACGAAATTTTTTCCCACTTTAGCTGGTGATATCTGGTCACTAGGGGTACTTATGTTGAACATAACCTGCAGCAAAAACCCATGGCCAGCGGCATCGGTAGACTTTGATTACGATAATAAGGTGTTCTCCAAGTACGTTTTACACGACCACTCTATCTTGAGTAGCATCTTGCCCATATCAGCCGATTTTAACGCTTTACTTGACGAAATATTTCAGCTTAATCCTAACGAGAGAATATCCCTCAATTGCCTAGCACAAGAAATTGCAAAATGCGATTTTTTCAATAATTGCACGGCCCAGAGTAATGGCTTTCCTAGCAGGACGGAGCAGGATTTTCTTCCGTAAGGCCGTCTCGTAACCATTTCTTGTTCGTAATATATGAATCAAATAATGTACCGTCCTATTCGTAATGCATTCATGCGTCAATTACTGCCATTCAGTCGCCCGTTTCTACGAATGCTCGCCCCGAATCGTCTTCAAGCAGTCTTTTCTGGTGTCCTGGCTGTGCATCCGCGACAAGACATCCTTACTACCAGGCCTTCCAAATAATCTGCGCCGCGTAAGGATTTTCCTCGTCTCTACTATAGCGGCCATTAATCCGGTGAACAGGTCGCAGCTACTTTTTCAACCGTTACCATGTTGCTTTAGAAAATAATTTTTATTTAGGGTTGCATGACGGCATCGGATTAATCTAGGCTCTCGGAAATTTTCCGAGAAAAGAACCACTGACCTCGAGGTCGACTTCGATGACCGAAGTGGCAATAGTTCGCGTCCTCTAGATCCAGGTCGTATCTTTCCACAAACTGTTGTTTACTCGAATACGATTTTGTCTGACGCCTTGAGGTTGAAGTTTGATTAATGACGTAAACGGTGAATTGCTCATTTTTCCGTCGGTGCGTGTTTCCCGGCTTTAAACCTTACTCCCCACTGCCGTACCTAGGAAATTTTTTTGGTTGTCTCCAGTTATTTTTGTTGGCGAACCAATAAAATACTAAGTTTGTCATTCTTTTTCACATTGCATATGCGCCTCCGCGCGCTTCCCCGGGCGAGTTTCATGCAGACATTTTTTTGCTGCGTGGAGTCACTGCAAAACAAAAACGAGCCCTCGCAAAAACCTTAATCAACAATAGATTGCGGATAATTGCCCCACCATATCTTATAGAGTTTCGCATATTGCATGGAAGGAATTCGAGAAAATGTGATACGGTCTCTTTTTTTTTTGGCTAAGCATCATGAGCAACATACGGGACTTGCATTCGGAAGCAAACTATAAATTTCGAGAGAATCGCTGTAACCTCGAACCAAAAAACATAAAATTTCTGAAAATTCAAAGGTCGTACAAATCTGATTAGATATTCAAGATGGGTTACGAGGATAAATTGGTTGCGCCGGCATTAAAGTTTCGGTTGTTCCTAGACAAGTTTCCAAAAGTACATAATGTGTACGTTATTGCTGCTATTTCGTGTATATCAGGAATGATGTTTGGTATTGATATCTCGTCGATGTCAGCATTCCTTAGTCAGCCGAATTACCTCAACTACTTCCACCACCCCGACTCGACGTTACAAGGGTTTATAACTGCATCAATGTCCTTGGGGTCATTTTTTGGCTCTATTGCATCTGCCTTCGTTTCAGAGCCATTTGGAAGAAGGGCGTCGTTAATGATGTGCGCTTTCTTCTGGTCCGTTGGTGCTGCTATCCAGTCTTCATCTCAAAATGTGGCACAGTTGATCATTGGTCGGTTAATCTCTGGTTTTGGAGTTGGTTTTGGTTCGTCTGTGGCCCCAGTCTACGGGTCTGAGTTAGCACCAAGAAGAATTAGAGGTACTATCGGTGGATTGTTTCAATTCTCTGTTACTGTGGGTATCTTGGTCATGTTCTACATCTGTTACGGATTAGGCAAAATTCATGGAGTTGGCTCCTTTAGAGTTGCTTGGGGGTTGCAAATCATTCCTGGGCTTCTTATGTTCCTCGGTTGCTTTATTATTCCAGAATCTCCAAGATGGCTAGCCAAACAGAACTACTGGGAGGAGGCTGAAATAATTGTCGCAAGCATTCAAGCAAAGGGTAACAGGGAAGACCCTGACGTTTTGATTGAAATTTCTGAGATCAAGGAGCAGATAATGGTCTCTGAAAATGCTAAAGCATTTACCTACGCAAACTTGTTCAGTAAGAAGTACCTCCTCAGAACCGTTACGGCGACTTTTGCTCAAATTTGGCAACAACTTACGGGTATGAACACTTTGATGTATTACATTGTGTATGTTTTCCTGATGGCTGGTTATGATGGGGATGCTAACCTTGTTGCTAGTTCTATTCAATACGTCTTGAATTGTGCTATGACTGTTCCTGCATTATATTTGATGGATAGAGTTGGGAGAAGAATTGTTTTGTTGACCGGTGCTGCTTTGATGATGTCTTGGCAATTCGCTGTCGGTGGTCTATTGGCTACTTATGCTGACCCGGTTTCGTCCCTTAATGGTGACGACACTGTGAGATTAAAGATTCCAAAATCCCACGGTCCAGCGGCCAAGGGTGTCATTGCCTGTTGTTACTTGTTTGTTGTCTCTTTCGCCTGTAGTTGGGGTGTTTGTGTCTGGGTTTATTGCGCGGAAGTTTGGGGCGATAGTGCGTCGAGACAAAGAGGTGCTGCTTTTACAACTGCAGCCAATTGGATTTTCAATTTTGCAATTGCAATGTTTACTCCTTCTGCCTTTAAAAATATCACATGGAAAACGTACATGGTCTTCGCTACATTCTGTGGATGTATGTTTCTCCATGTCTTTTTCTTTTTCCCAGAGACTAAGGGTAAGAGATTGGAAGAAATCGGGCAAATGTGGGATGAGGGTATCCCAGCATGGAAGTCGGCTTCCTGGAAGCCACATATTCCTATGTTGTCTGATAATGAATTGCATGGTAAATTAACCGTCGAGCATCGTGAGAGTGACGGTGATTTGATGAACTCATCAAACTCTAGTGATGAAAAGCCGGAAGCTAGCCATCAAGTGTAAATATGTCCATTGGTATTTGGGAACCTTGGTTTATGTTCCGACACCCTATTTTTCTTTCAATTCTTTACATACTTAAAAATTTCATCTACGGTTACTTTTAATAAGAATTAAGTCATATAACATTTATATGTAAAGATTAATATGTAAAGTAGTTATAAGGCTGGAAAAAAAGGTAGCGATGCTACTCAAAAAAAACCAACTACTCAGCTCATATAATCTTTGAAGTCAGAAAAAAAAATAGTCACCAAATCTCCAAAGTATTATTCTTTGAAAACGAAGAATACTTCGCAAATGGATCGTTTTTCTCCAAGTCGTATTCTGGATTCTTTGCTTGAAGTTTACGATAATAGACCCTTTTGAACCATTTCCAGAGTTCCGCTCCAAGAATAAACAAAACCGTGAAAGCAACAGCGACTCCCCATTCATAACCGATCGGACCATGTAGAAAAACCTTATCGTTGATTATAGGAATATAAACGACAGGAAACACAGAAATGAATGCACCGGCAACAGACCAGAATAAAAACTGGTTTTCCCACAAGTCGGAGGCTAATTGTTTCCACCATGCATATTCCAGTTCGGGCCTCATGTTGAAAAAAGAGTACCTCATATGCATGCACTCCCAAGCTAGTAATAGGGCAGACCAAGTAAATGCTGCAAATGCACCCGATCTACCTCTAAAGACCAAACCACACCTGGAACCTGTACCTTCATTGCAATCGTTTCCAAGATTTCCATCTCCTTTGGCAAAAACAATTAGAACAAAACAAACAAGACAGCATGCGGCCATCCATACACCGTAGGCAATCATATCAACGATTACTTCCCAGGTGAAAATGGTAGCATTTGGAGGTTGCTCTAAAATATCATCATTGGCCTTTTCTTGTCCTAAGCCCATGGCAGGGAAACATGAAGTGACTACAATGATCCATAAAACTTCAACCGGTGCCAATGGGAAAACGGAATACCCCGAACCGTCAATGAACGCTAGACCAATCATCAAATAAAGTGCCTGCGCAACATTTTCGGCTAGTAGTTGTAAAACAAACTTCTGTATGTTTGATGACATCCTTCTTCCCTCCTCAATGGCATTCAAAATTGAAGCAAAATTGTCATCAGACAAAACAATATCCGACGCGTCTTTTGCTACATCGGATCCATTTTGACCCATTGCGATGCCAACATCAGCTTTCTTCAAAGACGGAGAATCATTGACTCCATCCCCTGTCATAGCCACATATTTACCTCGACGATGCAATGCGTCGATCATGCGAACCTTTGTTTGAGGAGCACATCTTGCAATGACTAAAGGAAGAACAGGGAGATTGTCAATTTGATCATCACTCAATCTATCAAATTCGTTTGCTGTCATAACCATCGCCTTGATAACTTCATCGGTGTAATGGTATAAATTGCTTGGTAAAATACCAACTTCTTGAGCTATAGCTTTTGCTGTACCATGGTGATCACCTGTCAACATATGAACATTTATACCAGCTTTATGACACAATTTAACTGAAGGAGCACTTTCGGGCCTCGGTGGGTCATAGATACCTATGAGCCCCAAAAACGATAAATTAGATTCCACCACTTCCCGCTTTGCTGACCCATCTTTAGCAATGTTAATCTCTCTCTGTGCAAAAGCTAATACTCTTAAGCCCTCGGACGAGAGAACATTCATGTTCAGCTCAATTTGAGCTCTGTCCTCTTCTGTCAAGGGGTACATATCTCCCGAGCCATTGGTGCCATACCATGACGTACAGCAATCCAATACTCTTTCAACAGCGCCTTTAGTGTAGACGTATGCGTTGTGTCGGTGATCCTGATAGATGACTGACATGCGCTTGATTGAAGAATCAAACGGAAACTCGGCGACGTGTGTAAGTTTGCCGTTGATCATGTCATCTCGGGTGAAACCTAATCTACTGGTAAACACATTAATGGCAATTTCCGTAGCATCACCACTAGCCTCCCATTCACCAGAACTGCTTTTATTAAGAGTTGCGATATTAGCTAAAGTAGCAGTATCCAACCATTTCTTCGTAAGAAGAGGTGTAGGCTGAGGAAGCGATGTGCTAAATTCTATTTCTTCGTCTGTTTCCTTCATCAACACAGGTGAAAATTTCCCGAATGACACATTACCAACACTTGGGTTGAAGGGTTCATTCGAATTGTCAACCACATAGGTACCAACAGAGGGAATCCAAACTTTTCTCGCAATCATTTTACCCATTGTTAATGTACCTGTTTTGTCAGAACATATGTCATTAATGCCACCCAAAGCTTCTAATGAATCCAATTTCCTCACTATGACGTTTTTAGTGACCATGACTTGAGCACCTATAGCCATAGTGATTGTCAAAACAACAATTAAAGATGAAGGAATCATAGATAAAGCCACACAAATTGCATAGATCGCAACACTTTTGTTGACTCTCATTTTTTGAGAAGCCATTACAACAATAGCGAACAAAACTGCAATCCAAAACAAAATGATGGCTAACCAAGCCAATTTTCTTTGCAAAGGTGTACCAACATTGGTACCCAAGACGTTGAAAATAATATTTTTGATCGACTTTAGAAATGCAACAAAGTACGTCCCTAAATTAGAATTTGATTTATCCACCCTTACTATAAGGGCGTCGTCGCTAGAACGCAAAGATTTGGCAATCTTACCGATCTCTGTGTTCAAGCCGGTTGCAACCGCAATTCCAGTACCTCTACCTTTTGACACTACCGATGAGCTAAAGCACATGTTAAATCGATCACCAACAGGAACTGGGACTGCTTGATCAATATACACGTCTTCATGGTTTTTGGCAACGGGTAACGACTCACCAGTGAGGAGAGCTTCGTCAGCTTCAAGGTTCATCGAGTCCTGCAATCGCAAGTCAGCAGGAATCGTGTCTCCAACTTTGACAATTACTACATCTCCAGGAACGACTTGTTCGGCGGGAATTTCTGTCTCCTTACCTTCACGGAGAACTCGAGCATTTGGAGAGCTCAATGATCGCAATGAGCCCATAGTCTTCTCGGCCTTCAACTCTTGAATAAATCCAACAAAGATATTGACAAATACAACGAACGCAATGACTCCTCCAGAAATCCAGTCCTTAATAGCTAGTGCAATGACCATAGATATGATTAATACCAAAACCATGGCATTGAAGACCTGATGTGCTAAAATCTTGGTAAGAGAAATCTTCTCTTCCTTGCCAAGACTGTTAGCACCATAGCTATCCAAATTGGCTTTGACCGCTGCCTGGGAAAGCCCAAATTCTGGTTCAACATGAAAAGCCTCTGCTACCTGTTTGACGGTCAATCTGTAATACGAAAGTCCACCCTTCACATGGCCGTCCTCGCTTAAAACTCTCGGTTTTTTACCGCCTTCATTTTCATGGATTTTACGATGGTGTTGTTCATTTTTCTCGACTCTCTCTAACGAATAGTTACGCTCTGCCTTTTCCATACACCGATCTGAAGCCTAAAGACCTTAGGCTAATAAATAAGTATAGCAGAACTGGATAAACATTAGTTATTCGCTAATCGTCAAAAAAAAAATAGAACTAAGGACTCAGCCGCGGAGTTGAAATTATCAACACCCAGCTTAGAAACTACTTTAGGTCTCAAAAATGCTTTTATTAAAAAATTTATAGTCATCAAAGTACATCAGAACAAATTTACTATATAGATAACCTTGCTAACTGTAAAACGGCGTCCTTGGTTTCAGCGCCACCAATAAAGCCTGCAGCATGGACGAAGACACAACCGGGAACTCCAGTTACCTGGGACAAGGCTTCGTCTCTGAGACCTCTCCATTTCTCAGGTAACCCTTGTCTGAACTCAAATGAAGTAGAAGTCACTGACACGGTTGAAATTCTCCATTTGCTAGAGGAGTCTTGGAATAATACAAACTTGATTTCGCCTTGTTTACCAGCGTCCTTCTCAATAGCGTATAAGTGCTCTCTCCAGGGGCAGAAACTATGCAAGAGCAATATGGAACCAGACTTGTCAACATCGAGTCTCGTGTTGAAAGCACGTTCGACCACTTGCTTGGCAGGCAACCACGATTTACCATAACCCTTGAGGAGATTCATGAACACATCTCCCATTAACTGACTGGAAGTCAAAAATGCCCGGTCGAAATCTTCGTCTTTACATGATTCATTCCATGGGGGGTTGAGCCTGGATACAATGGATGGTAAGGTGATATTTTTGTCGTTGAACTTCTTGGACTGTTCCACTTCCAAGGAGTAGTTGTTGATACCGTTGTCATTGGCATCCAAAGCCTCAATAAATTCCTTGTAGACCTTATTGTATAACAAGTCGACGTCGCTATCACGCACGCCCAAAACGTGGCCAATGATCTCTTTCCCAAAGTGCTTGTAAATAAGACCAGCAGAAGACAACTTGGTCTTGTAATTTTCTGAGAAAGTCTCACTAAATTCTCTTTGGTGGTGGTCAAACCACTTAAGACCATCATATTTGCCACCCACATCAATGACAATGTCACTGGTAGCCCACACGGCCGGATCTCTGGATCTCACGAG
The DNA here is from genome assembly GCA_030566065.1 of Debaryomyces robertsiae. Taxonomy (NCBI): domain Eukaryota; kingdom Fungi; phylum Ascomycota; class Pichiomycetes; order Serinales; family Debaryomycetaceae; genus Debaryomyces; species Debaryomyces robertsiae. Next base: position 116,257 of record JAJMHL010000014.1, read on the forward strand.
CTGACTATTTTGATATTTGGGCAATAATTTGATCAAATATACTGCCAACGATTCGTCAGCATGAAATGAGCCCGAGTGTGTACAAACTTTCAACATTGAGGTATCTAATTTCATCTTTTTATGACTATCAGTATCTGACATCTACGAAATATGGCAAGATGTAGTTACAAACTCTCTTAACTACGATATCAATAGAAAAAAAAAATTATAGTATATATTTACTCTTCGCGATGCTTTCTCATTTCTTAGATTTGGATAAGCACCGTCCATTTTACATTTTACATTTATCACCGAACCCATCCTAACGTAACATACGAATAACTAGAAGTTGCGACAAATATAAGTATAATAAGTATGAATAAACTAACTATTTAGTTAAAGAGATGAAAACACCATCTTGATGTCCCATAGTTAATTGAATATTCTTTCTTGGTGGGTAAGGCCCGTCGTCTTTCGAAGTCAAATTAGGGAACATTTGAATCAATCTCGTGACAACGTAAGAGGCTTCAGTTAAGGCAAACTGTTGACCCAAACAGATTCTTGGGCCACCATTGAATGGAACATAAGCCCAGCCTAGCTTCTTCATGTCAGCCCATCTTTCAGGTCTAAAGACGTATGCATCTTTACCATAGTATTCTTCGAGTCTGTGAGTACAGAAGACACTGTAAGCAACGGTGGTACCCTTTCCGACGTAGACAGGAGAAGTCTTATCAGGACCACCACCAGTTGGTAAAGTAGTATCTTTGGTAGCAACTCTGAAATTCATAGGCACCGATGGGTACAATCTCAAAACCTCGTTCAAAACCCATTTCAAGTATTCACATCTCTTCATTGATTCAAAAGTAATATCTTCAATGTGAGGATCAGAACCGTCTCCGAAATGAGTGTAAATCTCTTCCTTCAATTTCTCAAATATTTCTGGGTTTCTGGCCAATTCGAAGAAAGTGAACGACAATAAACCAGCAGTGGTATCTCTACCGGCAATCATAATGTTTAATAATTGATCCTGTAAAATCTTAGGGTTTCTGGTTTGTTTGATTAACTCGTAAAGGAAAATGTATCCACCCTTCGACTTTTCATCCAATTCCGATTGAGGCGTATTCAAAGCCTTTTGAACGTAGAATTTGGCAAACTTGTGCACCTTGGCATTGCTGTCTCTAAATTCCTTGTTGTTGATCAAGAAGTAAAACATTTGACTGTAAGCTCTGCTAGACAAGTACGCTTGTGAAACGTTAAATGCCTCGGCGAAATCTTCTCTACCCTCGAAGTTTTTAGGGGGCTCATCGTCAACTGTTCCGTCACGCAACGAGTACGCAGATTCACCAAACAAAAACTCGGTTGACGCATCAACCGTCAATCTAAAAAACAACTCCTGGATATCAAACGTTGCGCCCTTGAAGTTTTGGATATGCTGAGCAAGCGTCTGGATATGAGGCTCCAACGACTTAACATGGGCAACTTGTTCTCTCGCAAACTGAGGTCTCAACAAGAGTCTGGAGTTCTTCCACCCCTCGCCATCCAAGGTGAAAATACCGTCCCCTAACAAAGGCTTGAAATGGGCGTGTCTGGTACCCAAGGCAAAATCGTTAAACTGGGTGGCCAACAACGCTTTGATGTTTTCGGGCTCTCTGGTTACCACAACTGGCACGGTGGCCAAGTTGAGCTTGAAGGTGTTAGCATGGACCATGCTGAAATAGTCAAGCACCGTTTCTCCCAACAACCCCTTGGACTTCTGCTTCAACAATCTCACTAACAACGGAAGCGAAAAAAAGTTGTCTGTCTTCAACACCGGTGGCTCCTTGCATCTATTTCTTCTTTTGAATTGGAAAACCCGGATACTGCTTGTTATGTACCAGAATAAAAATATTCCCAACGCAATCCCATACCAGGTGCTGAGATAGGGTTTTAACGTCTCAACATGTGTCTTTATAGCTTCCACTGACATTGATGCTCCTTACTATAATTAATTACTATCAATAATCTCTTTCTTATTTTGAAGATGTACCCCGAGATATTTATACAAAATTGGCTTGTGAATTTTTACTTGATTCCGCCATTTAACCGGACGCAATAATAATCATTTTCTTGACTATTTTCCCCACGTCTGGCGTCTATGTTTGTCGGAGTTGGAAGGTCGGCGTTGACCCAGAACAATAGTGCAGGCGCAGTGGTGTAGGGATGTTGGTTAAGGTAGGATAATTTCTTACATCAGTGAGCACAGGTGTTATCAATCAAAAAGACGGTTCCAAAAAAGGATTATCCAATGACGGGAAAGAACATCAAGTTTACGGGCGTTTTTGTTGCTGCTTTAAAACCAATCAGGGAATTGTAATTTACCGGGCAGGACTACAACACACGTATAGATGTGTCCTTTACGTAGGCACGGATTAGAGCCATCGATTTGCATGTGAAAGTTTAGTTGAAATTGGTTCATGCATTACGTAGGGAGTAACATCAAACTAACTATGGCGATGCGATGAGGTACGGATGCGGGATAATAGCATGTGATTTTGTGGTGGGACAGAGTAGCATCTAGCGCACAGCGCATGGCACGGATAGAGAAGGAATTAAGTTGAAGTTATCTTCCCCCACCGTTGGCGCAACGTTCGCTTATAATATCTCTCGCGGCATGGAACGTGAAGCCCTTGTGCGGTGGTGAGGATCTGGTGGACGAGCCAAAGCGTGCAGGGAAAAGGAGGAGGGGAGCTCAGATCGGTGCGCGCCGGCGAATGGCCTTCACGCGACGTAAGCAGGGGGCCAGGCGGTGCGTATATGCTATCACAGAATACGGTAGTTCAATTTGTCGTGGGGAAACCGTTTATTTATTTTGGGTCTGGTTTTGGAGCATCATGTGATAGTGGTCTTTGGTGGCCTGGGACTTGAAATCGATTTCGATATCGCTGTCGGACGAATCAGGGTCTGTTGGGAGCCCTGGGCCCAGAACTTGCGGGCGATACCGGGGTTGTGCTGCGGCATCATTGTCGCTATCACTCAGGATGATTCTACGTCGTTTGGATCGCATGGGGCTTTGAAGGAGGACCTTGTCTTCCTCCAAAGATGGCTCAGGAGCACGAGGCCCGTCCTCGTATCGCTGCTTGTAGGCGTGTAGGTTATTCAAGTTTGCTTGCCATTTGGCTTTTTTGGTAAGTTTGTCGTCGAACGAGCTTGTCAACTTACGCAGAAGTTGCTTGTTGGTGCTGATCTCGTATAATTCCTTCAAGTCGGATGAGAGAAGCTTGCGATTCTTGGAGGGGCTTGTATGAGACGGCCCGATAAGGTTGTGTGTCGGATCGAAACCAATTTTGTTCAAAATCGAGTTGTTGAATGCGGACTTATTCACAGTCGACGAAGGCTCATGGGTGTCGGCCTTGATCAAGCCCAATTTTTTGAAGCTCGTTGCGTTCAGCATCTTCAGTAGCTTTTTCTCGAGTAGCTTGTTGTTCTTGCTGTCATTGAGCTTTCGTCTTTTTACCTGGACGTTGTCTAGCAATTTCGGATTCACGTAGTGGTCCTCTAGCACTCCTCCTTTGTGACTATAAGTGGTGGTTTGTTGATTTATATTCTCTAAATTCAAGTATGCCCCTTTGGATTTCCCAGTTGTGTTTTTGGACATGTACATCGACTGCCTTTGGCCGTGCTTGTTAGTAGGCGATTTCAAATGTACACTCCCGTTGAGCTCCATTCGCTTACTCTGGGTCAGTTTGTATTTCATCTCCTGGTGGTAGTGGCATAAATCAGACTTCAGTGTATTTATAACGGCATTACACCGCGTGTTATCCTTCTTCATTATTGAACAGTGGCCGAAGTCTCTTGCGGCCCCGATTTCTAGAATTGCGTCAACACCATCACTGATGGAAAGGTTGAACCCATGCGCAGGAGGCTTCCATGGATTTACGTTGGGATTCAACACAGCAATGATGTCTCCTACACGTAGCTTCCAATACTTTCTGAATGCTTCATCGAAGATCATCAAATCAATCGACACATGGAAATTGCCGATTGTCACCTTCATGTACTTACTGCTCTGCTCTTTCGAATGCGCTTTAGTCATTTTTGGTTCCGATTTACCGGTTACCACACCAATGATACACCAATTGGCATATTGAGGCTCTTTGTATGCTGGGGGAGTAATCTTAGCAAATAATTTATCCACACGAAGCACTTTCTTGTCGTTCAATAAACGCGTCACGTCTTCCTGCTTGTTATATCTCTTACGCAAGTAGAGCGAAGAAAAGGGCTCCTTCTCTTCAACACTGAGGTCTTCCAAAGGGATACTGTCAAATGAGAATACCCTATCTCCATAGTCAACCGTTTTGGGACTTATCTGACTTCTTTGATGTAGTTTACTAAAGAATTGACTACTTTTTTCACTAACCACCGGCTTTGATTCATTGGTGGCATTGATAGCTATCGGTTCCTTCGATGTTGCTACATTTCCGAGTCCCTGGCTTAAAAACCCGCCTTCTATGACATCCTTTGATTTTCGCTGTGGTGAAGGCGACCTAGCAACTTGGGCTTCTTTTATTGTCTTCTTCTTCTTCTGGAGTTGCTTTTGAAGTAATTTCTGTCTTCGGACCTCAAATTCTTTTTCTAAATCAGCTAACTCATCTGCTGAGCTCACTGTTAACTCTGCATCCGACCCTTTCTCTTCATCCCTTGGATCTTGCATGTTACTTCATTATAATCTCCTTTTAGATATCGATATAGTTCATGATTTTAGACGTGGTGTAAATACTGCACATATAACTAGTAGGCAAATATTCAACGATTTAGGTTCCTCTACCTTTTTACTATCATTACTTCGGTTATAGGCATGACAAGAAGCAGAAGCAAGTCAATAGTCAAGGAGATTGCCCTGGATGTTCCATCGTACACCGATGATAACTTGAATGTTGGTGAAGAATTTGAACATGAGGGTAAAACAGACGTTGTAGTTACTGGCACATCCAATACAAGGAAGCAAAGGTCAAAGTCATTGAACTACGAAAGAACGAAAGAAGATGTTCAGGATGTTGGGTTTCATTTATTTCCATTTGGCACCAAAGAATATGAACAATTGTGGCTAAAATACATAAATTCCTACAGTTACAACTCAATTCTCAATAAGGACCAAATCATGAAAATTAATGATCTTTCCAATGATTCCATTTTGAATTTTCAGACGAGCTGTAAATTGAATGCTGAGGCAGTAGATGAATTGAGTGACAAAACGGAATCAATACTACTGTCCTTGAATTCCTTGGTGTTGCAGTATGAGAAAGTATGCAACGAAACTAGCGACTTTGCAAGCCAATCCACTGAACTTTTGAACAAGCAGGTTAAGTATGAGGCCATGTCTAAAGAGATTCATGAGTCGTTAAAGATATTTGAGTCTTTGGAAAAGATAACTAAAGCCCTAACGAGTCCAGGTAATAACTTAGTGATAAGACAATCGTTTCAGGATATTTTGTCTAAATTAGATGTTTCGATAACTTTCATAGAATCGCATCCTAACTTTAAAGACATTGAGCTTTATAAAGTAAGATTTAGACAGTGCATGACAAGATCGTTGACTTTGATCAGAAATTATTTGATAAGTGAATTGAAACTGATATTTGACGGGATTTATACGAAAATGAATAGATCGGAGGCAGAAAAAACAAGCAACAACAGCAATGTCACTTTCGATTTACTATTATACAATGAATTTAATGCCTACATTTCTGAAAATGAGGGACAGTTCCATAGCTTCCCTAATCTAGCAAATGAAATCATAAAACGAATTCAGTATCATGATGAATACAAAGGTTTGTTGTTTGATGTCTTAAACCAATACTTCAAAACTAGGTCAAACTTCTTGGATAAATATACAAGGAACCATTTAAATGCAGTCGTTAAGAATGAAACCAAAGAGTTGGTTCAGTTTAGTCAGGATAGTATATCCTTCTTCAAAAGAGTTTTGGAGAAAGAGTTTGCAACTTTCAAGAAAAACTTTCAGGCCGAAAACCTTGCTGGGCTACCTTCTTACATAGTCGATGCATTATACGACTGGTTCAAGAACTTACTAGATCCACTATACGATACTTTGAGGAATAGAATTATCAGAGAGACAAACATAAGTACTTTATGTCAGTTGACGACCCTATTGCAGAAATACTACGAGTTCGAGGATGATGATTCGGTATCTGTTGTTTACGATGGCCAAATAAATTATGGTGAATTATTCGAACCTATCTTGCATGACTCACAGTCAAGACTCATATTCAGGATTCAAATTTTTATCGATGAAAAGTTAATGAAGTACAAGCCTCGACCAGAGGATTTGAAAATTGGTAACAGAAAAAGAAGTAGTTCCAATTTGTCAAATGAAGCAACGGGTAGGGATAATCCATTGGATGTGGATTACAACGAAAATTTATTCAAAGATTTATATTTACCGCTTGGTAAGGCGTTGACTATACTATCAAACATTTATGAATTAATCAACTCGGTAGTTTTTGATGACTTGGCTCATTATATCGTTCACAGCTGCATCTACATTCTAAAAAATGGCACTTATAAGATTTCTGCGGCCCATTTGGGTAAATTGGATTCCAAACTATATTATCTCAAAAACCTAATAATTTTGCAACATCAACTCAACAACTTCGATATTCAGTATGTGAGGACGGAAACAACGTTAGATTTTACAAGCGGGATCAACGAGGTTTTCCAAGCGTTTAAAAATGGTGAATTTATTTATAATTACAACCAAAACGGGGGTTTCATCGAACTAGTAAAAAAGTCAGCTCCCAAGGTAATCAATAACATGATAGATGCAAAGTATGAAATAGAATCGGAGTTGAATAATGCGGTGAGCGACTTCCTTACCGAGTGTACCAATATAATATGTGAACCGATTTTGTCTAATAAATCAACTGAAGAGCCATTGAAAAAGACGCTTGTGTTCAGAGATAACTTGATGGTTGAGTTACCAAAGTTTCACAAAGAAATAAAGCTTTTTATCAGCGACATAAATATCATCAAGTTCCTAATTGATAATTTGCGCAATCTCATCGTTTCTACCTATGAAAATTTCTATCAACAGTTAGGGCACAATATCGACAAAAATGAAAATTTCAAACAAGACATGCAAGAGATTATGGAAGTTGACACTTTGTTGGGTTTCATCACAGATTTGGTCTCTGGTTTGTACGAGGACGATGAAGCCTCGCCTCACCCCATAGACTTCAACGAGAACATTTTGATGGACGCTGAATTAAACGTCTCCGACTAGTTTCACTGCTCTTATATAAACACTATTGCTCATCGAAAGGATTGTAAATATTTTTGGATAAAAGTCTATTCAATTCATTCTTAACAGCCTGAACTTTGTTGAGGTCGATGAGGACATGCGTTTCATCAAGTTCCTCTATAACTATGTCATGCCTCTCTGAATCGATCTTGAGAATCAACGCCTTTATAGATGGGTCACACTGTACCATCACTCCTTTGATCGCTGAAGGCATGAGTGTACAACGCTGATAAGGCCTACTATGTTTTGTAGGAAATTTTAAACTGGCAATATTAACTTCACTTTGTGTAATGTTGATATGTAGTCATTTCCTACTCAATAGAATATCATGTACACTTTGAACTAGGTTAAGGTCAAGGATGGCTACCGATGATAAAGACGTAGTCAATGACCTGTCGAATAGATCTAAGAATGGGGATAAAATAGAAGAAGCTACTCTCGGTGACTTTAGGAATGACCTGAAGGATGAAAATGATTCAAAAGATGAACCAGGTGAGAACAAAGCACTGAATGCTCGTTCAGGAGCTCAAGAAGATGGCGAGCATGAGGAAATAAAAGAAGCAGGGGAAGCAGAAGAAGCAGAAGAAGCAGAAGAAGCAAAAGAAGCAAAAGAAGCAGAAGAAGCAGAAGAAGCAGGGGAAGCAGAAGAAGCAGAAGAAGCAGAAGAAGCAGAAGAAGCAGAAGAAGCAGAAGAAGCAGAAGAAGCAGAAGAAGCAGAAGAAGCAGAAGAAGCAGGGGAAGCAGAAGAAGCAGAAGAATTCGAGGAAGAAGAAGAAGAAGAAGAGGAAGAAGATACCCAGCCACCCAAGTTGAAATATCAAAGGTTGAACCAGCTACCACAGAATTTCTTTAACAGAGATCCAATATCTGCATGCAACTTTCACGAGTCAGTCTTTTTGTTTGCTACTCATTCAGGAATAATACACATAACAGATACTAATTTCAGTCCCCTTAGGACATTCAAGGCACATAGAGCATCGATCTTGTCTATTTTCACAGACGGTATATTTTTTGCTACTGGGTCAATGGATGGAACAGTGGTAATAGGTTCCATCAAGGATGAAAAAGACATAATTGCCTACGATTTCAAAAGGCCTATACATGCAGTTGTTCTTGACAAAAACTATGCGAAAACAAGAAGGTTCATTAGTGGAGGGATGAGTGGGAAGGTTCTCTTTTCCTCAAAAAACTGGTTGGGGCAGCGAACGGATGTAGTATTAGAAGAAGATAATGGTCCCATAGTGTCAATACACCTGATTGACGACCTAGTAATATGGATGAATGATTGCGGAGTCACCGTATATCACACACCTACCAGACAGAAAATTTTTAAAATTGACAAACCCCAGGATTCTCCGAGAAGCGACGCCTATTGGCCTCGAGTTTATTTTCCTGAGATAGATAGAATTTTGATTGCATGGGCGAATCGTATTTGGTCACTCAGGATAAGCGCCAGAAATCGAGGGGATGGTGACAGTACTGTATCTTCCTCGACAAGTCGAATATTGCCGTCATCAGCTAGCATGTCATTTAGGGCAGTCCAAGAGAAAGATATTAGATTGGAACATTCCTTCATTCTTGAAGACTTAATATCTGGTATAGTAAGCTTCAAAGATGATTTATTGATGATTTTAACTTACGAGCCCCCTGAAAGAGACACCCAAACGAACAAGTTTGTTTTCAATGAGCCAGAATTGAAATTGGTTAATTCTGCAACAGGAAAGGTTGAATTCGAAGAAGTAATAGGTCTCAAAAATATTGAAAATTTGGGCCTTAATGATTTTTTATTGTGTTCTCATATTGGAGCTGATGTTACCCGCTACTTCATAATGAGTGCTAAAGATGGTGTAGTAGGGCAAGAACTTCAACTAAGTGATAGAGTGCACTGGTATATTAGAAAAGAAAGATATTTAGAGGCGTGGGAGATCAGTGGGCATATTTTGCTGCCGACGAAAAGGTTGAACTTGGGCATTTCACATGTAGACAATTTGGTCAAGTTAAAATGCTGGGATGAGGCGGCTTCTTTCCTTGCAAAGTTATTGTATTTAAATGTTGATGAGCTACCTGAAGGGGACGCAAAAAGCTCCGTAGTAACTGGCCAGTCGCAATTACTGAAAGCGGACGATGATGCTACTTTTGTAAAAGAAATCATCTCTCAATGGGATAATTGGGCAGGTATTTTTACCAAATCGAATCATATAGCAGAACTCACAGAGATCGTTCCAACTTCGCCGAAGTTGAATTTGAGTCCGGCTATTTATGACAATATTTTAAAATTCTGGGTAGGGAAAGTAGAAACATCGGGAAAATTTTTTGAATTAATCGCCACATGGGATACTGAACTATATGATGTCAAAAAGATCGAATTCTTCATCGAAGAAAAATTGGTTACTGATGCTAATAGAGACTTGAGACGCTGTCTAACGCTGCTATATGTCGAATCGTTCGAACCTCAAAAAGCCGTTCCACACTTAGAAGTGCTTAAAGACCAAGCAATAATAGCATTTCTATCGCTCCATCATTTACTAGGCAGCTATGTTGACAGGCTTCCAGAGTTTATACGTTTTCGATTTGAAGCTAGCGAACTAAGTAATTTGCCGATAGACAGGCTTCGCCCTCGCTTGGACGATGTGATTAATATACTCGTTGAGAATAGGCATGAGATAGCTCCCGAGAGAATTTTAGACACCATGTTCAAGAATGATTTAGACTTCATTAATTATTTCTATTTGGAAAAACTAGAGTCGGTGGATACCTTTTTGACCAATCCGTTTGCCAATGAAAGAATAAAGATGTATGCAAGATATGAAAGTGCTAAACTTCTTCCGTTTTTGACAAAAAATAGCACATACGATATTGATAAAGCTATCAAATTATGCGAGGAAAATGAGTTTACAGGAGAGTTAGTGTATTTGCTAGGTAAAATTGGAGAAAACAAAAAGGCTTTGTCTTTGATTATTCAAGACTTAGGAGACCCTGAGATGGCAATTGAGTTTGCGAAACACCAGAATGACAAAGAAGCATGGAACATGCTATTGAGTTATTCGATGTCACGCCCAGCATTTATAAAAGCGCTAATAGAATGCGCCGACGATCAATCCAATTCGTTCTATGACCCTGTTTCAATAATTCAAGGGATGCCTCCTGATGCCCAGATCGAAGGTTTGAAAAAATCAGTTACTAAAATTTCTAACAACAATGACTTGAATTTACTTTTGAACCAACTCATCTTGAAAATTATATACAAGCAATCCGAAGAAATTTCTGACTTGTATAGGCAAGAGAAATTAAAGGGTTTGGAAATTGATATTAGCGAAAAAACTGTTCTGGATTTGGTATCGAAGTTTGAACCTATCTTTTTGTACAGTAAATCGTGCATTACAAGCTTCGAGGTTGCTTCTGAATCTTCATACTTGGTCAATTATGGCATTAAGTCAGGCGCCAGTAGACCATACACAAATTTGGAGGCGAAATTGAATCATATTGCTCTGGTCCAGGAAATATTATCTAAAAAAGGCTAGGCCTGACTTTGTGTTTGCGACACTTTGCATAATTTTTATTCACAAATATAGCTTATCTCGATTTTTGATGATTATGATAGACTGATTATTCAAGCCATCTAAGGTCATAATTGCCGTTTAAAGATAATAGAGTTCAACTCTCGTCGAACTGACTATTATGCCACTGACTGATTTTGAGAGGAATTCTTTACACTCATCTAAGAGTTGCAGCCACTCAATTATATCGTCTCCATCAACTAAGCAAGCTACAAGTCCCAAGTCTTCGACATTGTCATTCTATAAGAACTCCCTGTCAACACACGCAAGCACAGGCAGCCCACGCAGTGGCTTCAGGAGCCCTACCTATTCAAAAATCAAAAATGCTCTTAGTTCAAGTCTATTTACCAAGAGCAAACTGCATTTCAAATGGAGTACGAAGGATATCTCTTCCAGAAAACATGAAATAGATATATTAATCGAAGAAATCCTAAACGACTATGCCGATGCCGGTAACGACCAATGTTTGGAGACCACTGGTTTTATGGTAAACCAGCAGCCTGCGCATCTTTTCCGCAGCCAGTTTACTGATTTGAATAATGGAATGATAAATAGTATTTTTTTAAAAGCTGAAAATTTCGCTTCTTTTAAAATGAAGCAGCAGAAGGAACAGCAAATGTCCTCTTTTAGTCCTTTGAGGTTTAGATTTAGAAATGGTAGTGACAGAAAAGGTTTCAGCAACGATAATGATGCACTTGCTTGGAACAAGTTACCGCAGACGTCGAAGAAAAGTATATTGCTGTCTGGAAAGGGAGAAAAACACAGTTTTTTGGATGACTTCTCTTCGAATCCTCTCAGATGGTGGAAATACAGACCATCAAGGGATACAACAGCGTACACTTATAAGGCAGCAGACTCCACTTCATTTGGCGATGCACCGGGGAGTGTCAACTTTAGCAATTACGAAGCCATTAATAATTCTTCTCGTACGACGGAACATAATTTCTCAGGCCAGATTTATTCAGAGCTGGATTCGAACAGTAAAAATGTCTTGAGAGAAGTGTGTAAAGATGATAATATGTGCGCTTCTTCTGCTATGCTCGACTACGAAATCAGAGATAGGTACAGACAACGGTTACAGGAAGGAGCAATCAAGACTAAAAAGCCCTACGAAGACACCAATAAAATAGTTCTGTATATTCAAACTGTTCCTGATGAAAGTAAGGAAGAGAATATATCCCCGAGGAAAACTAAGAGACCCAAAATGACCAACAGTTTTAGTTTTCTAAAGACTTCGCGTGCCGCTTCATCTGGATGAATAATATTAAGTAGCAAATGGATTTATTTTGGAGAAAAACCCTGCTGTAGCTCTTGAGACAAGGTTGCTAGCCAAATTATTCGCTTTGCTGAACTTGTCACATTTGGTGAATGCCATAGCATTTGTCAAGGATAGCGATATGGCGATCAAAATTAACAATAAGTACAACAACTGGAACTTAAATAAGGCCAAAAGGCCCAAAAGTATCCATGCGAGGGGCTGAACATACAATAAGGTCCAAAACATCTTCGAGTCTATAGGATTAATGTAACGATCCGGATCTGCAGTCTCAAACACCCACACGTTTTCGAACTCACCTTGGCTAGACTTTATAGCATTTATTTCGTTCCACCATCTCAAGCCCACTAATAACCTACCAGCTATGTTCTTCAAGTTCCAAAAATCCGCTGAAATCAAAAGGACTATTATGATGAAATGCAATATGAATTTGTTGGAAGAAGTAACGATTCCAATGAACATATTGCCAAACAAGTATGTAAATATGGGTGACACCCTAAAGAAAATGTAGAATAAAAGTGCCAATGGATGTGATGATTCTTTCAATTTCTGAGACCACGACCAATCATTAGGATTTGAAGCTACTCTAGGCTCACCTTGTTCACCATCATGAGTCTCGTGTTGAGATTCATTGGGTATGTCTGATTCAATGGCTGTATAAGCAGAACTCATATTTATGGCTATACTGATAAAGAACGTAAATCTGTGAGCAGCCTAAATTCATCGCGAGAATTATTTAAGTCCCACTTCAAGTTCTACTAAAATATAACCAAAGTTTTCACCAAAGAAACACATAATGTCGGCATATCGTAAGTTTATGGGAGGTATTACAAGGACGCAGCTAGAGACTACAAAGGTATGTTTTTTTTTTGTTTCACGGAGAATGTTAGGATAAATTTTTCAAAGAGTGCTAACCACATTAGTTTGGTTTCTACCTTTTGACTCCAATTTGTGTTATGTACTATGTTGGTCTCGATTCCGATAAAAAGTTCAACTTACCAGGATTCTGGCCGGACCCAGCTACTTTAAATCAGATTCCCAAGGAACCACACGAAATCCAAGCAGAGATCGCAAGAATCAAGAGAGCGAGATTGGAAAAGAGGAAACGGTTAGAGGCCAAGGCGAAGGAATTAGGGGTCGAGGAAGAGACTGATTAGTATTGTTCGATGGAATGAGTAAGCTGTATATAGTACGAAACATGGTTATTAATAATTAATTGTTTTGGATAGTTGAGTCTGGTAAATAGTATGTTAAAAATATGCACGTATATGAAAAAACTTGATATTATAAATTACAGAGTAGAAAAGATGGTTACTACAGGGGACGCAAGCATTTGATCCCATATACCGATTGAAATTCCTTAAGCTTTAACTTTAACTCTTGGTTCGTTGTCTCCGAGAGCTTTAAGCAGTTTGAGGATGCTGAGATTTCGAGAAGTCTATCGAGGAGACCCATTACTTCAAGGCCATGGCCATGGCCTTTGGCGTCAAAGTCCGAAGGTGGCTTTTTAGTATCAATGGAAGTCGACCTTAGCGTCGGCTCACCACAATTTTGGGGCGCCCTGATGATATGCGCAGACGATGGCAATGAACCAACCAGAAATGGATCATTCAATGATGATACGTTGTTCAGTGTTAGGCTGACAATCGGCGAAGTAGCGCTAGATGACAACGCGGGTCGTTTCCTATCACCGCTGAGGTTATTGGGATCACTGGCATGTTTCTTCCGTGCCTCACTGGCACCTAGAATAGATGACCTGCGCATATTAGATAACGTAGGTACGGGATAAACAGGAGTGTTCCTTGGAAACGGCGATATGGTGTGTAATTGAGCATCTCTACTGGTAGCTCCTGCCGCGTCTTGAAGAGAGTAGTGGGCCAAATTAGTTTCTGGGTGGTCTGAAGCTATTGCTTGAGATGCAGAGGACGTGCTTGACAATAAATTACTGAGACTCATCGAGCTTAGTGGAGTGGTATTAGGAAAGTCAGGCAATTGCTCTTCATTATTTGTGAATAACTGAGGTTCAACAGTAGTATCATTTACCGGCGCTTCTGTCAAGGCAGTCGTATTTTGAATTATGTTAGCATCCTTTAACCAATTAGAAGCATTATCATCAGTCACAAAGTTTATATTGTCAGTCTTCTCTCTCCCAGACTCGTTATAATCATAGGCCTCCAGTAAGCAGCTGGTGATGATCTCTTCAATAGAAACATAGTTGGAGGTCATCTTCCCTGTTTCATTAACCAAGCCAAGTAATTCATTTATCTCCCATGGGATCACAACGTTGAGAGCAGTCATTACTTTTGCCAACTTATTATAATTACCGCTAAAATCGTATCGCGTAGACCTCGTCAATATTGAATTTAGAGAGCGTGTAGCTTTATTTGAATCATCGGAATCACCTAGCGGCCAAGGTTTCGTAAAATCAAATAAATGTGACTTTTTCCATGAAAGTAATATCTTTTCTGGACTGATTGCATCCCATGCAATTTTGATCCATTCGATAACTTTTACTAGAGGTATATGGTAATCTGCCTCAGACAAAACTTCCATCTCGTTCGATTCTGCGGGTGTTGCATTATCCTGTGTACTTCCCTTCGAGTTTCGTTTCTGCAATTTAACCAACTCAGAATACTGTTCTAACCTATAAAGGATTTTAAACTCTTCAACAATTCCAAAACTGGTCGGTAAATAGTCAAACTTTGACCCTCTGAAATAAGAATTGTATGGATTCTTATAATTTGCATTATTTTTGAAAAAGCATAGTCGAATATGGTTGAACTTCAAGTTGATGATTCGATGAGACGATGAATCATCTAATAGGATAAGAATCTTTCGTTTAGGTGATGTGCTTTCCAATTTGTGGTCTAATGTTAACAAATAATGTTGAAATAAGCTTGAGGTAATCCACTTATTGATATTAGATTTATAGACGATGTTGTAAATCTCGGTTATTCTATTCATTATATTTTGCGAGGAAGTACTTTGAACAGACATATTTTTGAGGGATACATGACTACTCGCTGAGACATCGAATTTATCGTACTTGCCGACCACCAAAGGAGTCAATTTCTCACTTCCATCAATATTGGTACCCACCATTATGGTCAATGAATTTTCTGTAGAGCTGCTTGATTGTTTCAAACCCTTATCTATTGACGAGACATCAAATATTTGATCCAACGGCAATGAATAGAATAATTGAAATTCGTCAATCGTAAATATATCCTGCGGCTTGTATTCTTCTTGTTGTATCAAGTGAACCAAGTATTCCTTCAAATCAAGCTTCTCATCTAGTTGCCATACTTTATTGAGCCTCCGATTACCCGGGTTCCTATGAGCATCATCTTCATCTCCAACCACATTGATATTCAACTTTTTCATGAAATGGTTGCACCACTTCTGGTTGAAGAACCCATTACCGTCCTTTTCGTGGTTTGGTAGGCTATTCCAAATCGCATTTGCTGTCAGTTGAATGATCGGGGTCGTGATTGGTATATTCTCCCAAATAGCTTGAGTAACCCACTCCGCTAGTATTCGTCTTAAAATGGGATTAGACTGCTTTCGCCTTCTAACCAACTGAAAATCATCCTCTCTGGAAGCTATTAAGTCATTTTTAGCGCACAAAATCCTCGATATCGTTGTTTGTGATGGCGCTTTGGACGACCCGTACTGTTTCATTGCCCAAACTGCCAAATCGGCCTGTGTCATATCTGGTTTGGATTCTGCCTTCAAGCATATATCTATCTTCTGCTTAATAGTGTATCCCATTCTTGCGTCAATTAATCTTCATTACTTTGCTTGTAGCTTATTTAAAATATCAGTATAGCTATCAAATTAAACTTAAACCTCTGCAGTGAAAGGGAACGAATTGTTTCAGGGTTTGAAATCAATTGTCATTGGCAATATACGGTGATGCTGATATATAAAGATGGTTCCATTCAGAGTAATAATTTTTTGGGTGAGCCTTTCACGTGCAGCATGGTTGACTATACGGACCCTGAATGTATCAGTCCCAACGTCTGACATACTGAAAGAAATCAACCTTCGCAATACTTACGGAAGACTACTAGCGTGGCGGGTAGAAGCCAGCAAAGAAAATTTTTGTTTTGGCTATAATTGGTATCCGATACGAAGACAGAAAGAAGAGTCGCAGACTGCCACTTTGTGATCAGTGGTTATTTAAGAAGGCCACGAGTTTCTCAAAAGTATCATTGAAAATGATCTCAGTCTCAATAAGCAAAGAGTGCTTCCCATTTTTGATGGGGAAGAATTGTTTGTCGACTTTATCGCTTAACAAACCGTAGAATGTTTCAGTTCCCTTGATCCAGTTAATGTTATCGTCGGTTCCATGGACAATTAGAACAGGAATGTTCTGATCAAACTTAGCCACGAAGCTAGGGTCGGTCAAGGCGCGGCCTCGGGCAAACATATCATAAAACTGCCTGGCGCTTCCTAATAACTGACGATCGCTTTCCATGATGTAGTTTTTCCACTTCTCATTGCTTGTTAAATAATCGTAGTTCAACTTCGAGTCAATTCTGAAGTTGGGCAAAAGCCAATTGATCAAGGGGGAAAGCGTCCGAAGGACGATATTGGGCTCGGTGTTAGGGTGCAAAATCACCAACGGAGCACACGCGATGATGCTCCGAATATGTTCCTTGTACTTGCCCTTGACGCCATAGTTCAAAACAATACCGCCACCCATCAGGTGACCCATTAAGAAAAGCTTTTCCGACTGGTCTCTCCTCACTTCGAGGTTATGCTTGATCATAAATTCCAAGTCGTCGAAGACGTGCTTTTCATTCGTCAACCCCATCAATTTCCCCGGCGACGTCTCACCCGCTCCTCTCTGGTCGAAGAAAAAAATGTCGTATCCTTTCTGCGATAATTTGTCAAAAACTTCACTGTAAAGTGACGAGTGTTCGGCGAATCCATGCACATACACAATTCTCCCCTTGTAGGGGACATCGCTGGGGGCTGTCCAAGTCACGGTTTTGAAATTAGCCTTGTCAAATTCAATGAATCGAACTTCTGGCTCTCTGCTGGGTTTATAGGGCACTTCTACTGGCATTATAACTTTGATAACACGGTACTGGAGAAGAAATGACTCAACAAGTTTAATGTATGGTGGAAACCCAAATGAATGTGATAATTCATATTGCAGGTTACAAATAGATAACTGCAGGTCACTCCAAAAAGTGCAGGTTAGGCCCAAGATCAAGTCGTAGCTTTGCAAGCTAACATTAACTCTAAGCGATCCCAATGTCACGTAGGGCAGCATCTGCGATCCACAGACATCGGACTTCTCTTGGCCCAAGTCTAATAGTGACTGTGTGACCAAATTTGGTCCAGTAAAAACAGCATTCTAGTGGCATAGTTCGCACGAGTGCATGCAATGGCGAGAGGAGGCTTTCTCAGCCTGCGCCGAATTGAGCCAGTACAGAGGGCACTCTGCACATAAAAATGGTTCTTCTTTAATTGTAAGCCAACCTTGATTGACAGGCTGCGGACCCACAAAACAATTGTTCTAAGTTTTGCGGTTGTGCCAGTCCGTTACGCCAGTTGCACTTGTTGCACTTGTTGCACTTGTTGCACTCGAAACGAATGTCATTTCTCGCTTAGTTTGGCGAGGGAAGATTGCGCAAACTACCAGACAGCCCTGTAGTGTCTATGGCTGTGAAATTGGTCTTTTTCATGCAAAAATGGCGCTGCCACCTATGGAAAGTCAGGATCTCATTACAAGACCCAGCCAGTTCCTTTTCCACCCAACTAAGGGACCCCTAGAACTACTTCTCGACTACGTCTATGCCCTTCAATGGGCTTTCGTAGGTATGATTTGGGACCGAAGATGGCCGTCCTGCACATAGGCGGGTTGGTTTTCGTGATGTTTCACAGTCTTCTAAGAGTCAGTAGTTATAGCGAGCTACAATTGAAAGTATTCATAATAGCTAAGGTATTGGTATGTACAAGAAGAACAGCAGGTCTTCGTCGTCGCTGTTTGAAAATGCAGCATCGGATGGTAAAGGCAAAAATGTGTCTTCAATGCCAAATGAGCAAGCAGAATCAGAAACCAAAGCGCAGAGCAGCAGTGATCCTTTCAGCGGGCTTTCGTTCAAAGTCGGGGTAGCAGAGAACAAAAATGCAGCTTACAGGGCCAAAATGGAGGATGTACATACTTACGTGGCAAATTTTGCTGAGAGATTGGATTGGGGGTATTTTGCCATATTTGACGGACACGCTGGCAAGCAGAGTGCCCGGTGGTGTGGAAACAACCTCCATACACTCTTGGAGCAGGAAATAGTGTCTAAGGAAGGAGGCGACAACCCTGCGAGTGATATAGATAATTCTGCGCCGTTGTCGGACAAATGCGACATGAGAGATAACTTGAACCATGCCTTTATCAAGGCAGACGAAATGATTGAAAAGGAACGCAATGGGTCATCAGGGTGCACCGCAGCAGTGGCAGTCATTAGATGGGAAACGGACAACAATCGTGCCGGCATCGACAAGAAGCCGAGTTCCGTCCCCAGTAGCAAAGAATTTGATTTCACCCCAGCCCCAAATCACAAGAGAATGCTCTACACGTCCAATGTGGGCGATCTGCGCATTGTGTTGTTCCGTAATGGTAAGTCATATCGCTTGACTTATGACCACAAAGCTACTGATTCTAACGAGATCAACAGAATACGGGAATCGGGCGGCTTGGTCATGAAAAACAGGGTTAACGGTGTATTGGCTGTTACTAGATCATTAGGTGATTCCTATATGAAAGACTTGGTGGTAGGGAATCCTTTCTCCACCTCCACCGAAATCACTGACGAAGACGAGTTTATGATACTTGCTTGCGACGGTGTCTGGGACGTTTTATCTGACATGCAAGCTTGTCAGTTTGTTGCAGACATATTCAAGAAAGAAGGTGATAAGCCTCAATTTGCTGCGAAGAGATTGTGTCAACTAGCCATGGACAATTCCACTACTGATAATGTCACAGTTATGATAGTCAAGTTTGATAGAAGTGTTTTCAATTCCTCGAAGACCTCGTAACAAGATCCAGATTCCCGAATTACGAATGAATGTCTATGATTTACGGCTTTACTTTCCATTTTTTTATTCTCCTAAATTAGTTCAACAAATGAGTATTTATTTATTTTATTATATCTATGTAGTAAGGCGGCAACTACAAAAGCACTTCAACTGGCTCGCCTTCCTTCTCGTCCGTACTAACGAAATTGACATTTCGAGCCAGAACACTCGGTCTGTACAATTTCAATGCTAGACTGCTCATGACCACACTAACGGACGACGCCGCCATAGCAGCACTTGCCCAAACTGGGCTTAATCTTGAGTTTTTATAAGGATATATCACGCCAGCAGCAATAGGGATACCGATCGTATTATAAATCAAGCTCCACCCAAAATTAAACTTGACTCGTCTAAAAACAACTCTCGATAACTCCACCAATGTCAAGAGACCAATCAAAGGATGTGTCTTGCTCAACAAGACAAAGTCACTTGATGTTACTGCTAAATCTGTTCCAGAAGATAGCGCGATCCCGACATCAGCAGTAGCAAGTGCAGGAGAATCGTTTATTCCATCGCCTACCATTGCAACAACATGGCCCTTCTTCTGTATCATTTTGATACGGGCTTGCTTATCATCAGGTAATACTTCACTAATAACATTTTCTGGAGGGAGATCAATTTCTCTACCAAGGGCTTCTGCTGTAAGCTTATTGTCACCGGTGATCATCCAACATTCAATATTCCATTTATTTTGAAGTTGATCAATCACGGTTTTAGTTTCCGTTCGAATTTGGTCACGGCATGCTAAGGTAAACACCAAATGGAAATCGCTATTCCCGAATAGCATAGAACTGTTCATTGCAACTAGAATGACAGATTTACAATCTGACTTCCATTTTGTAAGAAGCTCCCGCTGTTCGGAAGTGATTTGCACCCCATACTCCTCGATAAAGGATTGGTTCCCCAAAATAACTGCGGTCGGCCTATATTTTTGCCATAAGTCATCGCAGTTTTGTTCAAGTACGACCGTCCCTTTCAATCCTTTGCCTGAGATGTTCTCGACTTGCGGCACTTTATTTTGTTTTGGGTTAATACTATGTTTTTTAAAACCGTAATCGTCGATAAATTCTTTCACTGCTTTCGCCAAAGGGTGTTTGGAGGCTAATTCCAAGTCTCTAGAACACTGCAAAGCGAACTCCTTGAGTGATTGTTTCTTTTCTGATTCCCATTGTCTATCAATTATAAAAGCATAATCAGTAACTTTCAAATTACCGTACGTCAATGTACCGGTTTTGTCGAAGCAAATCGACTTTATAGAAGCACCGTCTTGAAAGGCGACCCCTCCGCCTTTGGCCAAGATACCATGATTAGCAGCTAAACCTGAGCCTACAAATAATGCCGTTGGCGCTGCAAGCCCAATTCCACATGGACAGGCAATCACAAAAACAGCAATTGCAAATTCCAATGACCACATAGTCCACCCACCAATTTCTATATCAAGATAGCCATCAGGTAAAGCACCGGAATATCCTAGTGCTAACCAAATTATCCATGTACAGATAGCTAATGCAGTAATTACTGGAACAAAATAGCCTGTTAGAATATCGGCTGTTCTTTCAATCGGGGCCTTTCGTAATTGCCCATCCCGTACTGTGTTCACAATTTGATCAATTAATGATTCACCGTCCAAGCTTATGATTTGAGCGATTATTGAATTATTGCCCACATTTACAGTACCTGAGAATATTTGATGACCAGGTGAATGACTGACTGGAGTCGACTCCCCTGTAAGCGCAGATTCGTCAAACTCAGAGCTACCTTCAATAATGATGCAGTCTACTGGTGGGGACTCACCTGAGGCGATACGTATATAGTCTTTATTCTCTAGAAGCTTGAGGTCGACTATAGCATCATTAGTAAACGCCAATCCATCATCATTACTTCTTATGGCTTCGACCAAAGTAGCCTGAGTACTCTTTAGTTGTCCGAGGCTTGATACGGCATCAGCCGTCCTAATTTTCGAAAAGCTTTCGAGTAACCTGCCAATTAACAAAAAAAAGGTCAAAAACACAACTGAATCAAAATAAGTAGTATTTTGACCCATATTCGAATTTCTCTTTTGGCGGCTGCTAATTATCAAAAGAATAATGCTGGCAAAATATGAAATGGAGGTACCAAGACACATCAATAGATTCATAGAGCCAAACTTGAAAAACCTCTTGCTAAAAGAGTTTTTATGAAGCCATAAAGACTTCAACTCTTTTATAGCTTTACGATGAAATATATCTGCCGCAAAAAAGTAAACGGGCGTACTTATTATAAATAAAACCCATGTATTACGTGAAGTATTTCCTGCCCAAATGGGTGTCTCGACCCATCTTCGAAAGTTACTTGTTCTCGGTAGTAAAGACATGGCAACAACACCGAACACAAACGTGGGAATTGCAAAGACGACAGCTATCACCAACCGGATTGAAATTCTCCATGTCTCTCGTTTTGCCAATCTTCGAATGTGCTCGTCCATCGAGACTGCTTCCACCAACTTGCAACTAAAAGCGCCATTCTTTTCGACATTCACTTTATATCCTGGTTCAGAGTCAGTGGCCTGTAGATGGTTCAAGTCGAAAAGGAATTTCCGTATATTCAATTTCTTTTCCTCATTAGGCAAATATGTGAATTTGATAAAGGGATCCTTCAACGTAATTGGATCTTCTATCACCACAGCCTCCCCATAACTGGATAGATAATTCATTATGACCTCGGGGCAATGACTGCAAAACATACCTTCGACTCCTATGTTAATAGTCCTAGACTTTTTTTTACCCAGTGTGTAGTTGATCTTGTCTTTACTTATTAAATTGAAATCGAAACCACAATCTTCGATCTTTTCTTTTAATGCATCTATGTTTTTGCTTTCTTCCGGACTTTCTTCCATAATGAACTGCCCAGTTTTCGTTACTACATTGATTCCAGACTCTAGTACAAAGGGCAAGTCTTTAACGGCTGCTTGGATTGAAGTAGCACAAGCAGCACAAGTGATGCCCTCGATGACTGCAGTCACTTTAAGGTTGACTGACCTTTCCACAGGTAAAATTTCGAGAAGGCGACACTCGAACCCGGTTTCTTCAACGAACCTGATGAGTTTGTTTACAACTTGTTTGTTAGGTACGATAACAACGGCGGTGTGCAGTAACAAGTTAACAGAATAGTTCTGTTCTCCATCATTCTTTTCAGTGTTGATGTTTTCCTCTCTCAAAAAGTTAGCGATTTGTTCAGAAACCGTTTGAACACATGAAGCACAGCTCATCCCGGAGATAGAGAATACCGCCCGAAACTCTTTGCTCAGTTTCTCAACAACCGTCTCGACTGAATAGTCCGAGGATGTCGATCTAGATAGCTTATTCAGCCCTTCCTGTGGTTTATTTTCGTCCATGCACTGCTTGCAATATTTTAAATGGTTCTTCCTCATTTTGAAATCTTTATAGGTAGACCATAAGCTGAATATATCAAACCCTTCGTCGCCCCGGTCAGGGGCCACGTCCACCTCATCGGCTGGGACTGGTTGCATCCGGGAACTCAGGACCATCTCGCTGTTTTTATAAAACTCCCACGAGAGCACATCAAAACCTTTATTAGTTAAACGCTTTACTATTCGTTTGATTGATGACTGCAAAAAAGACTCCATTTGCTCTTCTTTGAGCTTATAGTACAACTTCACCTCCCCGCCGTTGATCTGTAGGAATGCTGAGCTTTTAGAGCTGGGGGGATCCTGTATCTCTAAGACATTCTTGTCTTCCACTATCAAAGTCTTGAAAAACGAGTTGAGAGTTTTATGAACCGACTGTTCACAGTCTTTGCAATGAACATTAGCTAAATTTAAGCGTAGTTCCTCCAAACGGAACATGTCTATACTAAGGAACAACGGAGCACTTTCTTATGTTTTATTGTGGCAGGAGAAATAAGTAAGCGTAAAAGCACTTTAAATAGTAGTTGCGTCTTTATCGCTACTGGCTAATTTACAGCGGTTAACAAAAAAATCAGGAGCACAAATCACGCATTGTAGACAAAAGCTACGCATCCTAGAAGGGTCTAGGAACAGTCTTAAATGGAGCAAGGCCCCATATGGCGTTTTCAGGCCTTTTTTTTTTCGGGTGATTAAACAAACTAGAATTCCATAGTACTTAAAGATATAGAGATGACTAACGCTACCATTAACAGCAAAACTTTTTCAGTAAGCGTATGGTAGAAAATACAGGTGATTAGATACATTGAGGACCAGATGATGATTAGGACCAAAGATTGTGCCGTGGCAATGGCTTTGGCTAATCCAGCGTGTCTCATAAGCCATGCGGGACCTGCCGTGTACTCGGCAGAGTTGACGCAGTTTTCGAGATCAGAGACTTCCAGAGTTTGAGTGATACGAAACCCGCCAGGTGTCGCCACCAAATTGTGCCAATGAAGGCTTTTTAAAAGCTCCTTCCATTGCATTAGACACATGCCCACCAATATGTAGACATGGCCCGATAAATCGAAGCCATTGACCCATTTAGCTCCCATAATCCTACTGCATTCAAGCTGCAGCACCGCCGGAGTGGCCACTTCGCCGCTGTCGCAGTGGCCTCCCGTATACGCTTCGACCCTCTCATACACCAGGGGGCCGAAAAACCAGACCGTTATGCCAATCGAGCACGCCGTGAACCCAACAAATCTCTTTACGAAGCTCAGCACGGTAGCATACAGCACTTTTCTAGCTGCTATAGTGGATGCCACGAACTGGCTCGAGTATGCTACCAGGAACAATACGTACCCATATCGAGCTAAAAAGACCTCATTCACCACCGAAATAAAACGATTATTCGAAATCTTCTCCTTACTTGACAGAAAAAAAAGACTCCAAGGAATAGATATGACTAGTAAGAACGGATAGAACCCCACTACGGCCTTCCATATCTCCGTTTCCATATTCTAGGCATTCTATCAAGTACTAAGTAGAAGCAATAATATTGAGTTGTTGAAATTCACGTGAAATGATAACCAAAAAAATGCTTACTCTATTCTTTGAGCAAAGATACAAGGCCACTAGGAGGGTTTTTGCAAGTATTTGTAGTGAAATACGCTTGAATAGGAATTTGAGAGTAGTCTTTGACAGACAAGATGCTTCTAATACCCGGCTTAAGAGCTGCTTTTTTTGGAGGGGAAAAGAAAGCAGTTATTCAGGTGTTTAGGTCCAATCAGTTGTCACTTGCGGCGAGGAGATTAGCACCATCGCCCAGTTCTAAGAAATTACAGGGATCCAATCCTCAATTAACATTTCCATGTCTCGACGACTTAGAGAAGAAAACCGAGAGACTAAGCTCTTCGCAAGGGTGTTCAAAGGATGAAAGTTTGAGTTCATTGAAGGGGGGGCCGGAACCGTCATACTCCAAGGTTCAAACCGGGTTCCAAGTGTACAAATCTGAACAGCCGATTTTTTTCGATAACGGAGGATATTTGCCCGAGTATGAGATAGCGTACGAAACATGGGGGCTGTTGAACAAGGATCGAAGCAATGCCATCTTGGTGCATACTGGATTGTCTGCGTCGTCGCATGCGAAGTCGCAGCCAAATAACACCAAGGCAGGTTGGTGGGAAAATTTCATTGGGCCTGGTAAATTCTTGGATACTGACAAGTATTTTGTCATATGTACGAACGTTCTAGGTGGCTGTTATGGTTCTACTGGTCCCTCTTCGAAAGACCCGGCGAATAGTGACTATTACGGTACTAGATTTCCGATAGTCACTGTGAATGATATGGTGCGGGCGCAAAGGGAACTCATACGGAACCAATTCAAAATAACCAAGCTTTACTCCTCTGTGGGTGCTTCAATGGGGGGCATGCAGTCGTTGGCTTATGCATGGGAATTTCCTGATGAGGTAGACAAGATAATTTCGATTAGTGGTTGTGCGAGGTCGCATCCATACTCTATTGCGTTGCGTCACACTCAAAGACAGGTTTTGATGAGCGACCCGAACTGGAATAGGGGCTTCTATTACGAAAAAGTACCACCCCACATAGGAATGAAATTGGCAAGAGAAATTGCTACCGTTACATACCGTTCTGGGCCTGAATGGGAATATAGGTTTGGCAGAAATAGAGCTGATGAAACTAAACCGGCAGCGTTGTGTCCCGATTTCCTTGTGGAAACTTACCTTGATCATGCCGGAGAGAAGTTTTGCCTTGAGTATGATGCGAATTCGTTGCTCTATGTTCTGAAAGCCATGGATCTTTTTGACTTGAGCCACTCTAGTAGAGTAAAAGCCAATGAAAGGAGGGAGAATGCCGAGAAAGAATATAATGCTGCTAAAGTTGGCCAAAAGAGATATACGACGTCTATCCCTAGGACCCCCTATCAAGAAAAAAAACAATCTGCTACAACCACACCCGAAGAATCATTGGAAGATTTGCGTCAAGGAATGAAAAAAATTGCACATAAAGATTTTCTCGTCGTCGGCGTTGAGTCCGATATCTTGTTCCCAGTTTGGCAGCAGCGTGAGATTGCTGAAGTTTTGAGAGGTTTCAATACTGGTGGCACGGTGGAATATTTCGAATTAGGGACAGACATAAGTAATTACGGTCATGACACCTTTTTGCTTAGCTTGAACGACATTGGAAAGCCAGTCAAGAAATTTTTGGAAAATTAGATTGTATTTGATGAACTTCTTAGCATAATATTCTACAAATGCTTCTGTAAATAGTCTACATATAAAATAGAACGACTACTTCAACGGTTTTTTTCAAGATCAAAGTACACGCTTCACACGATCGTGCCATGATGTGGATCCAATTCGTAGCCAAATCGCCGACTGATAGAATATATACTTTCCCTCAAGTTTGCAACGAGGACTTTAGCTAACCCGTTGTTTCTCTTCTTGTCCTTCGAGTTGACTGATTCCATATGATGTGGAAGTAAATTGTCGTGGGCACTTAAACTGACAAACAATGCAAAGGGAACTAGCCACACACATAAACCAAAAAACGAGCAAACTTCAACAAAAGAGGGCACATGTGGTGGCTCATATTCAGGCCTCAATCTGACCTCCAATGGGGGAATGTAAGGGTTATGGAAGTAGTTAAACCAAAGGAAATGATTGGCAATAACTAGTATACACGACGCGAGGAAGATTGGCGACGTCAATTGGACATAAGGAAATTTGTGTAGATTTTGCAAGTAAACGTAGTAAGTGAAGATGGAAAATGCCGTAAGTTTGAATGGAAACTTATCAAAGATCAACAACGCCACGAAGACCGCCGCTATCACGTATATCAACCTCTGCAAAAATCGCTTGGTGGGCTCTGAATGCTCCTCCACCAATTCCGAAATATAGTAAAGCCCCGACGCGATAGCTAATACTAGAAAAACGAACCCCACCACTACACCAACATATGATAGAAGTTCAAGAAACATACCTTTATTGTATATAGGTATAAAACGGACACCTGGAATCTACTTGAGTTTTTGTTAAGAGTATACTAGAGTGCGCACGTGAATTACCGAACTGGTCTAAGACGATCTCTAGTGAATACAATATATACATACCAGCTAACTAGAATAAGGGAATAAAGAGGTCGTTATAGATCAGTCATAAATATCTATTGGAGGGATTCTATCGGTGTTGTAAAACCAATTTCCGCCTTCTAACTCCCTCATCAACCAATCAGCAGGGAACACAACCAAGTGGCCCTGGATTTCTTTCAAGATACGCTCTGCACTGTCACGATCGAAAATTCTCTCTCCGATGCTCACCTTCCTCCTAGCGGTGAAAGTTCTTCCTCTCCTTCTTCTCTTTGCATTAGTATCACGTTGGGGCCCTTGAGGGTCATCGGAAGTGCTATTGGCGTAAGATACAGTATTCTGCCTGCTGCCGTCAGAGTTGACACCAAATACATCTCCAGTCGGACTGGACAAGTTTTCGAGTCTGTTGGATGAGCTTTGTGGCGAACTTCCAGTAAGAGAACCATCATCAATTTCGTGATCCTCTGCATCTTCAAACATATCAGAATCTTCTTCATTCTGTTCTGGTATTGCGTTTTTATGTGCTTTTGTTTTCGACTTGCGACGGTTTCCATTAGGGACATTTTGATGGAAACCTTCGACACTATTATTTACCGAGGGAGGCGCTTCACCCAAAAGGCCAACTTCTTGGCCCAACTTCTTGACGCTTATTGTAGCTTGACTGTTCCTTCTATGGGCGTGAGCTCTATGATATTCTACGTTTTCATTGTCTGTCTCACTTCCTTGAATACTACCCGAATCATCCGATAACTCACCACTTCCGTACACTGTTTGCCTTCGTTTCTTAGCTTCGTGTTGCTGCGCTAACAAGAAGGCTCGTTGTAATTTAGCATGTTGTTTGTAGTCTTTCCAAGACACGACGGCATTGTCTGGCTGAGTATGGAAAATCGTTCTAAAGATTTCAGTATTTCGTCTAGCATGTTCATACCAGAGATCTTCATAAAATTCCTCGTGCAATGGATCTTCAAATCCATAAGGGTCTATAAATGTACTGAAATGCTCAGCTCCCTTTGGGTTGATCGATTGAACGACGTCACGTACACCCTGTTCATCCAATGAGACAATTGGTATATCATCTGAATAGCTCTCGACCAGACCTGGTTCAGTAACTTTTTTATCTCCAGAACTAGCGCTTCCTAACGCTGAGTTCTGCACCTTCGATGATTGAGTATCAGAAGAAAAAGGTATTTTAGGGTTCTCAAAGCCTTCAGTGTTGTTTCCAGAACAGTTGTTTTCCTTAGGTGGGTTTCCGAGGGTCTCTGTAGAGTAAGGTTCCATTTTTGCTGCAACTCGCTTTCTATTTTCTTCTTCCATTTGTTCATGTGCAATGGCTGCCACTCTCTGTAAGTACGAAAGTCTCTTCAAAAGTGCCCATCTTTCTCTATTTCTTTCCGAGATGATCTTCTCAGATTCTTCGTCCATTTCATCTAACATAGCGTGATCATCGGACTCGAGAAAACTCCGAACATTTTCACCGTCAGGTAAAAACACGCCTGTGGGGTTCTCCTTCATAGCTTTGTTTGCGAGCTCCTTTAAAAATCTACTACTATTCAATCTAGCTCTCCTGGCTAGTTTTGATTTATACTTATCTGGCCCATCTCCGAAAACGTCCTTTTTATGGTTTTCGCTGTGTTGAACTCTAGCATCGTAGGAGTGCTTCTTTTTGTCTCTTATACCTTTGTTGGCCTCATTTGTGCCTGTTCTGTTGGTAAACGATACAGGCAAAGGTAATGGAGAAGGAATATTCTGATCTTTCTCCTCTTTATCGATGTCCTCGAATGGGATGTTATCAACTTGCTTGATATTGTACGTCTTCTGATATTTCTTCCACCGAGAAGTACCATCTTTCTCATTGAGAATGTCTCTCGATGCCAATTCGACCATAGCAGACAAAATGTGATTCTCTTTATTTTTGAATCTGCTGGTGGCCGCTTTTTGTCCTTCCGCACTTTTTGCAAAATTTTCTATCTTTTCAAACCTTCTTTCGATTATATCTAAAACATCTACATTTACCCCAAGATGCTCTCTCATCAATCTCATTCTCAATGAATAAGCAAATTTGCCAGCCAAGTACTCCTCTCCGTTCATTCTACTCTGAACAGTTTCTTTATCTCTGACTATCGCAGCGACCTCAGAATCTCTCGAGCCCCTCATGGACCTTTCGTTTATATTAGCACTTCCAATGATAGCGGCTCTATCATCAACAATCATTGTTTTAGCATGTATATATAACTGCTCAGTAACCAAAGTTCTATCTGGTCCAATTCTACCCCACTTCCTCAACGAAAAAAATTGAATATAATCATCAGGTTCAATTCCATACTTCCTCAATTTAGCAAAGATGGATGTCGATTGCCTCGAAATGGACATATATTGGCATTGCATGATTACTCTAACCGATGACCCGTCAGGTTCATCAACCTGAGACTCAAATCCTGGCATCAATGGAATCACAATAATTGCCCTCCAATCGGTTCCTTCATTATGAGCTCTAATAATCCTGTCCACCAACGCGTCACCTATTCTATTTTGTATGACATTGTTGTCTATGACGCAGGATGTAACAAAAAACTGATTTTCGATATAAACAAAATGTTCTGAAGTTTCAATTAGCTTCAAGTATGCATTTTGAATACTTTGTTCTCTTTCTTTTAAACCTAATGACCAATTTCCAGATGACCTTAGCAACTGAACTTCACATGTACCATATAAGCCCATTTGAGCAATATCTTCGTCAGCAAAATCAGGCGGTGGTGTAAGTAAGGGAGTAAAACGACTTGGCCTCTTTTGTCTGATCAAGTAATTCCACCTCTGAACGAAATGTCTCGACAAATCTCTGGCTACCTGTCCAGAGGTAACCATATGTACGTCATGCCAGGGCATTCTTGGAACCGAATTTCTGTCGTACATTGATTCATAAGGTTTATCCAATCCGGTGAAATCCTTTACACGAGGATTAGAATAGTCTTTACCAGGAAATGTCTGAAACTTGATGTAATCCTCGGATGTTGTATCATAATTGTTATTCAAGGCTTCGAAGTCGATCTTAGAATCATCAACAAGTACATGGTCCGGCGTATCATACCGTCCGTAGCACAAATCAATCCCCCCCAAGAATGCAACAGTCTGATCAACAATACATAGTTTTTCATGATGGGCCCAGAAATATGTGTTTTGGAGTAGTTGATTCGGAGATCTGATGACGTGAATATTATCTTCATTCAAAGACAAAAGCGAATGTTTGGTATATAATGAATCAGTAGAAACCGTAGTTCCAACATTACGGTAAATTATCACGAAAATTTTAACACCTTGTTGGGCTTTTCGTTGTAAAACTCTATCGATTCTCCACTGTTGATTGCCATTGGCGGGCCTCCTCAAATAGAGTTCTGGTGAGAGCCACCAATCATGAATAAAGATAACGTCTTTTGCCATCTCCAAAGCAGAAGAGACTGCCCAAAAGTAATCTCTCGCGTCCACAAACCACTGAGCAAAACAGTTATTCCTTATTGGAGCAAAAGAGTCAAACCTATTGGGCTCGGACCACACTGTGGACGCTTTCATGTCAGTCAATGATTTGATCCAAAGCTTTTGCTCCTTGTGGGACTTTGGAATCAATACCATCTTTCTTTCTGCGTTTTCTAAAGTAATATTAAGATGCTTGAAAACCTTTCTATGCATGTCCGTCAGAGGAGCTTCATCTGCGTGAGCAAAAACTTTCTGCACTAATGAAGAGTCATCGTAATCAGACTCGTCGTCATCTCGCGCGAGCAAGTATGATTTATCATCGTCACCCCTATAGTGTATTCTGAATTTGGAATCTACTAAGAAAACTTCCAAAGGAGAAGTGGCATTGATATCGGAAACATACATCACATAAGATCCTCTAACTAGAAACCACTTTTCAGAGCGCCTGTCTATCATACCTTTCAAATCATTAGCCTTGAAGTGGCCCACTCTCCAGCCTTGTGACTTGGCAGATCCACCAACATGAATAACACCTTGCTTTCCGATAAAGCCCGTTTCGTAGCTCAACAAAGACGAGATTGGAGAGATCTCAAAAAACTGAAATAGTCTGTTAGACTGCGGCTTCATTGCAACTAACTTGATTAATTCATTTAGATAATTTGTTACCAGATTTATATACTCTTGATTTTTCCTTATTTTCGCTCTTATCTGTTCTGGAGATTGCGAATCGGATGACATCGAAGATACAGTACTCAAATGAGCTCTCAAGTTACCAAGATGGTCTCCCAAACTTCTTCCTGTAAATATCGATGAGCTATCATTTGCCTGGTTTGGATTAGGTTCAATCAAGGACTCCCCTCCTGATTCAACACCATTATCTGCACAAGCAGCTTGGCTTTTTGTCCTAGAGCGATTGTATTCATTATTTCCACCAGCCCTGAGAGGAGGTATGGGATACTTGGGCAATTCGGAATTTTTGTTGCGAACAACCTCATTTTTCCAGTTATCAAACTTGAACCTTGAGTGCAAATATAGTAAATCTTTCGCTGTCTTCTCGACAGACCACTTTAATCTTTGAGGGCCGACTCCATACTCCAAATCGATCTTGAATTTTCGATTTTTGGTATGGACTTTCAGAGATATATCAACGATTCTAAAACCAAGCAAGGTTAAAAGCAACGGGGACCTCGAAATACCCCTCTCGTCCTCCAAAAGACAGGAAGCTAGGAGATTTATAGCAGGAGACCCAATTAATAATGATCCGACTAAAAGGCGCGCTCGTTCCCCTGTGGCACTGTCGGTTTCATCTTCGCCTAAAACAGCGGCAGCAGTGCTTGATTTTCTTCCCTTTTGCTTGTTTTTCAGTCGAAAAAACTGAAATTTACGTTTTGATTTTTGTAGCATATTTTCATTCCCGCCTGACTGCGATGCGTTTGCGTTCTGTTGACCACGACCAAACTTGGTGGGCAAAAAATTCGAAAACGACTGACCTCGAACAGGCTGGTGAGGGATTGGCTCAGTTGAAGTACCCTCATTGTCAATCTGTTCCGGCCTTGGTGGCTTGTTGTCTAAGGGGGCGTGGGGATCCACATGTTCGGGATCCTGATTTTCCTGCTTCTTTGCATCTTCCTCTGCCTCTATTTCACCGTCGATGCTCCTGGTGTAGGGTGATAAACCTATGTTTTCGTCCTCATCATTTTCATACCGCGACTCTTGTCTGTCGGTATATTTGTTAAACAAAGACAATGGGTTGTTGACGATTTTGGGATCTTCATGACTGTGCGCAATTCCTCCCCGTTTTGTTTGCATCGGATTCTTGTCATTAATTGCTCCATTTGATACATTGGAATGACTCGAAACGACTCGAAATATTTCATTCGCATCCACGTTTTCACGTAGTCTATCGGGATACTCCCCGTCGTTCAGTAAATTTTCTTTATTGATACCGTTTATGTCCTCCTTATGCCCATTCGGTACCTGTTGATCATTTCCTTGGTAGAGGGCTTCGGGTATAGATATTCTCTTCGAGTAATATTTCTGACCGTTGTCTTTTTTATGCTTTACTTCTGCTCCATTTGGAGGTGAAGATAAAGGCAGCAACATTAAACACTCTTAGTGTGAGTACGACCCGCCCAAATTTGGTAAATTCTCTCTCGAAACCAATTTCTTGTTGACTAGTCTATCACCAACTGGCAATGCACTTGTATGTCGCTCTGTAAAAGTATACTATGTTATAGCGTGTAATTCATGGCCAATGTTTTATCTTACGCCCTGTTTATTGTGAATTTCGTATGGTTATATGCAGTACTATAACAAAACACCCTTAGCTGTCTATATATGATTATGCCACACATACAATGAAAATAACATAGCTATGGGTGCTCTTATGTCTGTAAAGGCAACCCCTCCAAGGAGGCGAAAGGATGTGCTCAAAATAAAAAAAACCTCAATTTGTCCTGTTATGTTCAAGGGAGTTCGAGGGACGAAGAAATTGGTTAGTCTGGGCTTGGCTCACAACATGTATGAGTTCAAATAGACGGAGCTTGTAGACAGAAACTACTCATTTGGCTAAATATTGATATCAGTCAAGCGAGCCTTTGGGGACATCTGTAGGGGACGGAAATCCCTCGATGAAATTGAGGTCGTAGATGTGAGTTGAGTTGTAGTCGCTCAATGTCGCTCAGTGGCCGCTCAACAGTGGCACCACCTAAAAGGTATTATTCCGTACATTAGGGGAGCGAAGCAGTAGCTGGGAAGAAGATGGAACTTCAAGACCTACCGCAAAACTCGTTCCAGAACTGCGCTCGACATTCACGGACTGTCAAGCACGTCTGCCATTTCAACTTTCACGTACTCTTCATCATCTGATAGTTGGCCATTGTGCTCCTTTTGCGCTTGCGGTAATCGATTTGCTTTTCTGTGGCTTTGCCTTTGAGGTTTTCTGGTCCTGGCGACATATGCCTGCACGCCTGAGGCAGTAGCAAGTCCAATCAAACTACCAGCTAAATTGCAAAATATGTCGTTAATGTCAAAAAGCCTTTCAGGATTAACCAAATGTTGCAAGATTTCCAGGCCTATGCCAGCCCCCAAAGTACACACTAGCAATGTCACATACCTCAACGTCTTCAATGTTTTGCGATTAGCATTAAACACAAAGTAGAATTCCACGGTAAGAATCAAGAACGTGATAAAGTGTATGAGCTTATCGTGGTTCAAGTGAATCAGAGCAAATCCCAAGTATCCGGCTCCTATGAGGGATAGGGTAAAAACTGCAATTCTAGCGTCAATAAACAATCTTTTTTAGCTTTCTTCATGAGTGGAAAATAAGTGTACTTACTTATAAGACCAGGTATACGTACGTGTACCATAACTCAAGCGTTTCAAGTTAACACAGCATAATGGCTAACCAACGGGCATCGGCGCCTGTAGACTCTGGAATTATAGGCAAAATTTATGTGCAGAATTTTGGTTCCAATATGAATTTGGGAAGTTTAGTATGGGAAGGAAGACAATTATACAGATGAGTTGAAAATTGGGAGAATAATGCGTTATAGGGCACTGGTTAGAGAATGCAGCCATATTGGACAGTTGGTGTTTAGTAGGAATGTATCTATAAATTACATAACATCCTCCTTGAAGGCAGTTGACCATAAGAAGCCTCACACAGAAGCACTTACCGAGCAAGAAAGATGGTCAGAAAAGTCACAATCGATTGAACCTATTCCAAAAGATGCCAGGCGGCTTGTTATAACCCCCAATAAACTAAGTGAGTGGTTTAGGCATAAGGAATATGTAAAACCATCAAGCAAACAACTTTCTGAGACGCAAGCCCTATTCAATCGTTCAAAAGTTAAACTAGAGTGGACATTAGACAAATACGAGGAAATACCCTACGTAAAGTATAAAACACTAGTGGCGGAGAGAACCGAAAGGCTTGCCAGCATGGAACCGTACAATCAAAGAGAAAACCAACCGCAAATAAATTCCAAAAAAACATTTGGAATTCAACCCGAACTTCTTCTGCCCCTTCCCGAAGTCTTATTGCTCGGGCACACAAATTCAGGAAAGTCCTCGCTCATGAATAGTTTGCTTATGAATAAGGAGGAAAATAAGAGTGCCAACCTAGTTACAGAGCACGCATATGTATCTAAGCGAGCCGGATATACGAAGACGCTCAATTGTTTTAACATTGGGCATAAGCTCCGTTTGATAGATAGTCCTGGTTACGGAGAGTTTGGTGAATCTGCGCAAGGAAAAGTAGTTACCGACTATATTTCTAACTCCTCAGCGTTGCGAAGAGTTTTCGTACTAATAGATAGTGTGAAGGGGTTACAGGATGAAGACATGCATATTATCAATTTCCTCATCGAGGAGGGTGTGTCTTTTGATTTGATATTTACAAAAACTGATCAAACAATTCAAAATTTTATTCCCAAAAAGATAGTCAATTTCAAACCCACCTCGAAAAAGTCGGGGCCACCAATAAATGAGAGGAAGGAAAATGCATCAATGGTCGAAGCTGCTAATGAAAAAATTATTAAATACTTTTCCACAATGATACATAGGTGCAGCATCAATGATCTTGCGACTTTGCCGAAGCTATTATTCAGTAATTCGCTAACAAACAAAGTCGTACACTCGAGATATGGCTATAAAGAGATCAGATTTGAAATTTTGCAAAGCTGCGGTTTAATTAAGGAGTCTCAAGGTAATATAGACATGGAACCTGATGACTTGCTTAAATGGAAGAATAACCGTAGGAAAAAATCTACGGTACAGCATCTCTAATATAAGGAATTAAAGTCTATAAAAACTTTACGCGATCGTATATATATTTAAAGTGTTTAGTTTGAGTTATAACATAAATAAAAAAATGAGAAGATACTTTGAGTAGATAGACATACGCGATCCCACCAAAACAGCTTAGTCGGCTCCGTAGCACATAATATTTGTTACAAAACTTTGCAGTCTAATATTTTTATCCATGTGAAGAGAACAGCGATTAGAAACGGCCACCTCTTCCACCACGACCACCACCACGGCCTCCAAAACCACCTCTACCACGACCACCACCACGGTCGCCGAACCCGCCACGGCCTCTAGCTCCACCACGGCCGCCAAAGCCGCCTCTTCCACGTCCACCACGGTCACCAAATCCTCCACGACCTCTGGCCCCTCCACGGCCTCCTCTGCCTCCAGCAGCAGGCTTCCTCTTGGGTTTTGGCCCGACATCCTTAGGCTTAGGCAAAAATCTTTCCAATGGCAACAACTTGTCTGGGCCAATGTAGAACTTATCGCCTTCTTTGAACGAGGTGGACTGGACTCCTTCAGCTGTCTTGATCGTAAAAAAAACCTCGTTGAGCGGACCCAAAATCTCGTCCACCTTCCCCACTTGCGTCTTATTCTCTAAGTATATTGGCGCATTGAAATATGGAATCTTGACGTTTATAGAGCGACACACAATGTCCCCTTCACATGATTGCATGAAGGTACCCATCTCGAGGACAGTATCTGGTGGTCCTTGTTGAAATTGGGATGGCCCGGTTCTTCCTCCACGGCCACCTCTGAATCCACCTCTTCCTCTATTCATTCTTTGCTTATACTATATGGTTTAAAGAGTTACAGTGGTATATGCTGATGTTCTGCTGAAATATCTGCCTTTTTCACTACTGGTATAAAAAAATTGCTAGCTCATCGACACAGGTGAGCGACATTTATGCGACATTGTTGTGAAAAATCAACAAATGTCGCATCTTTGAGTATGATGAGTTGAAGAAGACTCATAGAAATACTACTGAAAACACTATTGTGATAAATTAATATCAGTGAACAAAAGTTGAGAGTTTTTTTTCTTCATTATATTGTACTTTGCTCGTCGTATCATCTGGTAGTCGTCAAGTCTTTCACTAATGAAACATAGTGGGCTCATGACGTAGAGATTAACCATAACTGTTGGTCGTGTGCGGGCCCACTTCTACTCCTATGAGGGAGCACTCTAAGGGCTATGACCAACTATATAGTATATATCAACAGAGAAAGTCGCCGATTTGGTTTAATACATCTAATAGGTTGGAAACTACAGCACTTTCGTACTAATTGACTACAAAAATTAATATGAGCATTTCTCTGCGTAAGTATAAATGAAAAGCGGTGGCCAATTGAGCAAGATAGTTGCTGGGTACTAACATGGAACAGCTACACCCACGTTTAAGGTGGGGCTCACGCCGGAAGAGAAAAAACTATATTCACAGCTATTCAAAGCCTTGGATCCGGAAGGGACGGGCATTGTGACTGGAGAAAGGGCGAGGTCTAGCTTCGAGAAGTCTGGATTGCCGCCCACGATATTGGGAGAGATTTGGCAGTTGGCAGATCAGAACAATTTGGGGTTCTTGACGCAATTCGGCTTTTGCCATGCCATGAGATTAATTGGCTACACGCAATCGGGCCAGCATCCGACGGCGTCCTTGGCTGATCATCCGGGGCCTTTACCGAAGTTTGCTAACTTGAACTTGTCGCAAACACCGGGGCAATTACAACCACAGTCGACAAACGGCTCCTTAATGCAATCGCAACCGAGCGCATTGATTCCTCAGAACACGGCCACGCTCCAAACGAAACCACAAGATCCCATATCGTCCATTTCTCCAACCGACTACCAACGGTTTAGCCAGTTATTCATCAGGACTGTTGGCTCGCCTCACGGCGAATTGGGTGGTGACAAAGCAAAGGACATTTTTATGAAGGCAAAGTTACCTACCGCTACTTTGGGACAAGTGTGGAGTTTGGTTGACAGAGATAATGTTGGCAAACTAGACATGCCAGCATTCATAATTGCCATGCATTTAATCCAGGGTTTGTTAAGTGGGAGTATAAAGCAATTGCCTCCATTCTTGTCGGAGCACGTATGGCAATCAGTACAAGCTCCTCTTGACAATTCCCTGACTGGCTCTCGTCAAGCTTCGTATGCTTCAGTAAACTCTCAGCAAACCACGCTTAGACATCCAACGTCAGGGAGTTCGCAACCATCATATTCTCAGTCTTCCCAAAGAGACGTTTCAGTTGGACTGGATACTAATAGTTGGACTGTTACGCCTACCTTGAAGCAACAATATGATTCTATTTTTAACAACTTGGACAAATCAAAGAAGGGTCAATTATCACCCGACCAGGTCGCATCAGTTTTGATGACTTCCAAGTTAAACCAACAAGATTTAGCCACGGTATGGGATTTGGCTGATATTCAAAATACTGGTATTTTCACAAGACTAGAGTTTTCGATAGCGTTGTTTCTAGTTAACCGAAGGTTGGCGGGCGGCGAGTTGCCTAATATAGTTCCTGACCAGTTGGTTGAATCTATCAAGAACTTGGATGGGGACGTAGAGCCTAAAACAGAAAATAGATCATCTCCTCAAGCAAGACCAATTGAACGGCAAAGGACAGCCATGGATGACTTGGTAGGTGTTTTTGGTGCTAACACACAACCATCCGGGGCAGAACCAGCTTCTCTGCGTGGCGTACAGCCGGAAGGTTCTTCATCGGGCGATTTGCCAAAGGTTCGCAAGACATTTTCTGGATCTTTTAAACCGACCTCATCTTTCGGTCAGACCTTAGTCAACAAGCCTACGCAGCTCACTCCAAGCAAAGAGGAAAAGGGTGATGAAGATTTACTTGGCGATGATGTCCGCCATGATTCCGGGCAAAAATCACCAACATTCACGGAAGAAAAGAAAATTAACTACGATGCTTTGAGAACTGTCCCTCCTCCTCCTCCTTCTTCTTCCAATTTGGCGTCTAATAGTTCTCCCTCTTCATCCGCAAAACAGCTTTCGCAAGCACGCCCTCCTTCATATGATGGATATAACTCTCCTCCTCCTGTTCCAGCGCATAATAGCAGGACGATGAATGTATCTCGCGAAGGCTCTTATCAGAATACTTCACAAGAGCACCAACCTCCCCAGAATGACGATTTATTAGCAGACAACGATCCGGAAATTTCGGGCAAATTATCCCAAGCTAACTCTGATATTGCGAACCTTTCGAATCAAATACAATCGCTTACTACTCAAACTAGTGGCTTACACGAAAAAAAGAGCAGGGCCGAACAAGAGTTGTCCAGAATCTTGAACACGAAGCAAGACATAGAGAACAAGTTGAAATCTTTGAGATCATCCTACGATAGCGAAGTTCAGCAATTCAACCAAGTTGAAGCTAATTTAGCCACCGCGAAGGAAGAAACTGAGGCTTTGAGATCACAAGCTTCGATTTCGGAAGCTAAATTTAATAGCTTAACTGCTCAATTAAATGAAAGTCAGATTGCCATGGAAAACTTGCAAAAAGAAAATGCCTCGCTCAAAGAAAGGTTGGGAAATTTAAATGCGGAAATTGTTGAACTTGAAAAGCAGACTGAGCAAAGCACCGTCGAAAACGAGCTGCTTGCCAAAAAGTTGGAAGTGAAGAAATCGCAAGTTCAAGTTTCTATTGTGAAAAACCAAGAGTTGAAGAATAAGATGATCGAACTAGAAAATAAAAAGAGATCTTTGCACTCTCAATATAGCGAAGTTGAGCAACAGGAAAGAGAAGCTGGTGATGAAAGCAGTGATTTAGCTCGGCATCTGGATGCGTCTCGTAATAAGTCTAACATCGGTGGTCAAGGAAAGAATTTAGCTATCGGCGCGACTGTCGGATCTGCAATTGCTGGTGCTGCAGGGGTGGTTGGCCACGCCCTCTCGCATAAACAAGAATTGCCATCACCCGGGCTACCATCTGAAAGCGATCACGGTGATAGACCTCAAGGTTCTATTGCTAGCGATAATCAAGAGCACCAGCAGGGCTATAAGCCAGTCTTCAATGTGAAAAATTTAGTGGATGAAGTCAAAGACAAGCCGAGTGCCGATATGACTGGTGTAGATGACTTGCAAACTGTTGACAAACTGTCAAATGAGTTTCCTCGTCCTCCAGGTTCACCCGCTGGGGCTATTGACAGTAACAAGTTCCCTAATTTATCTAATGAATCTACTGAAGAAGATGCAACAAATGCCACAGCTCCCTCCTCTACCGGAATGGCCAATCTTGATGGAAATGAAACTCCTGTTACTTCTCCAAGTAATTCTGACTTCCAGTTTCCAGAAGGGTCGAGTGCAGGTATAGCTAGCGGTATGGTCAATATGCCAGGGGTGTTTGTCGGCATGCAGAGGACAGATTCATTGACATCAAGTGTTCAGAATAATGCTGCATTATCCGTCCGTGATGACAATATTGACGAAGTGAGTGAACACGATACTATCGATAATGTAACTGCTCCTAATACTGCAGGTACAGCCGTGGTGGATTCCAGCGAAAACAAGAATGCGAGTACACATCCAGAAGACTCTAGTGATGGTGATAAATTATCTTCAGGAGTAGAATCATTCGAGATGGTGAATGCAGACGAAGCTAGGGAATTGCACGAAAACCTGTATAATTATAAAGGCAGCAACAGTGCCAATACAGGCAGTGAAACTATAATAATAAAAAATCCACAAGCAAACAGGGAAGCCTCTTCACAATCCATTCCTTATCCCGTTGAGGATGAATTTCCACCCATCAAGGAACTTGACTATGACGAAAGCTCTTCTGGAGATGAATCTCAGGATGACAATTTTGATGATGCGGTTGATAACTTGCCGGGCCAATCGAAAGAATCGTATCTCAGCAACAAAGAATCCAACGCTAATTTTGATAAGGCATTCGATGACCTACAACCAGCTGAGCCAGAAGCTTCTAGAAAGGACTTGTTTGCTGATGAATTTGATAATTTAGAAGCAGCGCAAGTGGACAATAATAATGAAGACTTTGAAAATCAAGATCAAGATTTTGGGTTCTCAGACGAATTCACAAATGAGCCTACACACTCGAATGATTTTGGCCAGAAACCATCAACTCAACCAGCTGAATCCAGCAAAGGCACAAATGATGAGTGGGAGCAGCTTTTTGCTGGTTTCGGCAATGCCGAATCTGGCTCTCATACGCTTCTGGAGCCGAAGGTTGAGTCAAACGAAGACAGTGCAATACAAGAGTTAGTTGGTATGGGATTCGACAGAAGTACCGCCGTCAAAGCTTTGTCTAAAGAAAACGGTAATTTGGAAGCTGCTACGAATTATTTATTAGATAATGCTTAGTTTTATATGATTTTATATGTGGAAGTTGTTTTCGAAAATTGTTCAGAATCGTAATATAATGCAAGTGATTTTAAGTGCAATTGGTTTGAAGTCGGCTCTTCGAAGTACTAGTAAAACGAACTACAATCCGACTAATTATCTTGAAAGCTTATTGCATCCCTGTGCAACTTTTTATTGTAATCCAGTTAAATAAAAACTAATATATTTACTTGTTTTGTAATACCTTCTTCAAAGCATCAGCAACATCACCGACGTCGTATTCTTCCCTGTTCAAATCTTTCAAGTCCTCCACTGGTCTTTCTGCTTGTGGAGTTATTCTAAATGCATGTCTTGAAATAGGAGTTTCCCAGTCAATAACTGCTGAGTGAACAACTCTTCTGTTATCCCACACAACTACAGTATTGGGCTCCCACTTAGCTCTCAATTGCAAGTCGTGGGCAGACTCGATGTGCTTGAATAAGAAGTTGAGCAAGTACTCAGACTCCTCTTCCTTCAATTCAACAATCCTTCTAGAGAAAGGACGGTTCAAGTAGATGAATTTGTCTCCAGTTGCTGGGTGTGTTCTAATCAAAGGATGAATGTTAGAAACAGGTTTTCTTCTTTCGATACCACCTTGCTTACGCGAGTTCGACGCCTGGTCCTCCGATGTGTGCAACACATGTAAACCTTCTAATCTCTTTTTGAATTCCGGTGACAAACGGTTGTAGGCCTCGACCACATCAGCAAAAATGGTGTCTCCACCAGAATCTGGACCCTGCAAGACGGTAAAGAAAGTCGTACCTGGTGGCTGCAATTCGTACGACACGTCAGAGTGCCAGCCAATTGAGCTGAGTCTCTGCGAGAACACACGCTCAAACTCACCTGGGTCCGAACGACGGTACGTAATATGTAATTCAGGATGGTTCTTAGGAGCTCCCGACGTTGGATGAATGTGTAAACGCCCGAAATGTTTTCCGTAGTTTACAGCGAAAGCGGGCCCGTGTGTAGCAAAATCCTGCTCTCTGAATACAGCAACACCTCTTTGGGCAACAAACAACGCCAATTCATCCTTTCCTTTATCGTCCAACTGAGACAATTGAATGCCGGTGATTTCAGTACCCATCTTTGGAGTAATCTTCTTTGCCACGTGACTCGAGCCTTCTGGGAACAAGTTCTTCAACGACTTGTCTGCTCTCGCACCTGGATCCAAGTGCTTGAAGAATTTCAATGGAGGATACTTCTGCTTTGGGTCCCAAGTTGGCAAAAAGTCAGGGTATTTCAGCTGCGCTCTGTTCTGCTTGTTTATGACCAAAGTACCATCTTCTTCCACTTCGTCTTGTCCACCAACGAAGTGCGTGTCGTAGTTACCAAAAATAGTCGTCATCGTAGTAGTGCTAAGTTATCCCAATTCTACTGTGAAAATATGAGTATATCTGAAGAATGAAGCAACCAAATCCATAAAAAGCCGTGTGAATTGTGGAGTATTTATAATACGTAGTGGCTACAGAGCCATGATAGCTTGTCACCTGTTATAGCAAATGTCTGGGCCGATTAATAATAGAGAGTAGCTTCCAGGATCCACCACAGTTTTTTGTAAGCACTAAATGGGTGCAAATATCGTAATCCGCAACCATAATTTCTTCGATTGCGCGCCACAGTTCCAGTGGCCGAAATAGGCAATGGAGCTTGCGCAACGTTTCTGCGCGCATTGTTGGCGTTTATCGTACCCCAGAAACCGAAGAATACGGCTCCACAGCAGCGTTGAGGGCTATGACGATATGATATTATGGCCATTCATTTGGTGGATATAAATGTTGAGGCTTTCCCGATCGAAAAAGGTGATAAGAAATAGCGAATCGTAGAGCATGGGTAGCGGACGGAAGGGACAGAGAATTTTCGCAGCCAACAGTGGCTTTTCGCAGCATTCAGCTGCGGAGGGAAAAGGTAGCGATTTTGCATTTTTGATGTACGAGAATCCGGCCCGAAACGTGAACAAAAGCTCGTAAGACCGTAGGACCGAAAATGGTACGATATTACGACAGTTAGGTCGTCCGAATCCGCTTGTCGATAGCGAAGCAGTCAGGCCAATGTTTGCAATCCAACAGCGAGCATGGACACTTCAAGGCATGATTGCCTATTCAACGCAGGCACAGAGCGAAAATAACAGCTCAAAGCAATTGAGCTCCTATTTCTCCGCTCAATAGATCAAGCTTGCGTGTAGGGTTAAGCACGCAGGTTCTGGGTGATGATATTCATAGCCCCACGAACGTTGCGGGCCTAGATACCCCAACGGCGGTTTCAAAGCGCCCGTCATCAGCGATATCGGACATGTTCCGGTGCATCGCAAGCAACCACTGGCACTCCATGGCGCCACTACGCTTGCGTCTTCTTCAGATAGAGATTATCGAAGCTCACGTGAGGAGGCCAAATTCTGGTGTCGTACATTGCAATCACAATTAGGCCTGTCCACGTGACATAACCACGGTTTTGGAGATAAGTGATTATCGCACCTTTTTTTACACCCGTGCACCCTTTGACCTTGGGAGCACACGAGCTGTCGCAGTCTCTTCCCGTTTCAAGAAATAGCCGCAAAATCGGCGTCGCATGCCGTTTCGGAAAATAGTGCAGCATTAGTCATTTGGCCCTGTAAACACACATAGAAACCAGATAGCGATGGCTTTCTACTACATTATGTGGTCAAAGTCGAGTGATTCCTTCCTCTCGTACCTTTAAAATCCTCTATTACCCTTAATATACATATATATTACACAAAAATCTAACTGGAACCGAGCTGATATAGTTCATGTTGCCGGTCCACTGACGTTATAATGAATTTTGGCTCCTCTGGCCTAGCCGTTGATACCTCTGCAGGCTTCTCTTGGACGCTCACCAACTTGTAATTCCTACTGTTGTCTAGCGATAGAGTCTTTATGTCGTCATTATGAGACAAGTCCATAGGAGACTGAGGACTGGGGTATGCGGTGACCGGACTGGCCTGGGGCGACGACAACGGGGTTCGCACGTTTGTGATTTCGTCGGTAGATGGTGTGGCCGTCCAGCAGCAGGGAAGAAAGTTTCTTCTACATGCCTGGCACTTCCCATCGAGTTTCTCCTCGTCACACTTCTTCTTTCTCTTTCGGCACGTAAGGCATCCGGTTTTTGTGCGCCTTTTACCTGGGGTAGTCACAGGCTTCCGTACTTGCTTTTGCTTTTTTAGCACTTTGGGCTGCTTTGTGTCCAAGCTAAGCACCTGTTGATATGTCTTGTAGTTCATTATGATATAGAAAGAAAACCAAAAATTTTTCACTTCTTGAAGGTTCATTAATATAGCACGGAGGGGGAGTTCTTTGGTGGTTGTAGATGTCATGAGAAGGGAAACTCACACCGCGCAAATGATTCAAAATGTCAACTCACAACGAAACCGTGCCCCGGAGGGAAACGAAGCGCGACAGCACCACCTTGTCCGACGAAAATGGAAATCTGATGTATGGGTGTAGTACTACATAATTGGTGTATAGATGTATGGATGTAAACATGTCAAAGTGCAACGACAAGTCCTTTTTCTATCAGAACAGCAGGTTGTCTATTACATGTGACCTATGAAAGATGTGTTTTGTGTCATATTGTGTTTGTGTAATATTTTTTAAACTTGGTGAACAATTTTTCACTAGGCTTCTACTTGTTGAGGTTCATTCACAATTCAAGACAGTATAGGATGCCTGTTAAAGCTATACCTAGGATATCTATCAGTCGAAACGGTATTGGAGCATATGTTTTGCCTTGTCACAAAATAACAGTCCAATACTGTAACCATGGAGGGTCATCAGCCGGAATTCGTGATTTGCTAGCATCAGGGAAATTGAATACCATGGCATCCACCAAATCAAAGATATACTTCGACATTACCAAACAGAAAGGACACCCTCAGTTGATATTTCATTACAACAACGACCGCTCAAACACAGTCAATATTGCCAACTTACCTGCCAACGGCATTATCAAAAAGATAGATGAATACTCTCAAGCAAGTGGTAATGACTTGTTTAAATGGAATCATAAGGTTATGTCGATCAATGAGTCGGTGAGAGGCATCTGGTCTCCACTTCACACTGCCAAGGAGAATAGACACAGAATTTAGGTGTAGATTATAAAGCTGTAAATAGTTAATGTAACGAAAGGTAATAGTAGCGGAGCGCCCTGTGTTATGTCAAAGTAGTAATAGAAATTTACATCGATTAACATCAGTTTTTCGGTGGTCTCCACTGCAATACCATGGTGGCTTTAATTTTCTACGGTCCACCATAAAATGCTAGTA
Source organism: Debaryomyces robertsiae (assembly GCA_030566065.1). Classification (NCBI taxonomy): domain Eukaryota; kingdom Fungi; phylum Ascomycota; class Pichiomycetes; order Serinales; family Debaryomycetaceae; genus Debaryomyces; species Debaryomyces robertsiae. Next base: position 160,861 of record JAJMHL010000014.1, read on the forward strand.
AAGGGTAAAATATTACAAAGTTGACAGGCCTTTCCTCACAATTATCTATTTTATACTACATTATGAATATTATATATGTGGAAGCATCAATCCCACGTTATCACTGTTATTAAATCCCTATCGTGTATCATTCTTGGATGAAAAGTCGTCGATGTCAACGTCGGCTGGTTCTGGTTCATCTTTCGAGATCTTGTAAAATTTATTTCTCCAAAATCCGTCTTCTCCTAGCACTTCCTTGGCAACTAACTTGTATCCACCAAAGTAAGGCAATATCACTACCCACATTGACCAATATATGGCACCCACAGCGAAAACACCCCATGTAACAACTGGATGAATCCAATATGGCAAGTCATTGTACACTTTTTGCCCGTCTACCGGTGGAATATATGGCGCCGCGATCAAATATAAGGATGCTAAGGCGAAAAATACAATAACTGGAACTGAAGCATTAATTGGAGGGTTCCATTCCATATTTCCCTTCCGTCTTTGCCAATGAATGTATAATAAACCAAATGCAACCGCCGTGTTGACCACGTTCAAGGGATATGAAATCAAATTCAAAATGAAATTGTAGGCGTCACCTGGTGGCGGCGCAACTATAGTGACAATACAAACGATCCAATGCTGCATCAAACCAACAAACGGCGTATTAAATGGCTTTTGAGTAGCGAAAAAGCGGGAGAAAGGTAAAGTACCTTCCCTTCCCAACTGCTGTATGATTCTACCCTGCGAGAAAATTACTGACATAACATTTCCCAATGCTGACAACGCAACAAATACTGACGAAGCTTTCTCAGCAGCATCGCCAAACGCATATTTGAAGAACGAAGCTGCCAAAATACGACCCGAGCTCCCTATTTCTTCCTTCGGCACCACGGCAAAGTATGCAATGTTAACAAACATGTATATGATGGCCAACGCAACAAAGGCAGTTGGGGCGGCAATTCTCAACACTTTAACAGGATTCTTCACTTCCCCTAATGCGTAATTGATATTGGAATACCCAACGTAGGACCAGATAACATTGTACAAAGCATTCACAATACCAAATCCACTTGGGCTCTCTCCCAGGAACGAGTTTGAAAAGTTATCTGGCTTATGGAATTCAGCTCTTTTAATTCCTCCACCAAGTGCAACCCACCCAGTGACCGAGATTAAAAGTACAATGACAATCTTGAACAAACCCAAAACATTTCCAATCATCAATCCTACCTTGACATTGATAGCATTCACAAGGAAAGCAAAAGTAATCACACCAATTCCTATCGCCCTTGAATTCCACTGAGTCACTTCGGTACCAGCTGCATTTAACAAATACTCACCGACAATGATGGAATTACTAGCAGCCCACCCCAAAAAGAATGTGTAGGAGGCGTACATTGCAGTCACCAAAAATTTAGGTTTCCTGTAGATGAACTCGAGATAATTCTTCTCTCCTCCATTTCTTGGAATTGCTGATCCAAATTCCATGTATACAAAAAGTCCAGTGAAGGCTATAATCGAACCAGCAGCCCACATTATCAATGATGTACCCACAGATCCCGACAATGTGAATATAGTCGAACCTGTGGAAAAAACACCGGCACCCAACATTCTATTGAGACACAAGAACGTCGCCGAGAGATACCCAATCTCCTTCTTATTCTGATCTAATTGAACCACGGCAGCCTCAGCATCGCTTCCCGAGTGCAACGATATGTCACAGGGATTATCATTGGTTTTCTCGTTTGCTGATGGCAGCTTATAAAAATCAGTGATTCCCATCGCACTTTTTGGTAGCTTTGCAGTCACACCAGTTTTCAGTAGTCTTTGAAATAAACTTTGACCACCTCTCTATCTAAGATTGTGCTGTCTTTTTTTCCGAAAAAGCTTTATGTCAAATTCTTTTTGAGCTATATATGTTTGAGGACTGTTCTTTTTTTTTTTTCAGCCCATATAGTGGTGGCGCGGTCGGAAGTCGCTCCATCGCCATCGCTTATGTATGTCTATACTGAAGCCATGCGTACCGGAAAAACCCTCGGAACTCAAATTCTACGGCATTTTTTATCTGATGCCTCTTTTTTTCTGACCTTCGTACGGTGGACCTGTTGCTGACACCATTGCGCGAGATATGACCCAAGCGTCGAGGCACCTGTCTACTTATAATCCTAAATATTTTCTATAGATAATTCTCCTCTTTCTACCTCATCTTAAATGTCTGGGCGTCGCTTGGAGGGGAACCGGATCTCCTTTTTTCGATTATTCCATACATTAACTTTAAATTGTGAAAATACCAAAAAGAAAGCATGATTTAATTGCTGCAAATTTTACGTTGTCATTTCACGTGACTAACGCAGAGGAGTTTCTTGTACCGATAACGGGGTTGCTATGGATAATAGTATGTAGCAAGATGTGGATACATAGGGTCCATAGACGTAACGAGGTAGGTTGACATGCCACCACCCACCAAAAAGCTCAAAGCTGAGCAGTTGCCAGTATTCAGTAGTAAGTATTATCCACGTAAGATTGACAATAAGGTTATACTAGATAAGTATGTAAGAAAAGAGCAATCCAAGCCAATCAATGAACTCAAGGCGAAATTGAAGGACACAGAAAGTGAAAGGGCAAAGGTGCAGACGAGCAAAGTTATTGCCCATTTGTTCTTGCGAGACTTCCGGATTTCAGACAATCACGGCTTGTCCAAGGCAAGCGAATTGGCCAAGAAAGAAAAAGTTCCTCTCCTTGGTGTTTACGTTTTGTGTGAAGAAGATTTGTACGCACATTCTGTCAGTCCATTCCAGCTAGAATACAGGCGCAGGTCATTGGAAGTTTTGAAAAATGGCTTGCAAGAATTGAGTGTTCCCTTGATTTTTCTTAATGTTGCGAAAAAGCGCGAGGTCCCCCACAGTATAGTTCAGTGTTTGAAGGAACGCAATGTTAGTCACGTATTCGGCAATATCGAGTACGAAGTCGACGAGCTTCGATTATACACCCGGCTCGTTGATGATTTGCTCAAAGAAAACATAAGTTTCAATCCTGTGCATGATACGTGCATAGTAGAGCCTGGAAAGTTGGTTACCAAATCGAAAGGGACACAGTTTGCAGTTTTCACTCCTTGGTACAAGGCCTGGTGCAAGCACTTGAAAGATGAAAAAAGTTCCCTCGCTGAGTATTCTTACCCAGGAATCAATGAATCTATAGACGATGATTTGAAAAAGGTTTTTAGCCTGGAAGTACCCCAAGCTCCAGAAGGGAAAAGGCTCACTTCATCACAAATGAAAGATTTCGACAAACATTGGAAGTGCGGTGAACATGAGGCGAAGAAAGCTCTTCTTCAGTTCATTAAGTCTGATAAATTCAAGGAGTATGGTAATGAACGGAATGATATTTCAAATGACCCGGGTTCTCATATGAGCTGTCATCTTGCTTCAGGAACGATTGCTGCTCGCTCCATGATCAGGACTATTTTAGACGAAAAGCTCTTAAAAAGTATAGACAGCAGTGAGCCTGGTGCTGAATGGATCAGGCAAGTCGCTTGGAGGGATTTCTATAAGCATGTATTAAGCAATTGGCCCTTTGTTTGTATGTTCAAGCCTTTCCAGTTGGAATATGACGCTTTAAAATGGGAGTATAACAGCGACCATTTCAGCAGATGGTGTGAAGGAAAGACAGGGTATCCTATTGTTGATGCAGCAATGAGGCAGTTGAATACTATGGGCTACATGCATAATAGATCTAGAATGATAACTGCGAGCTTTTTAACCAAGCATTTGTTGATTGACTGGAAATACGGCGAGTACTACTTTTTAGATCACCTAATTGATGGTGACTTTGCTTCAAATAGTGGTGGCTGGGGCTTCAGTTCAAGTGTAGGAGTTGACCCACAGCCCTTTTTCAGGATATTTAATCCCTGGACACAATCCGAAAAATTTGATCCAAATGGTCATTTTATCAGACAATGGGTTTCGGAGTTGCGAGATGTGGATGATGATGCTGCTATTCATAATCCATATGAAAAAGGTTATGAAAAAATCGCTGAAAAGAACGGATACCCGAAACCTGTTGTTGATCATAAAACCGCTAGAGAAAGGGCTTTGGAAAGATACAAGGAAGCAAAGTACTGATTTGTTCTCGATGACAAATATATTTTGGGGGAATGAATACATCTATGTACGTAGTTTATGATCAAATGTCACTCTACCATCTTTGAATCAGCCAAGTAAATTTTCGATCGATTCTTTAGCCGAGTTCAAGTTGTCCACCGAACCAACCAAGTAAATAAAGTTGGCGTTCTTGTCGTTTGATCTTGGAATCGTTATAAAAGTCTTAGATTTCTTTCTTATCTGATTGACCTTAGAACCTTGGGATCCAACAACTTTATAAAACTGCGACGGATTCAGGGAGTAAAACCACCCGACGAAATCTGCACTCTTAGCGTTCTCCAAGCGTTCCTTTATAAATTTTGCAGCTCTTTCGGTATCGGCAACATCACCTTTCAATCTCCAAGGAATGAATTCAGGTTCTTCTCCCAACTGGACGATTGGAGCAATTGTAAATTTGCTCTTCTCTTCTTCGGTTGGATAAGCTGTGTCTGGCGGAGATGGAATTGGAGAGCTCGATAGCTTCGCTGCTTTTCTGGTTAAGTTACCATGTTGAACCTCTACATTGTATTCCGTTTGCAACTTTTTGAAAATCGCACCTCTCTCAGAGACCAACGAGTGATATTTCGCAGGGATATCGATAGAAACATTCCAATCATCCTTCGTCAAACTTGCTATTTTCTCTTTCAACTTATTCACATTCTCCGGCAAACCTACCAACTTGATTGTGGTCGAATCATCGTTAGGTCTAGGAATTTCGATTGCAACACTGAACTCGTCCTGTAATCCGTGACGAATTGAGCCAGCTGGACCTATAATCAATCTATGTTTATCTTTAGCCAAGTCATAATTTTCGGTTATTGATGCTTCTTTGTCTGCAACAATCTTCTTCACTTGGTCAATAATTTTGCTCACGATTATCTTATCACCTTGAGATGTGACCTCGTCAGAGCCCGAGCCCTCATTAGGAATAGATAAGAGTCTAAAATAACGAGACCGTGGGACTTCATCACCACCAGCCTTAGAGATAATTTCTTTCATAACCGCTCCACCTTGGCCAATTAAGTCACGGTGGAATTTCGGATCCACTTTAATGGAAACGGTAACGAAGTTTTCAACATCATCAATGATTTCACGAATCTTTTTGGAGGCTTCCTTCAAGGCCGATTTGGATCCAGTTATCTCAAGTTCAGTGAAGCCGCGGCTCTCTTCATTGCTACTGTCCCTGTTGAAAGTGTATTCTATACCGGTTCCGTCAGCGATATCATTAATTGTCTCGCCAGATTTCCCAATAACTCTAGCAATAGCTTTAATTGGAATTGGTACAGTTTCTTTGAAACCATTTTCTTTCTCGAATTGATATAAGTCTTTCAACTCTTCCTCTGCCTTTGCAACCCCTTTAGAAGGCCCTTTTATAGTAACCTCATCTTTTGATTTAGGACCGTCTGCAAACGTTGAAGGCGTTTTGTCCGCAGCAGGAAATCTAATCTTAACACCATATTTATCTTGTAACCTGTTGATGTAGACACCGTTGGGCCCTATCATTCTTCTGTGGTATTGACTTTCCACTCTGACCCTCACCAATGTCTCGTCTGCTAATTTCTTCGCAAACAGTGCCATTGAAGATTTACATTCATCTGCATTCTTTTTGATACCAGAAATAATTATATCAGTTCTGGATCCCTTGTCTTTGGTGTCATCCAGCTTACCCTCATCATTTACATCAATTTTAACACCATATTGATCTCTCAACGATATCATGTTCGAACCGTTCTTACCTATTAACCTTGATAATACGCCTGAGGGAACTTGGAGAGAAGTCTTGTAACCTCCCTCTTTTTCATAAAGCTCTGCATCTTTTAAAACACTTTCTATCTCTTTCTTTACGGTAGTAACGGACGACTTGAGTCCATGGATGTAAATGTGGTCAGCAGATACACCCAATTCATTATGATGCAATTTTACAATGACGGAATCTGGTTCAACGGCAGATAAAATAGCCTTCAAAGTTGTGTCTCTGGGGCCGGAGACGTGTTTTTGTTGACTTGAAGGAACATTTAGCACGTCAGAGTGCAAATCGTCATTCAAACTTCTCAATGCATCAAGAGCTTTGTTCACCTTCTCAAAACCATCTGATTCATTGGATGAATCAACGAAGTCGAAATCTTCTGAGTCTTCATTTGTAAATAATGTGATAGTGCTTCCCAAAACAACGTATGATACATTGTTTTGTGCAGCAACTGTATCAATCGTAGCTGGAACTTTCTTAATAAAAAACTCGTCAATATCATTTATGGTCTTCGTAGACTCAGGAGAGATTCTATTGACAACAGATACAATAGCCTTTCTTACAGCTTTTATTTTCTCGACGTTGGCCCCATTGGTAACGATCTCAATTGGGATCGTTGTGTTTCCCGTATCCTCCAATAATGGCATTGATGGTGGATTTACAACGACTTCATTAGCGTCGGCTATTTCTTTAAAGGTACCCTTCTGAATTAACAATGCAGCAACAGCCTTGACGTGATTCATGTTGCCTTTGTGAGCTTTGGACATATCCAAAGATTCAACTTTGTATTGAGAGGTTGTGCTCTTTGCTTCTTCTTTCGCCGTTGCGATGTCCTTTTTTTCCCCTATGAACTTGACATTTGTCTCGCCCTCGGATGGTAATTTGATGAGCACATTATATTGATCAAGAATAGATGCTATGGGTAAAAATTGATGCTTGAGTTTTGGAATGGGGACTTCTTCTGTGACTATTTTGTTTGCCAATTCATCTAATGACACTTTTATATCATTTTTTGCTTCCAAAACGGCTTCCCTATCCCCAACAATATGAATATTAGAATTTGAAGATCTGGAGTCTGGTATGGAAATATCTAAACCAGGATAGCTTTCTGAAATAGGTTCTAAATGCCTAGCTGCAAAAGATTTAAGGCTCTCGTCGATATTCAAGCGAGTAGACAAAGTTTTCGTTTCCTCCTTGACAATAGCTAAGATCTGAGCCTTCGCATGTTTACAACCTTCCACATCACCCTCAACTGTGACCTTAACAGATTGAGAGAATATATCGTCAGGATCGTCGACAGTTTGAGATTCATCTGGTTGACCAATGTCAATTTTAACTTCATTGGACTGAATGATAGGCTTCAAAGTGCGACCCTGAGAACCAATAACCTTCGATCTCACTTTAGCGGGAATGGTGAAAGTAATTTTCACAGGCTTCGTCAACTTCTTGATAACGATTCGTTTAGCCAATGCAACGTCCTCTGGTTTACCAGTGATCAAGAATGTTCTCTTCTTTGTATGCTGAGAAGTGGTACATTCAATGTTGGTCTTAGTATCCGCTTTAACTGCAGTCAAGATCTTGATGAATTCAGGTCTCGCCATGTTCAACTGATCTTCGACATCCAATGAAAAAGCCTCCTGAATGGTCGATCCCTTGAATTTTCCACTTCCAACAGCAGGAGACGCCCTGGAGGATGCTTGCGAAGAAGAAACGCTTTTAGGCGCCTTCATAGCGGGGCCCCAAGATGGCGTAGATGACAGAATCGAGGACTTTTTCCCTCCTAGCGTAGGAAATGCAGAATCATCAGAAATGGATGGAACAGATGTAACCAAAGATCCCTCGCTCTCATTGGCTGAATTGACATCCTCAGAATCTGAAGACACTGGAACGGGAGATTCTCTGTTGAAGTCGCCGTTCGCTTCGTTGGAATCACCTCCTCCATTCACGCGAGCAGCAATTATTTCGGCTGGTGTAGACATTTTCACAGACGTTCAATACGTTAACTTGAGTCAGTAGTAACAGATGGGCAATGCTTAATGGAAAGCAGCAGGAAAGTTCCTTGACGAGTATACAAATAGAAGTACACGCTAAATCTTCCAGGAATGGATGAATATCTAATCTATAACCGATAGACTTGAAAAGTTATAAATACTAGGCGTATAATAAGAATCTGGCTTTACTATGATCCGAAGCCACGTTACAATAACGGCCGGAAATTTACGAGCGACGAAAAAAAAAAAAAATTTCAAGCTCAATTATGAGAGCGTTGATAGCTATTGGACAATACAATTTCATGATAAATAGACGTAAATCTAAACACACATAATAGCCTAATGCCCATGAAGGCAATGGGAATCAATGACAGATTGGAAGAGTCTATAATGTCTCGTAGAGCAACTCACGGACTTTATATTCTTCATTCGCTTCATCTATCTCATGCCAATTACCGATTAAATCGTCACCTCTGACCACTCCAGGCAACGTTTTTCCGTGTGCTTGACGTTTCCAAATCTTTTTAGCTTCTTCGTCTGTGCCTAAGTCCCGGTAAGTGAACTTGACCTCATTAGCTTGTAAAATGGTGGTTAGTCTGTTGGTTTTATGCATGATTTGCATGCCACCGGCCAACGAGGTGAAAATGTAAACTGGCTGAGATTCCAAGTGCTTCCGCAACTCTGCGGGAGAGATGTCTATGTCACTAAGGTCGTCGTCCGCGGCCGGTGTCGATGATGCCACTACCCTTTCGCTGGCATCCTTGTGAGTCGAATCAGTCGATACCGCTTCGTCGGACGCAGCCGCGTGCGAAGTTGTTTGGCCTGATTCGACGCCACTAGCACCTGCAGTAATTAACTCCTTTTTAGCAGACTTTTCCTTTGCTTCTTCTTTCTCTTCGCCTGATGCAGTTGGTGTGGAAGCATCAAGATCCTTCGTATCTTCAGACAACTCCTTCGTTTCGATAAACTTCCCTGGGGCTGGAGATTGAACATCACTACCTTTTCTTGCGAGCGCTTCTTCGTCTTCAACTAAGTCATTCTTTGAGCCTGTGGCAGCTGTTTCATTCTCGGTGGGTTGCGATTTGTCAGAAACCTGTTTCACACCCTTAGTCTCTTTGTCTTCAGTGCCTGCCTCCTCATGATCGCTTGCATTGGGTTTTCCTTCATCACTCTGAGTGAAATCCTTCGATTCAATGTCTGTACGTGCGTCATCATTGGTATCTTCGGGATGCACATCATTCACATGCTTGGAAATTGAATCTTGACTAGAGCCATGAGACGACTTATCAGACTCCGCTTTTTGCGGCTCCTTTACATCTTTTACTTTGCTTGTCTCAAGCGTGGTAGCAGATGGTACAGTAACCTCTTCACTTCTAGCGTATTCAGTTTCGTCTACGGAATCTTCTGGAGCCACAGACGAGCCATCATGTGTAGCAGAAGTATGAACATCTTCTTTGTCTTCAGTCTCCGAGTTTGCAACACTCGAGGCTTTTTCTTCGCTAGGTGTCTTCTGCTCTGTACGAACTTCCTCTTTCGACCCCACATGAATATCTTTGGCAGTTAAGGGCTCTGCTTTTTCAGCTATCTCACCTTTAGTGTCACCACTCGACTCAATTTTTTCTGCAGCTTCAGCATCTATGTCTCCCTTAGTTATGGGGTTAGCTTCAACATTTTGCACGCCTTTTCGTTTCCCAGGGACATCACCAGTAGCTTTAATATCTTCTGATGTGAGAGACTTGGCCTTTTCGGCAACATGTTCTTTCGCATCGACGCTTGAGTCTATCTGCTCGGCGCCCTTACTTCCAATTTCGGTCTGCTGAGTAGTTTCGGACTTGCTTTTCGAATCAGTCTTTGAGTCCGTAGAAGAAATACTGTCAGTCGCGTCATTCGCTCCATGTGCTCCAGCAGTCGGTACAGCTTCTTTCGTATCGACCTTCTCGGACTCCTGGTCGCTGACCACCGCTTGCTCAGCCGCCGGTCCTTTGACGTGTTCTTCGTTCAGATTCAGGGGCTTACCGCTTAACTCAGGTGCACCCTTAAGGCCAGCAGGGTCTTTAGATGAAGCGTTATCGTCATACGAGTCTGATTGTTTCGAGTTAGCTTTCTCGTCAAACTCTGCACTTGAGCTAGCTCGTGAGTTTTCTTTTTCGTCGCTATGCAAAACCTCTTCAACCATTGTATCTAATCCTCCTATGGCACTGTAAGGGTCATCACTAATTAAAGCACCTTCCTTAGCCAATTCCTCCGGATCAGCATCATTCTTTTCATTGTGCAAACCGGGGGTTCTCGAGTCGTCCCGCGGTTGTCTGGACCTAGACCTGGAAATGGACCTTAAGTAGTTAGTTGCAGACAAGGACCGCTTTGCATACAAATTAGCCGATGAGTCCACCGATGGCTCGGGCACATCGACATCGAAATTTGTGTAATCACCAGTAGTGACTAACGATGGATCCCTTTGTAAAGATTCGTCTCGGATATCACCCCTGGTACGATTTGCTTGCGAGGCCTCTGCTGCTGCAATGGATTCTCCCATTGTAGGCTTGGACTGTCTGGATCGCCTGTCTTGCAGGGCGTTGTCGTCATCCTCATTCTTCACCGAGGAGGAGTCGTAATCGTGAGGCAATTCGTATTTGGAGGGCTCTACGCCGTGTGTGTTTTTATAAGAATCGCCACGAGCCAAATGTGGAGTTACGGCCCTATTAGCTGATCTATCAGAACGAGCACTTGATCTAGACGCTGACCTAGAGTGGCTTTGGAAATAAGGAGTATGCATGCCTTCAATGGCATCGATAGGGCTGTGAGCATTATCCCCCTCTTCATCAACGATCGGGGCATGACGCTTACTGGGCGAAACAGACCTTTTACCAGAGTTGTCCTCCACGTTTTTGTAGCCCGTCTGCGAGCTGGGCAACCTGTGGGGGTCGTGTGACTGGATGCTGCTCAACAAATCTTTGTGATCATTGATCTGGTGGTCCAATTGGTACTCTGACAAATTTGGAGTAGAGTACATCTGCTGTTCGTACAAACCGGTTCCACTATTCGTAGATGTGGCGGTTTCCGCTTGCGATTCGCCAGTCGCGGCCGTGGTGCTCTTCTTGGACCCTGTTGTTCTCGTAGGCTTCGTTTTCGCAGTCTGAGGGAGGTTCCCCTCCGTAGCAACCGCCCGAAGAGGCGATTTCTTCAATTGCTTCTTTCCTTTACCCTTGGGACCTACGTATCGCGCGTCGTCCTTTACGTTTCCCTTGTCGTCTAGCACCTCTTCAAAATCCTCTTCTGATCCCAATAACGCTCCTTCACGGATCAAATCATCCAATGACGCCGCAAGCGATTGACTCGTCAGTCCATGGCCATATACGGTGCCTTTTTTCTTGCCCTTTTTTTCTTTGTATTTCTCGGGGTGGATGTAGTTGTTGTGCGGTGAATCGTCGGCCGATCTCAATGATGACCCAACCAATGATGGTGTGGGAAGTTTTTCGGCCTTTTCAAGCTGTTCTTCGAAATCCATTGTGTATCTTACGCTATTTTATGCTATCGATTCTACACCTTTTTTACTGTATTAGTAGGGATGAATAAAAAGAGAAATATAATTGGTGCGTATTGATAATTGTGATTTATCAAATTATCCACCACCACCAATTTCGCCATTTCCATTCAGCAACCCCAAGCCGATCTGGGCCTCCGTGTCTCGCACGATCGGTACGCGATCACAGCTTTGGTGGTGATGTCGTTGCATAGCTCAAAAACTCCGGCATGGTCTATACGGGTACGCTCATAGTGGCCCATAGGGCCTTAGATAAGCTGTGGCCTATCGGCCGATAGGCCATAATCACATTTGGTCATATTTCATAGTAGATAACAGGCGGTTGTGCGCAAGCAACTATACACTCGCGAAAAATGCGACGACAACTGGTGCAAATGGCAACGAATGACAGCTAATGGCGACAGGCGAACGTGATAGCCGTGCGGCCCGATTCTCTACATTCGTAGCGAACAACAGGGCCGTGGGGGGAGGAATTGCGGCCCTTGTCCCTATTAATATGTAGTAGTATCTAATGGTATGACTAGTTTGGGTAATTCTGGTCCGTATTCTGCGGCTATTGTACAGATGCAACGCATTCTCTTTCAGCAGTGAACCAGCTGTGTACGGCATATGTTAAGGGCCATATGGGTGGCTCTGGGCGGGTTCCTGGTCGGTGCACTTGACGAGGCATGGGGACAGTGGTTGCGAATATAGCTGCGAGTGCCACTGAGGGTCGGCTCGTGGGGTTAAAGGCACACCCGGCGCATGTATATATAGATGATCTAAGCGGTCTGCGTTGAGTCTGTCTTTCACATAAATTGCTCTTTTCTGAGCTGCTGCTTTTCGTCTCGGCATGAGCCAGGTTGAGCCGACCATTTCCGGTTTCTCGATTGTTCTGCTAAGGACGCTGCGACACCACAATACCGCAATACTCACGGCCTTTCCTTTCCGCTTCTCTTACAGAATGCCGGTCTGCATCCGCTTCGTCTCTAGGTCTTGCTTTCGTGTAGCATATTCGTGTTTCCCACCACTGCCGATGTGGCTCTTATAGTGTCCGTTTGGGTGCAAATAGTTCTCTGCAATTACTTTTCCGTATGCGCTTTCGACTTCCCCATTACAAAAACTACCCTTCCGACCTAAAAAAGGCTAGTGCTAAAGCACCAGTCTGTCCGTAGGTGCTCCCCACTCATACGTCGTCTTCCTTCCCTCTCAAGAAACCCCGTACCAGCCGTTGGGATCCTGTTCATGCCTTGACCAACACAGCTTGTATGCACACCAATTTATTTCTTTTCTGTTTACAAATTTTTTACAAAAAAATGAGTAGCGGTTATGGTTGTCTGTGGAAGATTATAAGGAGATTACCATCTTTTTATAAATAAGTAAGCAAATAACAAAAGAAAACCGTTTTAAGATACCACTAGTTATACTTATAGGTTTAGGAAAATTGACAGCGGTTGAGTACGGATATTGAGAGCTAGAGCCAGATTTGTGATAAATATTAGTTGCTTGTTAATCAGAATCGCCCTCGAATACTCCGATTGATAATCAGCATTTTTTGGATACCCACAAGGCATACACAACAACGACACAGTTTAAGATCACAGCGATGAGTTCGAAGTCGGCAGCGGCAATTTTACAGCGGCAATTTAAGGATTTGACAGATCCCAAAAAGGGGATTCCCTCCTTCCATATCGAGTTGGACGACGACAATATTTTCTTGTGGAATATCGGCATAATGGTGTTGAATAAGGAGTCCATGTACCACGGCGGGTACTTCAAGGGCCAGATGCGTTTTCCCTCTGAGTTTCCCTTTTCTCCACCCACTTTCCGGTTCACGCCGGCTATTTACCATCCCAACGTTTACAGAGACGGAAGATTGTGCATATCCATTTTGCACCAGGGAGGCGATCCCACCTCCGATGAGCCCGACAGCGAGACGTGGACTCCAGCTCAGACGGTGGAGTCGGTGTTGATTTCCATTATCTCATTGTTGGAAGACCCCAACGTATCGTCGCCGGCTAACATCGATGCATCGGTTGAGTTACGAAAGAACCCTGACGCCTACAAAAAAAAGGTATTGCAGGAGGTGGAGAGATCGAAGACAGACATTCCCGAAGACTATATAATGCCAGAGCTGGAGTTGTATGCTTACGGAAACGGCAGCACCCACAATCGAGACCCGGAGCAGGAGCCGGTAGACGAAGATTTTTGGTACGACAGTGACGAGGAGAGTTTTGATGAAGAAAGCTTTGATGAGGAAAGCTTGATGGACGACATGGAGGATGCCGATGAGGATGACGAAGAGGAAGAAGAAGACGACGCGATGGATGTGGTGGGGAAGTAAGTTGTGTCGGACCTGTCCCATTCTTCAGCACTTTGCACCCTATCGTCTTCACGGACCCATCACCGTATACCCCATAATAATAACCATGGCGGTAAGCATAGCCATTCTGCGGGGCCCGTCAGACGGTCGCCGTCGAAGGCCCCGGTTAATAAACTTATATATTTGTTTCCAAGCTTATGGTAACGGCAGGCGAATATGTATACCTTAGTTTATATCGCATATAATATAGTACATGACTAACAATTGGCAATTATGTTTGAAGGGGCACAAATTCTATACATTCTTCTATTATACATTTTACACATCCTACTCACCATAAGTTCTCTGTTGCTGGCAATATTCGTCACGAGCCACCTCTCTTTGAACCCGATTTCTGTCTTCCATACAATTACACATCTTTGTTGTATCCCTGGAGGCCTTGGGCTAGCGCCTCGCATACATTATCAACTTTGAGCTTGGCTATCTCACTCGGAAATCCACTGGAATAGAATATAACCACGTAAAATTCGTTGCTGTCGTCCTCTCTCTGATTTCCTTCTTTACTCTGCTCAACTATTGTCCCCTTGTCCTCGCAATAATTCACCTTCTGTATTATCAAATGCAAGCCCTTCTCCACCTCCATGCCTGCCCATAACCTTGCATTTGACCCTTCCTCGGTTGCTCCGGCTTCCGCACCCTCTTTAAAATAGTTCATGGCCAACAAAGAGTAAATTTTCATGTTGTCTGCCGCTAGAGCCCCATGTTGCTCTATGTTAGGTATACTGACAGTAGTCAACGGTAATCCAGTATGTGATAATAATGATATAGACAATGGAGAACTAATATCAGTCGAATGTGCATCCGATACCTTTCTGAGCCCTTGCAGGAGTACCTTGGATATCTGTTTCGGCTGGAGCATATTCTTTTCTCTACTTGGACCTTGTACTATCTCCCATATTAAAGGCCAATATAGAAGAAACCACATTTATGTGGTGCACGCACGTCCAAATTTTTGTACGCGTTCAGGATTCACCATTTCTTGTAGTCTCCTAGGCATAAGCAAAATATACTATAGTATAGTCCAGATAATCTAATTAGCGTCACCGTTAGTATATAAACATAGTGTTATCGGTAATATTCCGTTTTATATCTTTTTCGTTGTCTTGAGTGAGTGATATCATTTTATTAAGTGACCGTGATTGGTTTGTTTTGATATTGACTGAATTTATTGGAGACGCTACGAATAGCATTGAATTTGATAGAGGATCGTATAATGGAAAATTGCTTTACAGCATAACTAATGGATCAGAACAACAATAATAGCCATAATTCCACCGGTGGCGCCATAGCAGGGAGCAGAAAGCGACCCGGCGCACCCATTAACGCACCAGCGGCTACGACCTTTGAAGCCCGATTGCCGCTCAAGGAGACCAGCGGCAATGTTCCGTCGCCGGTGCTCAAAAAAGCAAGGTTCAGCAAGCTATCGGGCAGTGTTGGTGGGAGCATACTTCAGCATAAGCCCAACCTCGCCCTCAACGTTCAGGCAAACCATCATAATACGCAGACGCACGCACAGGAGTCGAATCATAACAACAGCAAGGCCAATCGACTCGAAGGGGAAGCGTTCCAGCAGTGGCAGCGGTCCTGGAGAAAGATAATGCGTGAGAGTGTAGTATACTTTGACACCCAGGGCTACGACTCCAACAACCCAGTCCATCAAGCCGAATTGAAGAAGGCTCAACGAGCATTGAAACAAGTGGGGTGCACACTCGTTCCCTTCTATGATAGAGAAGTCACCATCATTGTTAGTAGACGGCCATACGATGCTAGCAAGGAATACTCAACGAGCGACATTTTTCACGATGCATGCAAACTCAAGATCAAGGTCTGGGATTACGATAAGGTTTTCCGATTTTTGAAAAACTTGGGGGTCAATGAATCGAGCTACAAGACCTCGCAAAGCTCGCGAGCCCACCAGACCGGTGACTTATATAATCTTTTGAAGGAGGAAAAGATTTTCGGTGCTAATGATCGCGATCCTAATGCAAGGAGGGAGGATTTGCATTATTTAGAGAAGAGTTTTCTATACGCGTATGACTTGTCGCAAAACTTTCGACCCATTGCTATCAGAGAGTGGCACGGAGTTCCTTATCCAAAGTTAATCCCCACTCTCGACGGCAAATGTCCGTTTATCCCTGATGCATCCGAAAACCTGGAACGTAAAAAGCTTCGAAGGTTGCAAAAATTCGAGGCCACACGATACTATAGAGATTTATTAAAAAGAGCAACCACTGAAATTATCAGCAATATGAAGCAGGGTATACATTTCGGCTCATCTGATGTTAACAGTTCCGGTACAGCTACTGACTGTGATGACATTGAAAAATCAAACGAGTCAAGCCATGCAAATGAATCGACCATAGTTCAATCTTCCACTAGTTCATCGAAAAAGGTTGGTGAAGAGGAGTCAAGGAAAGCTTCGAAGGTAGCTAAATCGAATTTCAAAGCGCCTCCCGCCCGCCTCGCTAGAGAATCATCTTGCATACAACCTTTTAACAACTCAAACTCGAAATTCTTCGAAGTTGCAGCATCAGGTTACAATGGTGCTTCTAATTCGGCCCAAGTGTCCATGGATTCGGCTTTGAACAGTGCTGCAGCCCAAGGAAACGGTCTTGGGCCTACAGTATCTCAGGTACCTTCCCGAAACATCAATAACTTGAAAAGACGTATTTTCATGAAAAAGCAAAGGCAACAGAGTCCTCCGGATGACAAGGAGAAGGATTTGAAGCCTGGGTACTGTGAAAATTGCCGAGTTAAGTATAATTACTTTGAAGACCACGTCAACTCTAACAGACATCGCAATTTTGCCTGTGATGATCGTCAATTCAAAGATATTGACAAGTTGATTGCAACTTTGAATGAGTGTAAATCTTTTGGGTACGTTACTTCCAATGGAGACTATAAGTATGCCGATTGATGAAACTATGTATTTCACAACCATGTCTCAGCTCGTACTGTCTAGTTATTCCTAGGGCTATCCATTACCTAAGTGTTGCATACATAACTTTGGATAGGCCCTTGTCATATTTCTTTTGTATATTACATCAACTGCATTATTGTATAGTTCGCAAAGCTATGTAAAACTATCACTGCGAAATTTTCATGATACTAAAATTTGTAGCCTAGTCCAAAAAAGAGCTGAAAGAAACGCATCAGCATGTTACAAACTTCGAGGCTAGTATTTAGTAGACGGCCGTCTTATACGGGGCTAAGGACTATAAAGAGAAACTATGCGGACTTTTTCAAGGGTTTGCCTCGAGTTGGAATGGGAACTTCAAACTTCAAATCAAGTACGAACGAGACTACACCTAAAACAGAGAGTAACAAAGATACAGCAACCCCAAGAGGTAACAGATTTGCTCAACAGTACTCTCAACCGAAACGCAGGAATGACAATAATAATGCATCCAAGCGGCGTTTTACGAAGGAAGAAAAGGTAGAAGTAGACAGAACCAGTCAGTACAACGCTGCGAGAAAGGCTTTGAAGGATAAGCAGAAGCAGCAAGGAATAAGCCAATTTGCAAACAAACCAGCTAGAAATTTGCAAGCTGCGAAGAAACAAGATGAAAAGGTAAGAGTAAAATCCGAAAATATCAAGATCCAAGTGCCGACTTTTATTACAGTATCGAATCTCGCTACTATAATGGGTGTTCCTTTGGGAGACCTTTTGAAAAGGATGGAGACGTTTGGGTTTGAAAAGATGGCCCACAACTATATTCTTGATAAGGAAAATGCGTCGTTAATAGCCGATGAATACGGGTTCGAGGTGACCATGAATGACGATACGGGTGCAGATTTATTTCCATCGCCAGAATGCAACGACCCGAGCAAACTTGCTCCAAGAGCCCCGATTGTAACAATTATGGGTCACGTAGATCATGGCAAAACCACCATCTTGGACTACTTGAGGAAGTCATCTATCGTTCAGCTGGAGCATGGTGGCATTACGCAGCACATCGGAGCGTTTTCCGTTGTTACTCCCATTTCCAAACAAAAGATCACCTTTTTGGATACTCCCGGACATGCGGCCTTTTTAAAGATGAGAGAAAGAGGGGCTATTATAACTGATATTGTGATTTTAGTAGTCGCTGCTGATGATTCAGTCAAACCGCAAACTGTTGAAGCCATAAAGCACGCTAAGAAGTCAGGCGTACCCATGGTTGTTGCCATCAATAAGTGCGATAAACAAGGTGTGAACACTGACAAGGTATTGGCCGATTTGTCAAGTCATGAAATCGACATCGAAGATTATGGTGGTGATACACAAACAGTACAAGTTTCTGGTAAAACTGGTTTGAACATGGACAAATTAGAAGAAGCTGTGATCACGCTACGTGAGATGAATGACTTTACCTCAGAAACCAGTGGCATCCCATCTGAAGGATGGATAATAGAGTCGGAAGTGGCCAAGGGTATGGGGAATGTTGCTACAGCTTTGGTTCGTAGGGGTACTGTAAAGACAGGCAGCTTTTTGGTCGCAGGTACCACATACTGTAAGGTTAGGGGAATGAAGGATGAAAATGGTAAAGTGGTAAAAAGTGCAGGACCCTCTACGCCAGTTCAAATTTGGGGTTGGAAAGATTTACCAGAGGCAGGAGATCAAATTTTAGAAGCAAAGAATGAGCAGATAGCCAAAAAAGTTTGTGAGAATAGAATGAACCGTGAGAAGCAAATAAGAGCAGCTAGGGATATTGAAACCATCAACAAGAAAAGGCAAGACGAAATCAAAGAGTTGCAGAAACAAGAAAAGATTAACGAGTTGAAGCTAGCCGGTTTTGATGCAAAGACCTTGGAAAGTGAGTTTCAAACAGATCCGAAGTGCGTCAAGGTCAAGTACATTATAAAGGCTGATGTATTTGGCTCGGCAGAAGCAATAAAAGGCAGTATCGACGGAATGGGCAATGAGGAAGTTAAGTCGGTGGTGGTGCTTCACGAAGCAGGAATGCCATCCGACTCGGACGTGGATCGAGCCGAGGCTCTCGGAGCTAAAATTTTATGTTTCAACGTCAAAGTGCCGAAAAAAACCCAAATGAAGGCAGATAAAAGCATGGTTGAGATCAAGGAATACAATGTTATTTACCGATTAATTGAGGATGTCACCAACGAGTTAACGTCACACTTGAAGCCTCGCGTGGAACACAAAACTCTTGGGGAGGTGGAGATCAAGGATGTTTTCACGATCACTTCCAAGACAAAACTGAAATTCAAGATAGCTGGATGTAAAGTTTCCTCCGGTAGTATCAAGAGGTCATCCCGCATCAGGGTCATGAGGAAGAAGGACCAAGTGTACGACGGGACTCTTTCCTCTTTAAAGCATGTCAAAGATGACATCTCAGAAGCCAAGAGAGGAAACGAATGTGGTTTGTCTTTTGAAAACTGGGATAAGTTTCAACCAGGAGACATAATTCAGTCTTACGAAGAAATCCTTCATCCTCGATACTTGTAAATAGTAATGAATAGATATATGTAGAAAAGTCGAATTCGATATTTTCACGTGACGCGATGGACCAGATTTTTTTAATCCTACTAAACTACCATAGAGAGATCGTTGGAATCCTACATACCATATATCTACAATATGCTGTCGCACGATGAGTACTCTTCGGATGAAGAGGATTTGAATGAGTCAAATCAAGTTTCGCAAGTTTACTTGGGGTTTGTGGATGCGCCTATCGAGGAGGAGGAAGATGATGAGCCTACGATAGAGGACACTTTTATCGGGGGAAAGCCTGTATGGCTACACCCCGAGTCCCCACCACCGGAATCACTTATAAAATGTGACAACTGTAAAAGCAAAATGGCGTTATTAGCACAACTTTTTGCTCCCTTGGAAGGTAAACTATACGATCGGGTACTCTATATCTTTGGATGCCCCAAAACAGCACAATGTTCTAGAAAAAAGGGCGCCATTAAGTGTATACGAGGCATATCGAAAGATCCAGAGAAGGTGGCACAGATCAAGAAGGAGGCGGAAGAGGCGGCCCAAAAGGATCTTGACGACAAGTTACAGGCTGACAACAAGAAAAAATTGCAAATTCAACTTACTGAAAATCTTTTCAGCGATACCAAGGGAGAGTCCAGCAAAACCGACAATCCATTCGGAGCCTCTTCGAACCCATTTGGATCCAATCCGTTCGATTCTAACCCTTTCGCCAGTTCTGGTGTTACGGCCGCCGTGTCCGAAACCAAGCCTGCTACCAATCCTGCCACGGAGTCGAAGGCCACCTCTGTCTTGCAGCCCGAAAAGGAAACATTAGCTCTGGCTCTTAGAAAACACTTACCCGAGGCGCCCGCATCGAAGCTCCCAGCACCTGCAATCGACTTGCCCGCTTACCCGGGTTACTTTGTATACGTGGACCAGGAAAAACTCAAAAAGG
Organism: Debaryomyces robertsiae; assembly: GCA_030566065.1. Classification (NCBI taxonomy): domain Eukaryota; kingdom Fungi; phylum Ascomycota; class Pichiomycetes; order Serinales; family Debaryomycetaceae; genus Debaryomyces; species Debaryomyces robertsiae. The sequence continues at coordinate 181,003 of JAJMHL010000014.1, forward strand.
TTACTGTAGAACCCGAACTTGAAAAATACAAGCATCTCATTGACGCAGACGTCGAGAACGAATCGGTTTCAACCTCGTCAGCCGCAGATAGGAAAGCTGATAAGAAGTCTGCTGCCAACTCGCACGCCGCAAAGATCTCCAGCATGCTCAACGACAAGCATTTCGAGAACTTCACCACTACCGTAGGCCATAATAGCGGTCAGGTGCTCCGCTACGATCTCGGAGGAAAACCTTTGCTCTACAGCGGCGCCGACGCCGTTGCGGCCAAGTTTGCCGGCCGCCCGGATGCGGCCGCTGTGCCGCGTCCCGGCTACAACCCGTCGTCGCAGCGCCAATTCGAGCTCCAACTCATGCCTAAGGCCATTCTAGACTTAGAGAGTACGAAAAAACAGTCCGCGTCTCTCTCCGACATCCTCAACGGCATGTCCTGGGGCACCATCATCGTGTGCACCGACATCGAGGACTACATCCCTGAAGATTACTATGACAGTCATCATGTGGCCTACATCGAAGAATGGTGCGGTGTCCAGTGGGAAGAGAGTGTTTAGTGAAGAGAACATTTTTTATCAGGTATTAGGTATTAGGTAATAGGTATTAGGTGTAAGTATCTGTATATGACTATTCATCTTAGAGTTGTTGCTGCTACGCCAGTTCTTTCGCTCAATCAAAGTGGCTGCATATTCTCTGCCCCAGTACGTCTATATTACACCCTACATCGCACCCTACACCAGAGATCACCACGAATCGACTCTGCCACTATTATTAGCGCAGCACCACCAAATGCAAGGGAGGTTCACCTGTACATAAAATGCATCTCCATCCTCCTTCAGCATTGTGCAATGGAACGAAATTTCTTGATGTCTAGACTTGGATCTGATTCAAACGTCACGGTAAAATTTCCTTTTTTTTAGTTGGTAGTAGTACGATAAAGAAGATATCAACGTAACATTATGTCAGGGAATAGCCGCCGCCCTGATATGTCAAGCTCGGAGGACGAGAACGAGGATTTTCATTCAAATATCCAGTTTCCGCATGTCGATTTGAACAACTATCGGAAACAGCAACAAAAGGTGTCATCAAGAACCAATCTTACCAGGGCTGGTAAGAAACTCAAACCCAAGTCGGTACGGTTTCCAGATCTGTATACGCCTCGGGAGTCCCTCATCAGCAACTCATCCACGACGCAAAACTCGTCTGATGATGAGCATTGGGGTGATGAAGGGATCAGGGCTTCGCAGGACCCCAATTTGCCCAGTTTTCACTTTGATGCTCGAAATCTACAACAGGAGGAGCAGGATGAGAATACGGGCCCGGAGGACGTTCATGACACGTATAGTGAAGACGAAGACACCAATTATGAGGTTCCAGCGTACGATGCGTCAGACGACGAGGACGCAGGCGATAATCGGTCGCGAGGGTCTGGCGGGTCGAGACAGGTTCAGGATCTTGTTTCGGAGCCGCCGGCGGGCGAAACAGACATCACGGATCAATTGAACAAGAGCAAATCGGCGTCATCGTCGTCTACAAAGTCGGACGGTGAGAAGCGCAGCGGCATTAAGGACATTTTGCGGAAAATGGCACTCGTAGACGAAGGCCTGGAGGCAGACAGAAGAGGCTCGGAAATGGGCGAGGTGTCGAGATCCGATACATTTTTAGGACGCGTGTTGTCGATGTCTGGAAGTGGTGGTATGAGCGGCGGGGGGATGACGCCTGGTGCCACGCATTACTCGAGAGAAAAGCCATTAGACGAGGAAGAAGAAGTTGGCGGAAGTGAAGGAGATGATATGATTGAAATGAAGCGTTTAGACTTCGCCCAGTTGAACAGCGAAGCGCAAAACTTAATCACTTCGCACGTTCCGGAAGCTTCCAATTTATTACCCCCGGGAACCGATGAGCCACTGCCCAATAATTCTCAAAACGACTCTGGCGCAGACTTACTACCTGAACGAAATAATTCGCAGCACGAGAAGAAACCTGAAGAGGGAAATTTTTATGCTCCAAACCCCGACTACCACATCAGAGGTGATATCATCGACCACGAAGATGCTGATCTTATGCTCGACGGAGATTTTGGTGATGTTGCTCCCCCTAAGCAAGTGCAGGCCGGGGTTCTTTCCTCTTTGTTGAGACTTTATCAAAATCCGCAAGAACTGCACTCATCCAGTACCTTGGGTTCCAAAAACACGTTTGGCGGAACCACGTTGGCCGAAGAGCGTGATAGCTACGATGACTTATACAATTCCAAAAACACCAGCACTTTGGATTTCACCAAATTGAAGAGTGACATCAAGAAGGGCCCTAAAAAACTAGCCAGCAAAATACCAGGAAGAAAGCATCAGCCTGGAAATCAGAGGAACGGAGATCAGGAAAAGAATGAGAGCCAGCTGGAAGTTGAGCAAGATCCAAACTTGCCATCTTTCCAAAATGCTAGACCCAAGGCACCCAAAAAGTTGCCCAGTGCGTCCAATGTTCCCACAAAAGTGCATAAAAAGATGCGGAATCGTAAGAAGCAGCAACAGCAACAACTTCGTATTACTGTCCACATCGCTGATATACTTCAGCGCCAACGTTTTATCATGAGAATGTGTAAAGCTCTAATGTTGTATGGTGCGCCAACTCACAGACTAGAAGAATATATGATAATGACAAGTAGGGTTTTAGAAATCGATGGTCAATTCGTCTACATTCCAGGTGTCATGATTGTTTCATTCGGCGATGCTTCGACCAGAACGTCCGAAGTCCATTTGGTTAGATGTGCTCAAGGATTAAATTTATCCAAGTTATCTGACACCCATAGAATTTATAAAGCTGTTATACATGATTTAATGTCCGTTGAGGAAGCCTCATCTCAGCTAGAAGACTTATTAAAAAAGAGAAACAGATACCCCCCATGGGTTTGTGTTTTACTTTACGCTCTTGGATCTGCAATGGTTTGTCCTTTCGCGTTCTCAGGGGGGTGGTATGACGTTCCCATCTGCTTTGGTGTTGGATTATGTGTTGGATATTTACAATTTTTTGCATCGTCCAAGTCTAATCTATATTCATCTGTATTTGAAGTCACTGCGTCTATCGTCGTAACATTCATCGCAAGAGCAATTGGCTCAATTCATGGCGGCAACACATTCTGTTTTTCAGCGATAGCTCAAGGCTCGTTGGCGTTGATTTTGCCTGGGTATATCATTCTTACTGGCTCTTTGGAATTGCAATCAAGAAATATTGTCGCAGGATCTGTCCGAATGTTTTATGCCATTATCTACTCACTCTTTTTGGGCTTTGGCATCACGTTGGGTGCTTCCCTTTACGGATGGGTAGACAAGTCCAGCGTGCACAGAGGCGATAATCAATTGAAGTGCCCCCATAATACTGATCAAAAGTGGTACATTTTATTCGTGCCTATGTTCTCGTTATGCTTGGGGTTGATAAATCAAGCTAGATGGAGGCAGTTACCTGTTATGGTTTTGATCGCTTGTATTGGCTATATTGGTACCTTTTTCGCAGGTAAGCACTTCAAAAATGCCTCTGAATTCACTGCATGCATTGGGGCTTTTATAGTGGGAGTACTAGGAAACCTTTATTCAAGAATTTGGAAAGGTATGGCTGTCAGTGCGATGTTGCCCGCCATTTTCGTCCAGGTTCCTTCCGGTATCGCTTCTCAGAGTTCGTTACTTTCTGGGGTTAAATCTGCCAATGAAATTGTGACGCTGAATCTGAGCACTAAGACAACTACCAAGACCAACGACGCAAGCTCTCTAAGTTTTGGGGCTACTATGGTTGAGGTATCCATTGGAATCAGTGTGGGCTTGTTTGCGGCTGCTTTGGTTGTGTATCCTTTCGGTAAGAAAAAGACTGGTCTTTTCTCCTTGTAAGATGTCCCATCAATTACGTACTTCATATAGATATAGACCTAATAGATAAGTTTACTAGAATTAACTCTACGAATCTTAGCATCCCGTATCCTTTGTCTCTGTGAGGATTATACCTCGCAGTTGAAGCCGCATCATTTACCATTGAGTCTTCGTTAATCTTCCGGTCTTACTCTAATATAGAATTATTATCTTGAGCCGCCCCTATATAGGCCTCCAATAGTCAACAAACTTCAGAATCGGATTTATCTGGCACTCTGGCCGAGTTGGTCTAAGGCGCCAGGGTAAGGTCCTGGTCTCTCCGGAGGCGCGAGTTCGAATCTCGCGGGTGTCACCAGTCGATTCTTTTTTTTTTTTTTTTTTTCTCAATATCACCCCACTGTCCCCCACATTAACAATTTAATCGACTTTCATCAACTTTATAAGACCTAAAGAAAGCTGAATATGATTTCATTTGCATCTACTAGGTCCTTCAGGATACAATTGGGGAAGTCAATTTTTTCTTTGAGGCGGTCATCCAGCCTTACTGTGGGGGAATTTAATGACGATTTTATTTCAGTTACAATCGATAGTTCCCGAACGGTTCCGTATAACAACGTATTCCTTCGAGATGCATGCACTTCGTCCGAGTCTGTTGATCCTTACTCAAAGCAGAAGTCGTTCTCGACATCGGCCGTTAGCAAGAATCTCTTTTTATATGAGCCTCCGAGAATAGGCAAAGATGCCGAGGAAAGCGAAGAATATCTACAGGTGACATGGGGTGGTGAGAACGGGTCAATTCAAAAATCGAAGTACCCAAAGTCGTTCCTTGAAAGATATTCTACAAGCTCGACCCGCAGAAAGGGTATATTTTTCAACCTGAATAAGGTATTTTGGAACGAACGCTCAATTTTGAAGTGTATTAATGATCTACAAGTCAGGTATGATGATTATATGATCCCCGACAGCCCTCAATTTGGCAAAACCTTGAAAAACTTGAGCCAATTTGGTCTATCTTTCGTCTTTAATATACCAGATCCGACCCAGACCTCGGGGCTTCAGTCAATGAACGAGGAAAATGCACTACAATGGCCAGTATCCAAATTAGGATCTCGGTTTGGCTATATCAAGAAGACGTTCTATGGAACTTTATTCGATGTTAAGAACGAAAAGGAAGCTAAGAATATTGCGAATACGAATACTTTTTTGCCTTTACATATGGACCTTTTGTATTATGAATCTCCTCCTGGGCTTCAGTTATTGCACTTCATACAAAATTCGACTCAAGGGGGAGAAAATATCTTCTGTGATGCGTTTGCTGCTGCCAATCATGTTCGTAATGTTGATCCACAAGCTTACCTGGCTTTAACGACAGTACCTATCACGTATCACTACGACAATAACAATGAACACTATTATTATTCGAGACCCCTAGTTGTCCACGAACTGTTCTCTGACGAAAGTACAAATCTTCCTGTTATCAAAGAGGTTAACTATTCTCCTCCGTTCCAAGGCCCCTTCGAGTTCGGAATCGAAGAAGATAATTCCCCGGATAATACCTTATTCAAAGATTTTTTGAGAGGACTCAGATGCTTCGACAAATTTGTGAACGATCCGGAAAACCAGTACCAATTGAAGATGCCCGAAGGTTCTTGTGTTATATTCGACAATAGAAGAGTTTTGCATTCTAGAAAAGAATTTTCGGATGCAAATGGGGGCGACAGGTGGCTAATGGGCTGCTACGTAGATGGCGACAGCTACAGGTCCAAACTTAGAACACATTATAAAATAATCGGGTAGTCTAATTGTTTTGCTCTGAAAAAACGCTTTTATATACCGAATAGATTTTATTACTACAGATAGACGACACTTTAAAAATACAGACCGAATAATAATCAAACAATTATTCATAGGATGAGCTCGATATTAATCAATAACCATAGCCTCCATATGTACTGGCTTGTGCTTGATTGTTGGTGGGATTTGGTTTAGATGTTCTTGGCCTATCAGAAAATCCTTTGACATAACTCTTGAAGGTTTGCTTGAAACCATTACACAAACGAAGCATATTTGGATACGAAAACCCTTTCAATCTGTAACCATCACTTTCGGTTTTCACATGCCATGTTGTGATAGGCGTATTGACATTAACTTTGAAAAGTAACAAAAACCAGCCAGGCATTTTATGATCAAAACAAAACACATAAGCGCTATTTTTTGGGTTGGCTTTAGTATACGACTCCAACCACTCGTTAACTTCAGCCATTGTCCCCTCACGGAATTTAGGGTGACGACACATCTCATCGACATGCTTAGCAATAGCTTGGACGTGCTGGAAAATTAATTGATCCAAATCAGCATACTTCTTATGTTCAACAACGTACTCCTTAGCAGCGCCATGAGAGGTCTCTTGAATGCTGAGGTGTTGAAATAAATTATTGGACACCTTCCACGTAACGGTTAAAAAGTTTGAACCTTTTGAAGATGGACGAAGAACACAATCACCGATGGACTGTGGTGCTAAGAACTCTTCTGCCTGCTTATAACTGAAATTATGAAACAAAGGATGTTGAATATTCCTAGTCTTGGCAAGCTGAGCTCTTTCTTTAGCGAGTTCTTTTTGCTTATCTGCTTGTTCGGCCTCCAAGTCCCATTTGATAGGATCTTTATGGAACTTGGGTCCAGAAGCTTTTTGAATGTCTGCTTCAAGGAAACTGAACGAAGCATTGAAAGTTTCGTAAAACACATCTAGAACAACAGCTTGGACAACTTGACCCTGAGTAAGTTCAATCCCTTGAGGAATATACGATTCTTCAACTGTACCTTGAATAAATGCAGAAGTAGTAACCTTGGCAAACTTAATCCTTGAATTCTCAAAATCTCTGAAATTTTGACCTACTTTATTGACAGTGACAGGAACGATTGTATTTCTCCCGAAAGTTTCTTGAGTTTCACCAGTTAGCATATGGAATACCTCAGTTGTTTCAAGAATATGGAATGACCTCCTAATCTCCTCAAAATTATTAACAAGCTCTTCTTTGATACTTTGCAAGGTAGCGTATTTCTTCTTACCAAATTTAGACTCCAACTCCTTACCATAAGCGGTCAAGTTTAAATCATCAACCTTGCTTACTCCTTCTTGCATCAATTGATAAATGATACCACCTTGCTCCTCTACGTGTGCCATATCTTCCTCGTCTAAATCCAATGCATCTGCTGCCATTTTACGCGCTAAGTCGTAATCTTCCGGGTGGATTCTAGTGGCATCCAATAACTCAACAGCACTGTCTCTCATCGACAACCCTTCGTCGTAAGGAATGTTCAAAAACGAAGAGCAGTTTATAAATATATTGGCAGTGGATAACTCACTTTCGATCAAATCACTTCTGTTAGATAAAGTCGAGCCTAACTTTGAATTAATGTTTCTCAACAACCCAGAAGCTTTACGAGGTCCCAAACCAGCAACATACGGTAAAAGCTGTGCCGTGTATGAATCACGTAAAGCTTCATTGATATCAACACCAACCATATTGACAATATCAACATAAGCTGACTCGATCGCCTCCATCACGAGATCATTCGGGATTAATTTTTGGTGCTCGTAGAAAGTCAACGACAATATGCCATCGCCTAAAGAAAGGTACTCCAATAACGGGCTTTGAACATAACGAGCTAATCCTACACAGTATTTCACTAACGTAGGTTTGTCTGAAAACTCAATTCGAGCCCTTTCGGAATTCTGGAATAACGTTGCAGTCTCTGACTGACCCCAGATAACCTGAAGTAAAGGTGGATTTTGAATATCTTGCAATTCATCAGTATTAGCAGTTATAGAGTTCGTTTCAACGAACGATTTGACAGAGTCGAAAAGTTTTTTTGAGATTGCATTAAATCCAGAAACTACTATAACGTCAGGTTTATTGTCACGAAGATTTTTATCCCAAAATTCCTTCAATTGTCCAGAAAACTTTTCTTCACTTTCACGATCTCTAATCGGATTGTCCTCCGACTTGAAAAATTCATCAACCTTGCCACTTTCTTTCAAATAGACGCCAACAACTGCACTGTCGAAGTCACCTTTTCCAAATGACAAAGCTAGAACATTAGGTTTTGTACCCTTATCGAAACCAAATGGAGTAAATGGAGCTTGGTCTATCCTGGCTAAAAATCGGCGACGTACTTCGCTTGCGATTAAGCGCTCACATTCACGGCGTAAATCTTCTTTAGTATTCATTGCGACCATAGAAGTTAATCTCTTAAATGCTAACTTTAGCACAAACTCTCTTTCTTTATTCCACTTTTCGAAAATTTCGGAAGAGCCATCAGACTTCAAACAATTGAAGATACATTGAAACCAACTATCATAGTCCTTAGTCTCTACCTTTACGACTACCAAGCCAGCGGCTTCTGCTTCAAGCATTCTTAAAAGAACGTCTGGACTGCGCACAAGATCAGCAGGAGATCTGTTAATCGCATATTTGATATCCGCGTAAGGGCTGTGATTGTCAATGGCAGATTTGCCCTTCTCTGTGACAGCAACCCTTATGGACGCGAAATCTTTGAAAGTGGATCTGACTTCATTCCTGATTTTAGGGTTATGGAAAATTTCTTCCGCAAATGTTTTTCTCACTGCATCAAGGGCATTCTTCGGGTCTTTGAATAAAACCTCGTCGTCTTCACAGAGACGTTCGATAAGGTCCTCTGGAGATTCAATGTGATCATCAGTTGCATGAATTCTGTAAGGAACTTCAAACTTTTTAGAGCTTTGATCTTGTACGTTCTCCCCAAATTCTTTAGCTGAAATACCAAACGCTTTAACTGCATCATACAACACATTCAGCCTTATTCTCTCGAAGACAGCATATTTTGAATGTTTCTTGGTCCCACTTGCTACTCCTTCTGACTCTTTTTCTTCCGACAATTTACGTATCTCCGCAGAATAATTGAAATTAAGATAATCATGTAAGTCCTGAATAGCCACCATACTTTCCAATGATTTAATGTCCTTGACTAAGTCGTCATCGATATTCAATGACTCTATCAACTTTTCTGTATTGAGCCTTTTCTCATAAAGAGAATGGTATTCAATATCCAACTGAAATATCCGCCATAAATCATCCTCAAATAATAACTTATGAACGGAATTGGTTACCGTGCCATCTTCGTGTTGTACCTCCTCTGCATACAACAAAAAATCGCGACGATGAGTCCATATGAAAGGGACCTCGTACACATCTTTGGAGACGAACTCAACCACTTTGGCAACGGCCCCTTTGAATGGTTGTTCTAGCATTCCGCTGAATGAACCTAGCTTTTCCATAAATAGTATATTGGCAATCCACTCTTGCTCGTTTTTCAATTCCTCGCCATCCAAATCTATATAATTCAAATTAGCCCGGTATTTTTGAAATCTTTCCGGAATGTCAATGATTCGAATCAAATTGTCTTCCTCCGTCAACATACGCTCTTTTAGTTCCGCATGCTCAAAAACTTCATCTAGAGACGTAGGCTCCAAATTTTCACCATTCCCTTCATCCTCCATTTCCTGGGCCTCTAATGCCCATTCGTATTCTGCACCGTTACCAAAAACCTCAAATAGCTGTTGCAAACTTTCTCTATCGACGCTTGACAATTTGGATGTGTCTAACCTAGGGCCTGTTTTCTGAACACGCTCGCGCTGTTGAGCTAGTTTCCGTTGACGTTCTTCATCTTCATCAGAATACTCGTCTTCTTCGATGAAATCTTCAAATTCGTCTAGAATATTACGATCGTCTCCTTGGCCCTCGCCAAGCTCGGCTTGTGCTTCCTCATTGTCGTCAGAAAACATATCTGTCAAACCACCACGCCCCCCTTGCCTTATTTGGTTTTCCTCGTCTTCTTCTCTATTTTCGGCTTGAGCTCTTTTAAGACGCTTGAGTTTACCTTTGTTCGCGGCTTGAGGCATGGCTCCCGAGTTCTCCATCAATAGCTCCAAATCGTCCTGGTCTAAGGCGTCATTCTGGTCTTCGCTAGGACGTCCTTCTCTTTTTCGCTTTTCCCGCTTTCTCTTTTTGCGTTTGAGGTTTTCTTCTTCTTCATCGTCCACTATAAACCCTTCCCGCACCCGCTGGACGGCCTCCTCGTCTTCCTCATCGTCGTCCTCTTCTGAAGAGTCCATCACGTTTTCTCCCTCTTCATCGGAACTATTTTGTGACTCCTCGTCACGTATTTCATTCTCTCTATCGTTATCGATGTTTCCCTTTTCCATCTTGAGACCGCTACTTCAATATATCGTAGAATGAACTAACTTTTATTCGATATTTGTCAGAGATCAAACTGTGATTAACTTTCAATCAACCTCCAAACAAAAGTATAATGTTCTGGATCCTATGCGTACCACGAACAAAGTTTGATCCTGATATACAAGGTATAATTATCGATAGGAAGCTCTACAAAACTACGTTGACCAAATTTCCTATAGTGTTTTTCAGTTGATGTATTGAAGTTACACAAAACTGTTTGGTGGTCAGCGCCGGGTAAGCGGTCGCTCTTTCGCCTATAATACAGTATATACAAGGTAACAGACGGCTACAGTGAGTGCAATGGTGGTCGAGGTATGGAGCTTTCTTCATGTAGCACATCTGAGAGTGGCAGAATCAGGGTTAAAAAAAGGTGCCAGAGTCGTCTTAAGTTAATCAAAAATAAGAATTTTCTGATGGCTTGCGGCAGAGTTATTTATCGTACTGCCTGTTTAACTTGAGATTGAATTGCTTATTTTTATCATTGATGTAACTGTTGACCTTGGTCTCATCGTCTTTGTTTCTTCTTCTTTTCATTCTGCGGCTGCTCGCATCCTCGATGGTCCGGGCCAACGTATCCATGTCTGCCGCCTTGGGTTTACCAGAAATATCTGCAAGCTCCCTCACCAAAGGCCCCTCGCTGGAAGTGTCCCGTTTGTCGAGCACGCTCTTGTGGTGCTGATACGCTTGTTTGTCGACGTCGAGCTCCAGGATCTCCTTATTGTACGAATGTTCAGCCATCTTACTGAAGTTCTGAAACCCAGACTTCTGCTTCCTCTTCGATCCTTCCCGCATCCTTTTGTCCCATTTTTCACATTCCTCGATGGACCAGTCCCAGTTACGCCTTCGCTCGAAATCCTCGCCCTTCTCCAAACTGTCGAGCCTCTCCTGCTCAAGTTCCGCATTCTGTTTCTTTTTTTCTATGTCTTTCAATGCAAGTGACTTAAGCTTCTGTTTTCTATAGTCATCAAGAAGCTCCTGCTTGTTAAGCTGCTGGCTTTCTTGTTTTCTCTGCTTTAACTGCCTTAATTTTGCTAACCTGTCTGGGACAAACCGAGACTCGTGACCGTCTTTCCTTTCCCCTTCAGTATTGGATAATCCTTCCGCATCCTTCGACTCTTCCGATCCCTTCTCCATGCCGCTAGAATCCATTCTGAACCGCAATGTATAAACGTTAGCCATCAGCCCATTTAAAGTATGATTAAATGTCGTGGGCTGGCGAAAATGTCGTATAAAGATATGCGACATTTAGTGATGCTGAAAGACATTTAAACCTCACTCCATACAATAAAGCCGCCACCAGGTTACGGGAATAATAGATCTCGGTGTTCGGAGTTTAGTCTCTCTCGGTGGCGACCTTCAACATTCCATTCACCGAGGACTGAGGTCATAACTTTTCCCGGTGATGCCGTCTCGTCAGCATGCGCTTACGATTTAGGCCATCAGTTACCCCTTCTTTAGTGTACCACATTCGTAACATTGCAGCCGTAAAAAATGCAAGCATAACTAAGCTGATCATTTTAGTGTACTATATAAATTGTAATTGCCGATGTTCGCATATCGAGACCTTTTTTGGACCAGTATTTATTCCTCCCTTGCCACCTGCAGCAGATCTAGAAAATAAGCTAGCAAGTAAAATCATGTCATCATTACAAGGAACACAAGAACAGGCGCTTATCGACCATATATTCTCATTGCCAAAAGAGCAATTGGATGCCGTAAGGGGCCATCCTGAAAAGGTGCTAGAACTTATTGACGACTATTCGCTGAAGGCTAGGTTTATGAATGTGGGACCATACAAGGGGAAGATAATCGTGGACAAGATCCGTGAGGTCAAGCCCACCATCATGATTGAGCTTGGGTGCTACTTTGGGTACTCGGCTATTATGTTTGCTAAGGAGTTGCTGAAGGATCGCGGGTCGAAATACTACAGTTTTGAAGCAAACCCCGATTACGCCAAGATCTCGCAGCAGCTCATTGACTTGGCCGGGTTGTCTGACAAAGTTGAAATCATTGTGGGGAAAGCAGGCACTAACTTGGTGGATTTCCAAGGAAAACTCAGAAAAGAGTATAACTCGTATGTGTCGGTTGATTTCGTGTTCATTGATCATTCGAAAGACCTTTACGTACCAGATCTCAGGGTGCTCGAGACATTGAACTTGGTTGCTCCTGGCACCATCGTGGTGGCCGACAACATCATTATTCCTGGTGCGCCCGAGTATGCTAAATACGTTCAATCGTCTCCAGAAGAGAGACGTGATTTCAACAAGAAAGTGGAGAATGTTAATGGAAAGAACTTTCCTGGTCGGTGGAATATTGTCTACAATTCGGAGACTGTCGAATCAAAGATCTTTCAGGGCCTCAAGGATGCAATTGAGATCACTGAATGTGTAGAATATCTCAATGGCTGAAATACTTGAGGCCTTTGGTTCGGGTGTATGTGCTTGAGAACCAAGAGATGTGCCAATTGTGTCTTTCGTGTTATAAGTATGTCCTAAGTATCCCTTATATATGAAATTTATGGTTTAGTCTAGTAAGAGTAGCTTTTGGTTGTGTATGTGCACACTGTGAAATATTCAGCCTTCAGCAATTGAAGTCTTCAAGGTCTTTTTTTGCATTTACTGTATCGACCATGTCCGATTTAACGCCTCTCTTCAGGCAATGCGTCAACATAGTTCAAGATAAGTTTGGCGAGTCAATAACAGATGATTACAGTCTAAAACAGACCAGACTGGGTGAGAAAGACCCATTTACGGTTGAAGATACGTTTATCAAAGAATGCGTTGAATTTCATCAGTACTTGATGAGATTGAAAAATTTCCTCAAAGAAATCAAATCTCCGTACTTGTCTATCAATGACGAGCCAAGATATGGTCAAGCTAGTGATGCCTTGACTTTTGAGGATAAGAATAAGATCGACGAAGAGTTCAGCTATAAGATCCAACAAATGTACGAAAAACTAAAACTTTTGCAAGCATACGAACAGAAGCGCCAGTCAGTTATGCCGAAACCCTCATCTGGTTGGTTTGGGGGGCTTTTCGGTAGCGAAGAGCAGGATGACAGAGAGCTTTTTCAAGCAACTATAAATATGCATCGGACGCAAATTTTACGATCATTGAACGACATACTTAACAAATTCAATAAGTCATTTGAAATATTACAAAGACAAAGACTCAGTAGAGAAAGGCAAATAAATCAGCTCAATTTCCAAAATTTGGAAGATGATGTTGATTTCAGTTACAATGACTTGAATTTCTCCCAGGACGTAATGAAGTCGGAAGCATTTGATAGTGACCTGGATTCATATCTGGAGAGACAAGGTCAAGGTCAACAATTAACCCAGCAACAAGTTCAAGAATTAGAGTCTGAAAATCAGGAATTTTTAACCTTAAAAACGAACCAATTGAAGCAAGTTGAGAAGTTGCACCGTTCTATGGTTGACATATTGAATCTCCAAACAGAACTTTCATATCAATTGGAAACCCAATCGGATCAAATCACCAACTTGTTGGATAATCAATCGCAGGTTGAAATTGACGTCAGAATGGGTAATAGAAACCTAGACAAGGCAACAACCAGGAATAAAAAAGGTTCCAAGATCATCATTACTACGTGCATTACTTTCGGATTTTTACTATTATTTCTAGATTATATATCTTGATGTTGAATATCTATGTACGACTATATCTTCAATGCTGGGTCTTCAATAGCTTTCTATAATTCCAGCCCCAACAGTCAAACCCTCTCTTCTAATGACTATTCTGCCTAAAAACTTATTCTCGGAGAACCTAGTCACAGGTAATAATCTATCCGCTTGAATTTCGATCTCAACAATTGCTGACTGCTTAGAAACGAGATGCATTTTCTTCTTCTTCGAGCCCACAATTTCGATAATTTTTGACACTCTCGCTGGAACACGACTGTTATTTCTAAACAAAACAAATGGTGTTCCAACTAGCAACGGTTTCGTCATATTAAATAGATGGATTGAGGCAGTAAATGATTTGACAGCAGTAATTGGTGAATCGACTTTCAGTACTAAGTCACCTATACTTATTTCATCCGTATTTTTATTGGAAAGCTGGTTTGTCTTGAATGTCATCAGGATAATCTCTCCTCTTATACCTACGTTCACGGGCTTCTCGTGAATGTATAAAGATTGAATCTGCAAGTACTCTTTAGAAGGGGAAATTGCAACAGTCTCACCTGCTTGAATCATTCCTGAAGTAATTTTACCGCTCATTCCGAACTCCGCATTAGAAATTTCATAAATGTCATTTATTGACAAGTTGAAATCTTCGCTGCTTAACTCCAAAATCACATCCTTATTCTGCGCTTGACCTTCAATTTGAAGATTTGTCAAATAGTCCACCAAAGTAGGGCCTTCGTACCAACCAAATTCCTTGACACGCAGATCTCTTTTCACAACATTGTTACCCGTCAAGCCTGAAATAGGGATAAAAACGATCTGATCGTTTGAAAAGCCTATCTCTGACCCTGTCAAGAAGTCCGTTAACTGGTATCTGATTTCATCAAACCTCTTCTCGGACCAATCTTCTTTGTCCATCTTGTTCACTACCACACAAAGATTTGATATACCTAAGTTTTTGGCAACAATAGTATGCTCCTTAGTTTGACCGTCCATAGCGAACCCGGATTCAAACTTCCCAGTAATTGAATCTATCACTAATAGAGCGAAGTCTGCTTGTGATACTCCGCTTATCATCTGTGGAACGAAATCTTTATGCCCCGGCGCATCAATTGCTGTAAATCTATACGCTGAAGTTTCGAAGTTAGTAGCACATATATCAACAGTCACTCCACGCGACCTTTCTTCGCTTGTCTGGTCCATAATCCAAGCAAGGGCAAAAGAGCCCTTACCAATTTTTTCAGATTGTCTTACAAGATTATTCACCGTTTTTGCATCTATCACACCGAGATCAAATAACAATCTTCCCATCAAAGTCGATTTACCCGCATCAACGTGACCTATAATAACAAATGACTTATGAGGTTTGAGGTAGGTCTTATTTGTCAAAAGCTCCTGACTCAAATCAATTTTCTTGAAGGGCTTCGTTTTTTTGGGGGTCAGCTTCTCAGGGACCTTTTCGGGAATGGAACTTTTACTAGGGCCCTTATCCGAAATCTTGAGATTATCCATCTCTTTTTCGAACGCTTGTTTTTGCGCGTTTAATATTGCGTCGTCTGGGCTAGGTTCATCGAAGTTTCTCTTGACTTTTTTGGTAGTAGCTAAATTTGCTTCTTGGTTAGTAATCGGATAAAACAATTCACGACTATGTCGCTTCCTTCTACTCTTCTCTTCATCCAAGTGTTTCTTTCGCAGCTCATCCTGACTTCCTTGATCAAACAAAAAAAATGAAAGTGGGGTTTTGGGGAGTTTTGAAAGAACGGATTCATCATAAACAATATTGAAGCTCACTTCCGGTGAAAGTATGGGCTTCTCGGGCGCTTTTGGTTCCTCGATTTCGTCCGTCTGTTGCTTAGGTATGGTTGGCACCTCTTTATCTTGATCTTTCCCTTGCCTCTTGAATGAAGCGAGATTGACACCAACCTGCCTTGGGAGGGACAATCTTGTATATTGGCTCGTTGGTTTCGTTTCGGTTTTCTTAGCCGGTGTTTTTCGCAACTTGGTCAAAATGTCAAGCGACCTGTTCTCGATCTTAGTTTTATCGTTATGCTCTATTTGTTTATTCCTTTGGTCTGCCCTGGACTTTGCCAAAGCTGCTAACTTGGAGCTAGTACTGGGCTTGTCTGATTTCAGAGCGGTTGAATGCACTTTTACCCTTGCGTTAGCCAACTGCGCTAGTTTAGAGCTGAGGGCAGGATTCTGCGTCGGTATACTCCCACCACGTTCCTCATCTTGCGAACACATTGTTTAGAATACTAGAACTCTCATGTTAAAACTTCTAAAAACCTTTTGTTTCCGTCCGAAGAGATGTGTGGAACTGCTATTGTAGCGCCATCCATACCATCGTAAAACTTGTCGAATAAAAGAATAACTCGAAAAAAATACTTACTATCTGCCTTTTTCCTGGGGTGGTTCGACTTCAACTCTTTGACAGCTTCCAGAATCTCATAGTAGTTGAAATAAAGAGCTTCCTTCAATTCGATCTCTGGTATCTCATCATTATATGACTCAATTCTCTCTTTTAATTTTGGAAGCGTCTCGTATAGTTTATCATATTCCTCATCGTTTAAGTTATCTTCATTGAAACCTTCACCTTCTGAAAGATTGTCGTAATCTGCCAAATCATCTTCATCGAAATCAGCCATAATCGTATATTATGAAGAAAACAGTCATATAAAGCGATATAAAGCTCAATTGCTCATTTACAGTCCGAACCAAATCTTCGTGCGATTTCCCAAAACTCGAGAGCAACGACTCAATTATAAGGTTGAACAACTATTCTCGTTTCAAGATTCCATGATTAGCAACTACAGAAGACAGCGGTAATCACCTACTTTCGAGGAACGTCAATCCATAAAGTTGAACTAAAATATTTATCTATATCTAGTTTTTTTTGATTTTTCCTTAATTATTTCTCATGTATTTCTCGATAATATTTAATTACTGCAAAAAATGGCTCAGCCATTTCAGTTTCAGAATCAAGCTTGATCCTTACCAAAAGACAATACATCTGCACCCAAGAGATCGACGATAGTCTTACCTGCAGCAACGACCTCTTCGTCGAGGTACCTTCTGCCGGCCAATTGCAAGGCGATCGGGGCGCCTTTGAATGCTTCGGGCTCATAGTTTTGACATTCTATTTTCTCCACTTCACTCCTATATTTGTAGTGTTCATGATCAACACCCCATTTATCAATATTGGGATCTTGGAACAATCCTGTTTGGAATGCCAAAGCTGGGAAGTCTAAAATGTTGAAAAGCGTGGTGTACGACCAATTGTAGACTTCTTCGGGTTTGGGGGCAACATTACTATAAGTTGGACATAAGATAAAATCAATCTTGTTCTGCACCAAGTAGGTGGTGTAATCTTGCCTCAACGAATCTCTAATTACATTCAATTTACGGTTCTCGGGAACAGTGTAAACACGGTCACCATCGCCATTGTTCAAAGCCAACTTAGTTAATTTTTTCAAAGGTTCACCGGAAGCGGCCAACAAATTCCTCTGATGATAGTTACCATCGCAGGTATAGAATTTCTGTATTGTCTCCGATGCTTCTTTAGTTCTGATGGGCTTGAATTCGATAATTTTAACGCCAGCGTCTTGAAGCTTTTCAACAACCGTCTTCAAGCCTCGTTGAATGGGAGGGGTTGGCTTCACTAACCCATCGTCGTACATGACAGCGATGGTGAGCTCATGTGGTTTCGGCTGCGAAACCTCTCTCCATGGAATGGGCAAACTCCATGCATCTAATTCCCAAGGTTTGCCCACATTGATGTAAGTCTTCATAAACAAATCGATATCTTCGATTGTCCTTGTGAAAGGTCCACAGACCGCAGGAATGCTCTCCTGACCAGCATTACAAGATACGCCCCCGAAAGTTGATATTCTACGACTGGTGGGCCTGAGACCGTGACACCCAGAGTAGGCGGCAGGCGCTCTAATTGAACCACCGATATCACTACCAATACCAATTAATGAACCGCCAAATCCGACCAATGCTCCTTCTCCAGACGACGACCCACCTGGCGATAACGACAAGTTGAAGGGGTTTCTAGAAAATCCAGTAATATTGTTGCCGGAATCTAAATGCATCAAGGTTTGAGGCTGGTTGGTTCTAATATAAAATACAGCCCCCAAGTTCTCCAACACCTGCGTTGTGACTCCATGCAGTTTTGCAATGTTAGTGACATGCGACACATATCCCCCATGAGTGATTTTACCAGCATAATTCATCTGCTCTTTCAAGGAAATAGGTAAACCATGCAATGGTCCCACAGTTCTGCCGTGCTCTGTGTAGTATTGATCCAAGTACTTTGCCCTTTCCAAGCCTTCGTCAGTAAAAAGTTCCATAGCGCAGTTGGTGAACTGATGGGCAATGGTGGCCCTCTTAGCAAAAGCATTAAAGACCTCTACCGAGCTGAGCTTCCCCAGAGAGATTTTACTTAACAACTTGGTTGCAGATGCATCAGTGATCGCAAACTCTTCGTCGCTAAGCAATTTTTCGCTATACAAATATTGGACTGCGTTGAATCCTTTTGACACTAAATCCTCGATCGGTGCAGGCAACTTTACACTATATTGTGGTTTTATCCCCTTCTCTAAATCTTCTCTATACTTCTTGACCTTTGGTAACCATTCTTTCTCGTATTTATCATGATCCTCATAAGTTGTGAGCGGATCTTTCGTTAATAAACGTTCAAACGCGGTCGACATTTCGAATACTAGTAATTATGCTATTCACACTGGCTGATTTCTCTATCAAGCCCCACTGATAGAAAAAAAAATACTACTTTAAAGAAAGTATGGAGAAGTGGTTAATTTATATTGATAAGTCCCCGGGTGCGAATACCTAATTGGGTAGCGCCTATCAGTTGGTTCCATTCACCAAAAATGGAAGGCGCGGTAAGGTTATCAAAAGACGCAAAAACTTGCCTATATTACAAAATATATATAAATCTAAGTGGGTTCAATCATCGGCATCAGCGGATGGAATTACTCATTCCCGACCCATATGTCACCATAGTAAGCAAATAGGTCAATTGACTTTTGGTCAAAAGCAACAAATGTTCCAAGCTGGGTGTTATCCTCTCCATTGGAGGTTTTCCCTCCAATACTAGAATAGCTACACCACATGTAAGAATTACAGTAGCCGACATCCATATGCCAGGCTTCCTTGGGTTCACCTTCAATGTTTTCACACAAAGTCTCCAACTTATTTTTGAACGGTGGAACGATCGCATGTTTGAGTTTCATGGGGCTTTCGTAAAAAGCTTTCATCTGTTCCTTGGATTTCAAAAACTTCAATCGCCCGCCATTGTCGAATTCTTTTTGGTAATCAACGCTTCCTGACTGGCCGCAAAACTGAAATCCCGAATTGAACCATACTAGGGTTTTGCCGTCTTCTCCATTGATATGACCGGGGTGGGCAGCACAGATCTCTCTGGACTTCTTGGGTTTCTTATCTTCGCCAACTCTATCTTCCATAGGAGTCTCTTCTCCAATGGCACTGGCAAAGAATTTGTTAAACTCGTAATCCTCGTCCCCGTTGATTGCAAATGCCAACCAGAAAATTTCCTTGTCACCATACACTCTCGAGGTTACCGGGTTGAAAAAATTCAATTGGACCATCATCAAGATCGAGTTAAAATGCATGTTTCTATTGATAACCACTAATCCGCTTTCCATAAAATGGCCCATACCATCGAAAAATTCCAAACCCAAAGTATGTTGGGTGATGATGGGAATGTCGAACATAGCATGATCCAAAACCGAGGGCGAGATTTTGCTGAAAAATCTAGCATCACTAATAGGTCTAAATTCGGGAGCTGTTCTATCCTTATAGAAATAGGCACCTTTCTTTTTGTATCCTGCTAAAGTGAAAAAATATTCGGGTGACTGAACCAATACGGTGTCGGCATCTACCAAAATATACTCCTCGAATGAATTGAATAAAGCAGCCAAAAACTTATTGGAAAACGTTTTGAACTTAGCTTTATAGTTATCCTGTATAACGTTATGCACATTGACAAACCAAACCTCTTGTTTTGGCAAACCACGGTCGTCTTCATCAAAATAGTCTTCTGGCAAATACTGAGCTATCTTTTTGAAGGATTCAGGTAAATCGATGAATCTTTCTCGCGCAGCCCTCACAATACGATTCTTCGATTCAGTTGAGATACCATCATTATACACTATTTGAATAGGGTATCTATTGTTTAATGCCCTTAGCAAATGAATCAACTTGACTGTATCGGCAACATGCTGATCCCCTATAGATAAAACAATACCTTTACCGTTTATTTTATTCTTGAATTTTTGTAAAAAGCAAGCCTTGCCGTTAGTCAATTTGGAGTTCATAGTGCCCGCTTTGCCCTTAGAAGCCTGTGCCCTTTTATTTGTGGGGTCGAAAACCTTGCTATGAGAAACGTATTTTCTCATGTTTGGTGGACTTGGAACCTTCTCACCAGTCCATCTTTCATACATTGGATAAGAAAATGTCAACCACCTATACAACCTTGATTCAAGATCAGAACACGAATCGAAAGTGTCTGTGTTAAGCAAAGCTTCCGATTTCGACTCCTTGAACTTTTTGACTGGATCTTTGATTAATCGGCGACTACTTAAACTCTTGATCAATTTCGCTTGGTCAGAGGTGAACTTGCCAGACAGTACTACCTGGCTTTGATCGTCTGAACTGATGTAGCATTTGTTGAATATTCTCAAGTGAGACACGTAGTTAGTGATATCTTGCTCAACGTTCATAGTCTTTTCCCAAAACTGACTGTACCATGTCTGGATCTTGCTTTCTACCAAATCGTCTCCAACAAGGTTCTTGTCAACGTTGTTCTCTTTCGCGTATTCTTCCTTGGCATTGTTCATCTTGCCTCGTTTGAAATCATCGTAATAAAACTCCCATCTCAGGTCCAAGGGAAAATCTTTATTTGGATCAAGATACCAGTTCGTGTCGGAGCTATACAAGTTTTTGAAATATAAGTCGCATCGGTCTTTGAATGACAAATCTCTCAAAACGCTGTTGATGCCATGGTTCTGCAATATTGTATTATAATTGGACGAATGCGCATCGACTTTTCTCACGTCCTTGATATCGTTGGCCTTCATGAAGTATTTGATGGTGGCATCGTCGACAATATCCGGATACTTGTTTTCAACCCCCTGTTGCATGCCGTTGATGGAATCGTATATCGATCCTGTCACGGTTTTGAACTTTCCATCATTCTTGTAATCGTAGATCCATAAGTTAATAATCACTATCCACAATAAGCCTATACTAAAAACAGCAATCTTTTTCTTTGACCTTGTCTGGAAAAATGGCCCTATCAAGCCATTTATTTTCTCAAGGCCCATTGCGTATGTTACGGCTATCCAATTTTAGTCGACCGTATAAACACCGAATAATAAGAGTACTTGTCAAAACTCTGTGCGAATATATCAGCCGGATTTAAGTACCAGCCAGATATCCGTGAAAATCCTGTCAAAAATTGTAAAAAAAAAAAAAACTGTCAGACACCTGTAAATTACCTGTCAAATACTCGTAAAGTACTTTCAAAACAGATTTCCACAATAAAAAATACCAACTTGATAGTATAAAACTATACGGTAGTATATAGTAAAATTAAAGGATAAACAACGTTAATAAACTTTTCTCTTCACTGGCAGGGGCTTTTTTTAAATAAGTCGTACATGCCCTACCGTGCCTCACAGATTTGGTTGTATTTAAAAGGTGCTGGCCACGATCGACGCATATTCGAACATTGCGTGCTTCGATATTACTCGTGGCTATTTATACATCCTGCAAGAAAACGTCAACGTGGGCCCTAGTGCCCATGAATCAATAGAGACACGAGGCACGTGACTGTTTTGTTTTCTTGATAAGGTCAGGTGCAAAGGCTTTAATGGGATTATTTTCAGGGGAAGACGCATTTGCATCGATGAAAGTCCTGGGTAGTGTTCTGAGGGTGATATGAAGCAATATTTGGTATGTTTAAGCCGGCGGCGTTTAGTGCAATGAAGTTTTTGAGTTATTTCGCCGATACGAAGGCTGCAAACACAGGGCTGCAATGCGAACGCGATGAGCGCGGCGTACTGGTGCGGGAGCCGAATAACTCAGCGCTAGGGGAGGGATCGAACTCGCGTCCGCGAGTTCGATCCTCGAGACCAACTGTGGTGGCGTTTCGGGGTAGCGGCTCTTACCTGAATAGGAGAGCGCTTTCTTGGTGCATTTCCCCGGGCATTCGACGACGCAGGCTTAATATGCCCTTAAGATAATGAACTCTTAGACTAGGCTACCAGGACAGGATTCGATCAAACAGATATTGGCTGTCCACAAGTAATGGAGGTATTTTTGATTCATAGCAGATTAGAACACATGGGACCTCGTCAGCAATAAATTAGTATAGCAAAATTAACCGCGATTGAGGCTATATTGGGGGCAGTGAAGCATTTTTGCACTACCTGGGAAGGAGCCTGCTTTAATTGACCTGCTTTAGTTTGCAGACCGCGGCATTTCGGATTACGTCCATCTAGTTCTTAGGAACAATTCGGGCGATTTTAGGAACAATTCGGGGCGGACCAGAAAAAAAAAATTCACCTGAACGCCTCGCATTCAGATCAATCTAGGTTCAGGCGTATGTACGCGAGATATATAGGACTAACGTGATTCTTATTCCCAGAAGCTTTCCCTTCCACCGGGTGCAACAATAAGGCTTCCCGCATTCAAGACTTCCCTGCAAAGGCGAATTGGGTCCTTGTGAGAAGGCGAGGTGCATGAACAACATTATTGGAGTCCGGTGCGGACAAAGGACGAGACCTAATACGATCCAATGGACCCCAGCATATGCTAATATTTTTTGTAAGCCTACTGGCGAACAATAGACGCGCGTAAGGCGTACTAATACGGAAACAAGATTTTTTTTACTGCGAATCGAATCCACCTCGATGGCACTCTCGTTCTCTTACAAGCGTTACAAGGTTCGAGACAAACTCAAAATTATAGTGAAAACAGTGCATTAGAATAAATAAATTAGTAAGATGAATAAATAGTTAAAAAATTAAAAAATATGATGGCATCCAGCCTGTATCAAATGTATCATAAATAAATAGTTACTAGAAGTATAAGCACACCCAGATTACAGGGTGCTAAAACGACAATACGGCACCTGTCCGAAACAGAAAAACCCGCTGCTGAACTAGTCCTCTTTTCTCACCTTCACCAACCTTGAAATCATCATGTTGTGCAAATTTTTATAGTTACCAGCAATGTTCATCTGCTTGTAGTCGAGCATCTTTCTCGACCAATGCATGGACTTGATTTTGAAGTCCAAAAGTGCGGTGTAGTATTTCTCGCTTTCCAGGGCTAACGAAGTAGAACACCCGCTCTTCTTCTGCAACTTGCTGCTATAATCGAGACAAACGCTGGCAATATATGCCATGGCATCTATCACCCCCAATAACAAGAGAGGCACTATCACCACCAACAACAATGCATTACTGACAACAGTGACACTGGACTCAACGAGCTCCAAAAACTTGATCATGCTCGAACCAAGGGAAACTAAACGATGGAAGGCTAATGTTTGTAATCACCTATCTTGATCTTTTGCTAGGGGTATCAACCGTATTTATAATAAAGCCCATGCAACCAGTCTGATAAGTGTGTGAGGGTTACCCGCCCGATAATTCATCGGTTTCGGTTTTCGGTTTTCGGGCAAAAAATTTTTTTTACTAATGCTTCCTTACCGGGGAAGAGAACAAGATTATCGCTTTGATGGAACCGGAACCACACGAGGCAGTCATGGGCCCTCGGGCGAGGGGATAGCACAGGCTGTGAGATACATGGCATATCCTTACCTTGGTAAAACGTATGTTATATGATGAATTATGAATACACCTTATCTACATTACCTGACGTAAGATGAAAAAATTCAATTCTGATAAGTTACTAACCGCAGTTTACTGGTGAAATGTTATTTTACCGCCACATGTAGGCATTCCAGCGTTTGCATTGCTTATCTGGAAAGTGACGTTTTTTGTGATCTGTGGAGGTGCAGAAAGGGGTCTTATTGCGGTACATAGGCTTAGGGATCCCTCGTGCCATATGTAATCTATGCATCAGTAGGAATAATTGCTTTGGCATGTAAAGGCCACAGCAATGGACGTCAGGCCACCTTCATTGCGCCAGGTGAGTGATTGTATTTGCTCACGAGTCTTGATACGGATAAGGTTAAGATGATACCGAGTAGCTGTGGGATACTAAAGTGATTACGCTGTCGTCTGCGGCTGCTCCTATTATGCGCTTCCGTGCGAGATCACTTGGGCCGCCCGCATTCAGCCAGAGGGATACATCTCTGGATTACATAAGTGCTATATTGTCGATGCGCAGGTACACGGACCACCTATAGCAAGACTATACAAAGGGGGTACATTTTATTGTACGACGCAAGAGCTATTGTATGTGGACAATTGTGCATCGACCTCTTTCATGCCTGGAGAGCGTAGGAAATCAGGGAGAGTCTCACAAGTAATTGTAGGAGGTTGGCGAGCATGGAAGCGAATTTGGGGGCGAATTTGTATGCGGTAGCGATAGAGCCGGTGATGTAGGAGTATCATAATGTCGTATTTGGATGTTGCTGTTCTCGAAAAGCAACACTAGAAGAGGCTATCGCTACTTTAAAACTTAAATTAAAGTGAAAGGTAAATACTGAACCTTAAAAAATCACGCCAACCTTATTTACGCATTTGGCACCACGGGCTTGAAACAGTCCACTGGCAGTTACCTAATTGCGAAATAGGCCCAGGACCCTCATATGGATTGGGCCTAATCCGTACATTTAATGCGGTTCGATGTCAACGCCTTGATAAGCTCTAGACTTACTTAAGCCGTCTTACATGTGTGGGGGACAACGCCCTACCTTAATTCCACATTCTTACGAGATCTCAGGCTCTTGATTCATGCCGATGTAAAAATCTGTGATGGTTCAGTATGGCTACTGTGCTACTATGCTATGCATTGGGCTGCCTGGTTTGTCGAATGGGGTCGCAGTGGCATGTTCTCATAATCAGGCTATACAAAGTTTGCACTAGACTTCGTTTTGGGATGTTACGGTATTCCAGGGTCGGATCTTATGGTGAGCCTAATGACTTACATTAGGATCATCCACAAATTTTTGAAGTACTGCTATCTTGTTAGCACAATAGCGTGATACTGAGGTGACAATCAATGTCACACTGAGCAGACTTTGTTCTACCTAAGAACGAACATGATATATGGAGCAGTACATCCGATCACAGAGCTATCCTGTCTGATGTATAATTCGACTGACGAAGTGTCATAACTCGACTATGGTAGTGTATGGGGCGCGTGCTACGATAATTTCTGCATAGTTTGACCATATAGATAGCAGTGATACACTCCTCTGTAGAGCTTTTAATGGCAACGGGGTTGATCTCATGCGTCCTTCGTCCAGACTCTTGAGCTGTGTTTGGACAAACAACGCTCACACTCGCACAAGTATCGATCAACGTATTGTATTGAATTTATTAACTTGGTCTGCTGCTGTCGTGTACAGCGTCTCGGCCAAATAAAAATGAGTCTAAATTGTCCTCGATGGTATCTATACAGCACTCGATTCTTGACTATCAGATTAGCAGCCTGGCTAGCTCAATCGGTAGAGCGTTTGACTCTTAACAGAGAAGCGATCAAAAGGTTGCGGGTTCGACCCCCGCGTCGGGTTCTTAATTTTTTTTTAAATTTTTTAAATTTTAAATTGTCTTTGCATAGTCTGCTTCTCGAACCGTATTGTATTAGGCCTATATAATCGGCCATGTAGTGGTTGGCAAGAGCATTTGAGGCCCGAAACAGAAATGTGCGTGTGATGAGTTTGGAGACCATTTGATACACAACTGCATCGTACAGTTATAACTGGCAGGCTAAATTAGTGTTCCCCATATTATGCGCTTGAACGAACCCTGTGGTTGAAAAATTCGAAAAAAATTTACTGATAAATGGTTCGATGCTTCTCTTGATTTTTTTTTATTCTTTACTTCCTTTATATCAGTGAGCTAGAATGTATAGAGAGACAGGTAAGCTGAGTGTGTCTGATACGGTGAATAATATTGCTATAGAGACAATACCGACAAAAGAAGATGAACAGCCACGGCTGAGTTCAGTGTTTTGGAACTATCTTCAAAAGGTGTCGAATAAGCTCGACTCTTTGGGGGTCGAGACGAGAGGGATCGAGAGAATAGAGCCATATGAGAGATCTACAAACAAAACAAAGCTACTTATATCCGTCATGGGCTTATGGCTCTCGGCATGCGGTGGGTTGAGTTCAATGTCGACTTTTCTTTTGGGACCATTGATATTCGAGTTGGGGTTGAAAAAGTCTTTGGCAGCTGGTTTGGTCGGAGAAACTATAGGCTGTGCTGTGGCTGCATATTGCTCATTAATGGGGCCGAGGTCGGGCTGTCGTCAAATGGTGAGTGCCAGATTTTTATTTGGATGGTGGTTTGTCAAGCTAGTCAGTCTTGTAAGTATCATCGGCGTGATGGGATGGTCCGTTGTCAACAGTGTTGTAGGAGGGCAAATCCTAGAAAGTGTTAGTGACGGTAAAATTCCCTTGGTAGTAGGTATAATAATAGTGGCAATTATTTCCTTGTCCGCTGCAATCGGAGGCATCAAGCAATTGTTGAGGGTTGAAACTTTTTTGAGTATTCCCGTAAATCTTGCATTTTTATTGCTCTACGTGGTGGCCTCGCAAAAATTCAGTCTTTTATCAAACCTAGATGGTCAAGACATACGGGGTATGTCCGATTCGGTTAAAGGCAATTGGTTATCATTTTTTTCGTTGAGCTACTCAACTACCGCAACTTGGGGATCATTGGCTTCTGATTACTACATCCTATTTCCTGAAACAACCCCACACGTACAAGTGTTCGCTCTCACCTTTTTTGGTATCTTGATTCCAACAACTTTTGTTGGTGTTCTTGGTTTACTCATCGGAAATATCGCATTATCATATGAACCTTGGGATAGCGTCTACGAGCTGTATGGCATGGGTGGCTTGCTAAATGAGGCCTTTAAGCCTTGGGGTGCTGGTGGAAAGTTTTTGTTGATGATAATTTTTTTCTCGCTCGTATCGAATAATATCATAAACACCTATTCAGCTGCATTTGGGGTCCAGTTGGCCAGTGTCACATTTGCCAAAATCCCTAGATGGATTTGGGCGATTTTGTTAACAGCATTTTACTTGATTTGTTCGCTTGTCGGTAGAAACAAGTTGGCAACCATCTTGTCAAATTTTTTGCCTATGGTCGGCTATTGGATCTCAATGTATTTCGTAATGTTGTTGGAAGAGAACCTTATTTTTAGAAGGAAGAGACTTATTCATTTATATGCCAAAGAGTTTCCACCTGGGGAGCAGGAACATTTATCTAGCATATCTATCACCAAGGAGTCGTCGCGGAAACAAAACTACAACTTCAAAATATGGCATGACTATTCGAAATTAAGCCGGGGTTTGGCCTCCACTGCTGCTTTCATTATAGGTGCTACCGGTGCAGCCGTAGGTATGGCTCAGGTTTACTGGGTTGGTCCTATCGCACGGTTATGCGGCGGTAAGGAGGGTGGTGATATAGCTATGTGGTTGTGTATGGGTTTTAGTGGGATCACTTACCCTTTATTGAGGTACTGGGAGTTGAAGAAGTTTGGCCGCTGATATATTTATACTTCAATACGCGGTGTTTTGCACCTTAACTTTAGCTTTTATACTATCGTACTTGCATCTTCATAGCTGCGAAACCAATGGCCTGTGTCCTATGAGAAAAAACTTTTGTAAATGATATGCAAATTAATACAATATCTCGGGATATTCATTGTTCGAATATTGTTAGAAACTACGGTCAACAGTCGTTGAGCAATAAAGGCAGCTGTTTATCTGCTTCTTGCCAAATCAAATATAAAAAGAGGTTTGCGACAATGCGGCGTGGAAAATTTCTTGATGAAATTCTGTGATTTTGCATCCAAATGAAAAAATTGCAAAGCGGAGTGTAATCAAACGATGAGTAATTCGATTATCGCTTAATGGGTTGATAGGGTATGTCAAGCACCACATTGACCGTATGGAAGACCGTCAAAATTGAGCAAAATTTTCTGTATATGAGCTCGTGAATCACGGCATGAGTAAACACAGCTTTGAAATAATTACGAACTACTCACATATTCGTTACCGATTAGGATGTTCCGTCTAAGGCTTCCTAATTAGCTTTCAAGGCCAGTCTGCATAATCTGTTTCATGATTTATGGCTTACAAAATTGTACCCTTAGATACTCAAACTGAGGTGCAGTTACGGTTTTTCGTACCTCATCAGCGCGCATTAGGCCTAACGCTATCAATCTGCTAGCAGATCCCCACAAAAAATAAACACGGCTTCAACGTCACTTCGTAGCCTGACCATGAATTGCTGACAGCAGTTGCTACTGTTCCCATCCCTATGTAGCATGAATTTGATCACCACTATGATACACAGCGGTGCACTCCGCATGCTCCGTAAGCTCAATGAGCTCCGTAACTTAGCGTTTCTACAAGACATCACAAAAACTGACCTTTTCTTGTCTTTTCCGTTGTTGGAAAGCTCCTGATGTGAGCCGAGATATATGACTCAATCTAGAGCTGCAAAGCCATACGGATGCAAGGAACTGGAGTTGCCCGTTTATTCTTACGGCCTTTTCGAATTTCCGGTTGGCGTTTCATTTTCTATCAGACTGTCTTTTGTCTTCAAATACCCTGGAGCCTACATTGGAGCCTACATGTGTCACTTAACTCTGACTCATCTCGAATGGTGATGGTAATCTTTGGTAAGTCTGCTACTATATATAGAGAAGCATATATACGAGATGCATGTGGATTCGACGAACTTTAATTTTCGCAGTCAAGCTCTAGTCTGACTCATGATTACAAATGGTACTTAAACAAAGGTTAGTCTGATTGATAGTCCAGATACGGTAGAATATCTGTTGAATACATATTGTGGGTATAAATAGGCGTATTGATAGATATTTGGTAGCTTAGGAACGTCTGAAAATATGAAAGATATAAATGGTATAAAAGGTGATCAAGAGATAGGGGACAAGGGATCAAGCTCATCGCGAGCACAAAACCACATGATAGACAGCGATGGTAATAATCTGCGGCGAGGATCAGTGGATGGTGATGTAAGGTATGAACAAAAGGATATTGAGTTGACCAAGAAGACGAACGAAGCGCCGGTATGGAATATCTTACCGTCGTACCACATGTACAAGTCGACGGTTCACAAAAGTATGAATGTGTCGGATGATGCTGAAGATGAAATGTACGATCCGCCAACTTACGAAAGCTCTTCGACGTCTTCTGCAGCTGGGACGTTAGGATTGTCCAACCAGTCTTCTCACGGTGCAGCTACCGTGGCTTCGACAGTGTCGGACTCTGCACAAGCGGGTGAGGGGGACAGTAATGGACAGAGATACATCGTTGCGGATGAAACTACGAATCTGTGGCAGGAAACGTTGTTAGATAATGTGCTAAAGCTTCCCAACTTGACCTATTCGGACATGCCCATTTCGAATTCTGTGAAAATGTCCATTCTGTTCACTAAAGATGTGGGGGAATTGGGTAAGGCACCTGAGCTAATAAACCCGCTGCTCCATGAGTACAAGCAAGGCGATCTTATAAATGGGTACGTGCTTGTCACAAATGATTCAGATAAGCCCATACCATTTGACATGTTTTATGTTGTATTTGAAGGGAACTTCATCATATCTAATAGTGCAAACGTGGGCGATCAGAAACCTATCAAGTCCAAAAAGTTTTTGGAAATGTTCGATTTTAGTGCTTCGTGGAATTACGGTCATATAAACAGACTTATTACCGAGTTTGAAAACCCCTTCACTTGTCCTTTAGTCATTGACCCGTTGGATAATACGTGTTTGGCTATAGGCAATGATCGACAGTTGTTACCAGGAAAAAAGTATAAGCGGTTTTTCACTTTCAAGATTCCAGAGAAGTTGTTGGATACTGAATGTAATGCTCACAACTTGCCTCGGCACACTGACATCCCTCCAACAATAGGTTTATCAAGAACAGAGCAATTCCTGAAATCGAAAAATGGCTTTGAGATTGGTAGGGTAAGGGACTTTACTTTTATAGACACATCAATTAGCTATGGGGTGCAAGCCAGGTTCATTGGCAGAGGCTCGAAATACAATTTTGATAGTTCAACGAGAGAAAACAAAGACACACTTCTTATAAATTCAAGAGGAGATGAGTATGTGATATTGAAGGAGGAGAACTATTTCATCAGAATTATTCCAAAGACTCGACCATTAGGGCTCGATGAGAAATTGGTGAGAGACAAAATCAGCGAGTTGATTTACAACAACCTAGTGAAAAGAGTCAAAGAGCACATAAGTACTGGACACGAAATGTTAAATTTGTTGAAATCAGATGACGTTGAAGCCACCATCAGCCTAGGTGAAAAGATCGCTGCTCAAAGGTCGGTTGATGGGGACAACAGTGCCAAGCTTCGTCAATTATACCACAGCACAGATAGCGCAGGTAAAGGAGTAAGTACTAGATGTTCCAAAAAAGCGCAAGAAGACATGTATGACCTCATCATTCCATATGCTAAACGAACCATCACAGGTTCTAGCAAACTTTCGGGAACAATGAAGGTTTCGACTCCAAAAGTTGATTATAGTGTGAACTACCTTCCACCCCTCCTGTTTCGTGAAAAAAAGGGTAGTATTCTGCAGCGTGATATAGACACATGGAACTTGAAAGTTCCTATTGACTTGTCATTCCATGCGTGTCAACTTTCTGGCGATAAGAATACAAAAATACCTTCCATCAAGAATATTAGCTGCGACCTTGTGGTCCTCACGTTGAAGTCGGACCAGTTTCCAATCCCTATAGACATAACAACAGACCTATTATTTAAGAATCGAAATGAGGTCTTCAAAGATGCTGGAGCTAAGGACAAGGATGACTTTCGCAACATAGTGGTAAATCAATTTCGTGCATATTCGGGTGAATTGTACGTTTTGTTGAAAAAGTTATCGGGTAGTATCAAGGTGGAAAGTCAACTAGTAGAGGACGTGAAATCCCTTTGTGAAATAAAAGAGAAGGCCATTAATTTACAGGTCGACGGTTTAAAGTACGCAGTTGATGGCAAAGAACCAGAAGATATTAATTCTAGAAATCTATCCAAATTAAAATGGACTCCAGATAGCAGCGGGCATGCTATACGTGAGGACACCAATCAGGTCGAGTACAAAACCAAATTTGACTTGATATTAAGCTTCGAAAACACGCACGCTAAAAGTCTTTCAACTGGAGGTCAGATACCTTTTGACTCCTTTTGCTTAGTTCCCAACTTTCAGTCGTGTTCGATGGGCCGTTACTACTACTTGAAAATTGGTATTTGTTTCTCTAACAAAAGCACAGTCTATTTAAAAGTGCCTGTGAGTATAGTGAAATAGCTGAATCCCTTTTGAAGCGAGTTGCATCTCAATACCTTTATAAAATTTGACGTAATTTGTAGCCTTAGTCTTAGTTTCGACCGATTGATGTTGAATCCCAGATGCAAAAGTCGCTTTGAGCAATTTCACCTTGGATTAGTTCTAGTATACCAGCCTTAGATGACCCCCAGTTTAGCACAAAAGCGAAATAATCGTTTCAGAACTTCAGTTCGGTGCCACTAGCAGGTAATCATACAGTGTTCTCTAACAAATGTCAGTGAACTCGAGACTAGCCTTGAACTCCATTCGGGAAAAAGACCGGTAGAAGATCCCGCGAATACGGCCCACTTCATCGTTTCACCATGGAGCCACGTCGAACGATGGCCAGTTATTCAGGCAATTGGCTGCGTGACAAACTTCTAGGCCCGCTGAAACCCTTACATTCTACATCAACATGAACGATCAAACGGCCATTGGGCCAAACAAGCTTTCAAGATAAGCCAATGGGCCCTTTACGTCGTGTACAAAATGTCAGTCAGATAGGCTGCGAATATTGGGTCCGTAGCCTTGACTCCGTAGCCCAGGCCCTTTACAACTCGAAAGCATATGAGACAAACGTTCCTATTTCCCCCGTTCAAACTAGTCAGCTGGAAATTGGGACCGGTATAGTTAAGAACCAATGGATCGCACACCAGTTGTCCACGAGCGAGTTCGCATAGAGGCATCTGATTGTAGTCCCAGCCCAATTGCTCTTGAATAGCCCACTTCCCACTCCCAAATATATCGAGAAATTGAATTATTTGATTAGGCATGCTAACGGCAGTCTTGCTGCGAGGATCGGATAGAAGTGCTATTATGCAATGGGTCCAAGTACAAGCGACTTGTGACTCAATCGCTCATAAATAGTGGAAGAAAGCATACTATTGCTCATTCAACCCAATTGAAGTTCTGTCAAGCCAATTGGTTCCTTAGACATTCGAATATGCATGTCATTGAGCCTTCAAGGCTACCAAGCCCATATCTGTTTCCTACAGTACACCAAATTACCTGACCAAAAAAAATCGTGAAAGTTCACCATAAAATCCACCAAAGTAAGTCATCAACAGATCTCACCACAATCTCACCACAATCTCACCATGTCTTCCTACCCACGTACTTGGCCCCGTTTCTACCACCCATACTACGGCGAACAGCCAGCTTTCTCTACCCGGTGGGGCCATTTTTGCCCAATCAAGTAAGTTTCCGAGAGGCCGCGTTTCCTTATGCGTACCCTACTTTTGACTCCTCCTCCATCCATATCATCCATTTTCGTTAATAAAGTACATCTGCCCCCTTGGAAAGCCCAATTGACCTACTGGTGTTTCAATTGACTTTTGTATCCGCTCAATTCGCTTCAGATCCTCTTCGCTATATCACTCTGCCCCTTCTTCGTTTTTAAGTCATCGCTCATCGCCATGTCTGATGACATCATTGAGTTTCTTCTATTGCACTGACTCCGGCGCCAATGACGAAATCTCGGTACCCGTTAATTCCCATCACGTATACCAATTGGTCATAGCCACATGCGTTGTCGACAAGTCAATAAAGCAAGGGAAACCACCGTGGCCAGCACATTGTAGTGATTGTTAACTCTATTATTGCAATGAGCCCTGGTCATTTTCGCAACCACTCTGAATTTCACGCTTCGGTGACAGCAACCAAAATCATACCTAAAGCAATATTGTAGGGGCACTAGGGGGCCGTATATAATTGAGAAGGATTGGCCTCTTGGTAAGTTGGGTATCAACTTTAATGATATATTGCAATTGAGTGTAATATAATATACAAGGAATACACACTACAAAATGGGATTCGCTGATAAAATTCAGAACAAGTTCAACAAGAAAGACCTCGAAAACTTAGACAGACAGGGGGGCAAGGCAATTGGCAAGGACAACGTGTCAGGAGAAGTACTTAAACACATGAAGGGAGAAGGTGCTGGTGGTGCAGGTACCTCCGGCAAGGAAGGAGCCGGGTTAGGAAGCACTGCAGGAGCAGCTGGAGCAGGAGGAGCAGGAGCTTACGGGGCCCAGAGTGGTTCTGGTACTCACGGCGAAGATAGTTACGGATCGTCTGGTCAAGGCGGACAAGGCTCTTCGGGCAAGGACGCATACGGATCTTCGGGCAAGGACAGTCATGGATCGTCAGGTAAAGATGCCTACGGTTCGGGCAAGGAAGCCTATGGCTCCGGCAAGGACGCATACGGATCCTCTGGTAAAGAAGGAGCCGGAGCCGTTGGAGCCGGAGCTGCAGCAGCAGGAGCTGGAGGTGCTGGTGCCTACGGTGCTTCGCATGGCTCAGGTTCCCACGGTGGTGACAACTACGGTTCATCTGGTAAAGATGCTTACGGATCGTCTGGTAAGGATGCTTACGGCTCTTCTGGCAAGGATGCTTACGGATCGTCTGGCAAGGATGCTTACGGATCTTCTGGAAAGGATGCTTACGGATCTTCTGGTAAGGATGCTTACGGATCTTCTGGTAAGGATTCGTATGGTAGCTCCCAAGGAAGAGACGCTTACGGTTCTTCAACCCAAAGTTCTGGTAGAGATGCGTACGGCTCTTCTAACCAAGGCTCCGGTAGAGACGCCTACGGCTCTTCTGGTAATGACCATGGGTCCTCTGGAGGCCAAGGTATTGGCTCTCACGCGAAAGAAGCTGTGGCCGGAGCAGCTGGTGCAGCAGGTCTTGGCGGTGGTGCAGCAGGCTACGGTGCTTCTAAGCACGGTTCCAAGGATGCTGACTCTTACGGACAATCTGGTCACGGCCAATCCGGACAATCTGGCTACGGCCAATCCGGACAATCTGGCTACGGCCAATCAGGCCAATCTGGTTATGGTGAATCAGGCCAATCTGGTTCCGGTGCTTACGGCTCTAAAGACACTGATGCTTACGGACAATCTGGACAATCTGGTTCTGGTGCGTACGGCCAATCTGGACATTCTGGCTCTGGTGCTTATGGCCAATCAGGCCAATCGGGTCACTCTGGCTCAAAGGGTACTGGCTCAGGCTCTGGGGGCCTCGGTGGTTTCACCACTGGTAACGACAAGCTCGACTCTAAGATCGCAAGCTTGGATGAACCTGTGCAAGAACAAGCTAAGGAAGCTTTCCACAAGGGTTACAAGGATGCCCAAAGCGCTTTCCGCAACTAAGTGCGTTACTGATTATGCATGTCCGTGTTGAGTTCTCTCTTAGTATTAGTTTTATATTCTTATTTAATTCGAAACGATTTTGAGCAAATTAGTACTTTAGAAGATAGACTCCATGTTTGAATAACTCGTAAAACTAATTAACAAATTTGATACATTCCACATCTAGCCTTCGACTAACGCTTTAACTATGTTTAAACTTTAGGTATATTCATGCTTTTACTACTATAAAATCAACTCGAACAGCTGCATTGCAACATAGAGTAGTCAGACCCAATATCACTTTGTAACAACCATTCCTCTTCCTTTTCCTTTAACTCTTCACCCCATTTCGACCTGTCGTATGGATTGAAGCACATCTTCTCCAATTTCTTCAAGTAAGACAAATCGGCGCCGTCGCTTTCTTCAGTTCTCTCAATTACTTGATCTAGGATCCAATTACGAGGCAAGAACAAAGGATTGCGGCTAGCTTCTGGAGAACCTTTACCTGGGTCGACTTCATCTGAACGAGATAAGTAAGTGGCATACATCTGTAACCAGTCGCAGACTTCATCTAATATCTCCTTCTTCGAAAATCTAGTATCAGCATAGGCATCTTCAGGCAAGAGTAAGGACTCGGCCACCTTCTCTGCATTAAATTGTGTGTTGGGTTTTATTGATGCAGCTTCTAGTATTACGAAGAACTTGTTGAAGTCGCATTGTACCTTATACAACATGTCCAACATAGGCTCGATTAATTCTTTGTTATTCACTTCCGGGTCTTCATCGTTCACCAACTTGGGCGATAATCCTAGTCTTTTGAACATGGTTTTGACGTATTGTTTTGTAAATGCGTATTGATAGATCTCACCGCCTGCTTCAATTAGCTTAGTGGCTCTCAAAATAATCTGATCTTCCCATTCCTTTGTGAATTGCCTTTCTTTGAAAGAAGGATTATTTATCAACGATGGCCCCGCACCAATCAACTCAGCAAGATTTTCACCCAATCTGGTCAAGTTCCACCATATAGCAGTAGGTGTATTACGATATCCATATCTGTGCTCATGGTCTTCGGAATTAGGGGTATAATCAGGATCAAATTTGTCCATGATAGAAAATGGACCGAAGTCAATCGATAAACCCAAGACTGAGGTATTATCGGTGTTCAACACCCCATTTAAAAAGCCATATGATTGCCACATTGCAGTGGTGAAGGCGTTTCTCGCAACTATTTCCAAGTACATTCTATCATAATCAGTTAATTCTCCCAATGTTTCCTTAGCATTTTCAAAAAAATCATCCTTCGAAGCTAAAATTTCGCTCAAGTATCCGAACCTTTCCCCACCGATGGTAAACAACTCATTGATAACATAGTCAGACAACTCTCTTATCCCTTCTGAGTCACTCCTCCAGCGATACAAATCGAACGTACCCAATCTCACCCACAGCTCAGCAAACCGAGATACAATTGCACACTTTTCGGCCCTGTATCGTTGGGCGTATGTTTTGGGTAGGTAAGTTATGGATAGAGCTCTTGTGGAAGGAATTCCTATAGCGTTCAAGTGTTCTGATATGATATACTCTCGGATAGACGATCTCAAAACAGCCTTTCCATCGGCGAACCTCGAATATGGCGTCATGCCCACCCCTTTCAACTGAAGCTCGTACTTGTCTCTATTTCTTTTATCATCTGTCTCACCTTTAGGAACCTCAAACAAATTTACCACTCTGCCGTCTCCTAATTGTCCCGCAAATTGACCAAACTGCCATCCCGCATATGCTTGAGCATAAGGAAACGGATAGCCTTTATCCTGGAAATCCGTATTTTCAATATAAAACTCGCCACTGAGGATTTTTTGGTATTCGGGGGTTTCCACTTCCTTGGGGTCCAACCCAAGATCCCTAAGTGCATTTTCACTGGACGACAAATACTGATATGCTGCTCTTTTCTCGGGAAGAGTCCACGAAAAGCCTCCCTTTTGTAAAATTCTTGGCTTGTGAATGATATTGTCCTTGTTTGCTTTAGCATCGGCAATAGTAGGA
Organism: Debaryomyces robertsiae; assembly: GCA_030566065.1. Taxonomy (NCBI): domain Eukaryota; kingdom Fungi; phylum Ascomycota; class Pichiomycetes; order Serinales; family Debaryomycetaceae; genus Debaryomyces; species Debaryomyces robertsiae. The sequence continues at coordinate 217,493 of JAJMHL010000014.1, forward strand.
ATTTTACTATCAGGCTTCAAGTACCTTGTTATACTGGTAGTTTTAGGAACCTTACTTAGTTTTTGGGTCTGCATCTGTCTTCTGGGTGTGATCTTTACTTCTCCTATTAGTCTCTGACACCTTTGCTTGTACATAATACTAAGTAGTTTCGAAAGAAAATAGTACATTAATTTGCTATTAAGTAAGTCACTTCACCTGAAGTAACTGAATTTGAACACTTACACTCGCTTTAGATTGTAACCCTTTTGGCAAATAACACTTCAATAGAATATGTATGACTAAGGCATTGAATTGGAGCATTGGCTTAGTCAATTGAATTTGAGCTTACCTTGTATTTATATTGCTCATAGTGTTCCATATATAAAAAGATGCTTAATTGATTATCACCAGAGATCAAAAGAAAAGAATCGATATATGAATGGCAAAGAGAGTAACAGGTAAGACCTATGCATTCTATTATGTAGTACTGCTATGAGTTGATGCTATTTAAAGTCATGGTCAATCACCACAATTTTTGTATACATATTCAGATACTTCCTTGATGGGCATATCGGACAAGCTGAAGCCTGTCCATAAAGTCTGCTGGGCAAGACCCTGGCATATCATAGCTTCTATGCCTCCTATGACCTTCCAGTTACCAGCCTTAAATTCTTTAAACAATCGAGTATGGGGGTTTGGATGGTAGCACATCTCTAGAACGGCACCTTTCTTGTCGTTATCCATGAAAACTTGGAGGGTGGTTCTGGCGATTTTTTCTTCGGGAGTTGCAGGAGCGAAGTCAGGAACCGTGCATACTATGAGCCGGGGGTGCTTTAACGTGGCCGCTTGCTCAGGGGTCGATACGTGGATGATATTCCCCTGAAACCCTCCTCGGTGCATCGCATTTCTCACGGCCTCTACCTCCAGGGCAAATCTATTGACAACATATATCTCGGAACATCCAAGAAATTGGTGCAATGCATACACCGCGGAGCGGCATGCGCCACCTCCGCCATACACCAACCCTGGT
>JAJMHL010000015.1:0-168998 GCA_030566065.1 Debaryomyces robertsiae
TCGTATATCCTACATTTGTGTTCTAGTTACCGCAATCCCTTGAGCTTTTGAATTTTATATCTTTTTGATATACTTGCTCTAAACCTACAAGACTTGTATAATTGTAAGATTTCAAATGTTTTCATATAAATAGCATAATTTTGCAGTCAGTATTCTTTTCCTCACTGTCCGCAAAAAAAAAACCTTTACATTACATCAGACTATAAAGGTCGCCCGTTGCATTGAGATCACTGCTATTGAAGCGAATGCTATAGAGAATAGAATCAATTTGACAACACAAAATTTTGTACAACGGTGCCACTTTGACCGTCTCTATTGAAATTTACCACGGCCTATGCAGTTTGGAGTGCCTTCCTACTATGTATGTCATACATATATATGTTGTATGGTCTCCTTGCACTGGCTAAGTCTGATGTCCCAAGCTTGAGCAACAGTTTACGTTACGCGACACTATGCAGGTTACAAGGCTCCCGGAATATACGTACTGTACTCTTTCCAATTACCTTCTTTCTGCCTTCTGCGACGAGTGCGGCTCTTCACCCTTAATATATATGCAAGAGAAACATCTGTATCGAGGCGACAAAATATATTTCATAGGCTTTTCGAAACAAGTCGAGGGGCCAATGTTCGAAACCACGATCAAGCTACGAAAGAGGAAGCAACAACGAACTTCGGATGCCATGCGAAGTATTTGAAGTCTTTGCAGCCGGTACTTACTCAGCATATATGGCCAGTTGCATACGAGAGAGTATTGTGCCACGCTGTGCGGATAGTTCATTTCAAAGTTATAGGTAATGCCAGGGCCTTGCTTTCTCTTTGTTTTTATGTGGAAAAGTGTTTCAGATATCCCACATACAGCAAAACATCCTTAAGAGACTTCTGCTATACCATACCCATTTCATAAGTCATAGCAGCTGAAGTAATTTAAAGGCTCTCACTTGTCGCACGGTGTACTTTATATCTGTTGCGGCTCTGAAGATACTCAAATCTTTAGCTAGTGACGCTCATGCTTTTGACACATCCCAGCAAAATATCAGAATTAGGCCCTTAATATCTGATATCTCGCTAACTGGCCATGCTAAAGCCATCAAGTGCTACAAGTCAAGAAAAGTGCACGGTTTGAGCCTCAATATGGAGTGATTGTTACGGAGGATGAAAATTGGTAGCATACAAGTGCGAACTTATGCATGCAAATGTGCAAAGCTTGGAATAAAACGGGGATATCACGATATGATTACGTAACGACAGCAACCGAATTACGTAATTGACGGATTGGTTGGTTGATCGAAAGGTAAAGGTGATATGACGTCATGCCGCCCTTTGAAACGTCGATCACCTTCTAGTGTTTTTATGAGGTTTCACAGTGGCTACATGAATGCAAGATACAATCAGTCATGTCGTAAGCACATTTACAAGATCGGGTATCTCAGAAACGCTATGTGAACGCCAGTATATCGACTTTTGACTCCTTTATGGGTGTGGCAATATTGATATACCCTGTATCTTGAACATGTAGTTATATCAGTACGAAGCGCTGTTTGAATGCCACACATAAGGTAACTAGTATAAAGTAATTCTTCCATGTGGTACCGTTATACTCCTTGGATATTGCGATTGATAACAAGTTCGTATTGAGAGTGCACAAGACGCTGTCACACGCATATCGGTGCCAGTTTTCCAAAATGAACTGTCAAAAGTCAAGACAAGCAAACAACCTTAGTACCCAAAGGGACAGAATTCGTATCAATAAATATCGTTACACCGTTGTGGAGGATAAGATACTCTTCTAACGGGAAATGTGCAACAATCATGGTGTGCGCGAATCACCATACATGGCGCAGGCTGTTTTGGTGATCATGTTGCAAAGCTATTAGTAAGGGTGAGAGAAATCGCAGAGGCAAGGATACTACTGAAAGCCCGGGGTTCGTACCTTGTTACTTCACAGGGTTTCTCGATGTCTCGCCTGATTTGTGCGCCACACCGCTGGGTCTTGTGGCTCTCCACAGTCGATGGATCTACCGCACAGGTCTCCAAATATGTAGCACATTACCCCTACTTAAGTATGGCGATCCTTTCCATGCTAGGCTCAAGGCCATTAATCTAAACCTTTACCAGCACTTAATCCCATACACTGTTACATCGATGTCTTTCAGTCGTCAAACCGCCATGTCCTTCATAAGAAGGTCAACGAAGAATGGCTGGGACTATTTTAGGATCGATGACCCAAGCGGCTTTAGGAAAGACTACGCTGATACAACTATTGATAGAGAGCGCAAGCTCGCCTCTGTGCCTCATTCTAAACTCTCTCAGCTCCGGGAAGTTTTTGCGTGGTATCCATCTCACTACTCGTCGTACGAGCGCCAATTTCTCGTCAAGGTCGATATAAGCGTGTTGCTTTTCACTGCGCTTTCATTCTACACAAAGTATCTCGACTCGTCCAATATTTCCAACGCCTACGTATCTGGTATGAAGGAAGACCTTGGCCTTTTTGGGAATGAATTAAACTACTTCAATACCTTCTTCAACATTGGGTACTGCATTTTTCAGCTTCCTTTGGTCTTGCTCATTCAGAAACAACAGTTTGCTCGTTACTTGCTCATTGTATGCGAGCTCTGCTGGGGTTTGTTTACCTTAGCTGCGTCGGCAGCGCAAAATGCTAACCAGCTTTATGCCGTTAGGTTGTTCGTGGGCATTAGTGAAGCGGTCAGCTTTCCCGGGTCGTACGTGATCATGAGCACCTGGTACACTCCTGATGAGCTCATTCGCCGGGCTGGATTCTACAATCTCATGGCCAGCGTGGGCACAATGACTTCAGGCTTGCTTCAGACAGCATGTCGCGAGCACTTGAATGGTTTCATGGGGAAGTCTGGATGGCGCTGGCAATTTATAATAGACGCTGCCATTACTTTGGCGTGCACAACCTGGGGTTTTTTCTTCTTCCCGGGAACCCCAGAGACCACCAAAAAGTTTGGCCTCCTTACTGAGGATGATCTCATTTTTGCAAGAAATCGAATGGTTGGTAAGGTGGCCCTTCCCACAAAATTTAGTCGCCAGACTTTGAAGAACATTTTCTTTAGCTGGCAGATTTATGTTTTGATTCCTCTCTGGTTAGCCCACCACCAATCGCACTATGAATCAGATTTGGTTCTCTATGTAAAGAGCAAGACCGCTGATTATGGTCGAAATGCGCCTACAAACATGGCAGCTGCAGCCGGTGGGGTTTCTGCGGCCGCTGCTTTCTTTTGCACCAATCTTAGCGCTGTCTATGGTAAACTTCCTGTTGCAAGTTTTGCGCTACTTTGTGGATACTTTGCAAACGTTTGTCTTGCTTTATGGGACGTCCCTGACAGTATGAAGATTATATCCTACTATTTGGAGAATATTTTGCTGTCAGGTCTTGCCCCAACCTTTTATGCCTGGGCCGCCACCTTGTGCCGTGACAGCGCTGAGAAAAAACAGATAACTCTTGCGCTAATGAACACCTTATCATATGCTACTCAAGCATGGACAGTTCCTTTGCAGTGGAATACAAAGTACTCACCAAGGTTTTCGGTTGGTTTCAGGATAAACCTAATTATGATATTTATTATGAACCTCGCCTTTGTAGCCACCATAAGCTTGGAAACACACTTTGGTCAAAGAACTTCGAAGACCACACCTACCTCAAAGCCCTTTTACAGCCCACTTTCCAGCAATGACAGTCTGGACCTGCATGGAAGGGAAGGCGTTGGTGTTGGTCGCTATCAAAATGTTTCGCGAAGTCAAAGCCTCGAAGCGTATGGGTCAACGGATGGTGCTTAATGATCCATATTGTCCAACAGGTCTTAAAAGGACGCCTGTTAGTATATCTTTGATAATACACTTATGATTAAAAAGAAATGGCTGAAAAAAGTGACGATAGAACTTTATGATGATGTACACTGTAAAACTCCATGGTATTCTTTCGGCTGAAAAAAACTTCTATTAGTTTAAAAATGGAAGGGTAAGCAATAGATGGGTACCTCGCCAGGTCATTTCAGTGTTACTGTTTTTGGCTTGTATACTAAAAAAGGCTGTAGAAAGGCTACTACATAGCCGTTGAAAAAGTAGTGACTGGTACTCATGACCCTGAAACCTTCACGCGAAGATTTCTTTTGTATAATCGTTAAATTACGTTGGTCTAGTTGCTGTAAAAAACCTAATGATGCACGGGTAGTACCTTAATTTCATTCAAGTACTGTTTTGCAAGTAAGAGATAGATGATTATCCTCTTTTCTGTTTATAGACTTTGCATAATTCAAGCCTGTCTTGAACGCAATTTCACAAGTATTATAAGGCGCAGACCTTGAAAGTCTCCCAATCAAATCAAAGTTGGTTGCTCCTGAACTATCCCTGTGAAAGTCACTCTACGAAATTCGGAAGACAAACAGTCATTACATCTACAGGTTCGCGACATCCGTATAATTGCACTGACTAAAGAGGTCACACAACTCAAATAATAGATGCAAGCATATCTAGTGATTAGAGGAAAGTGCAGCATTTTTATGCTGCAGTCGATGAAAAAAAACCTGGGGTAATTATTACGTAGTGAGGGAGGGGAAGTACTGTTCCTACCTCGATATTCGCTTGTTAGCTTACATAATAGATTCAAATTTTGCACCCATGATATTGCCCGCGAATAGGTAGATGAGATTCTGTATGCGAAGTGAAGATAGTCTCGTTCTCGGGCTCGGGTCTAAGCCACGCCGACATGACAATAGCTGAGGTGATAAGAGTGCTTCTTAGCTTTTACTGTATGTTCGTGAAGGCGACTAAGAGATCATAATTCATGATCTGGATTGCTATTTTTTATATGCAAAACAGAATTTTAACAGAACAATAGAAATTTCAAACGATAGCGCATAAGATGACCTTTTAGGCAAGTGCAGCATCTCTCAAAGCAACTTACTTTCAAGTATATCTTGCAAAGCATGGCAATACTCATAAAGTACTGCCTTCAGGGACCAATTTAATTTGAACTACAGAATTGATATCATAGTTGAATACAGCACAACATGTTATCGAGAAGTTCCGATGACAGGACTGCACTGAATAACGAGGGTCTAGGGTCTAGTAGCAATAGCGAATATAATGGTAGTACAACAACTAAGAGTGGGGGGAACGGAAGTTTAGAGAAGCAGAATGAAGGATTCACAGAAAAAGCTGACCAAGGTGATCCTGCTGCTCTTACTGAGAGTATGCCCAAGCTGATGAAGCGGCAGAATTCGAAGGCTCCTGGAAAATTGCTTGACGATGGCAGACGTGTTCTAGACGAAGATGACTGCTATGACAAATTAGGGTATGAATTTTCCTGGTTCAAAAAATGGACTATTTTGTCAGTCATCTTCGTGGTGCAGATGTCTATGAATTTCAATACCAGCACCTTTCCAAATGCGGTACCGTTACTAGCTGAACACTTTAGCGTTAGCCAGCAAGCTGCAAGGGTCGGCCAAATGATATTTCTTGTTGCGTATGCTTTTGGCTGCGAATTGTGGGCACCATGGAGCGAAGAGTACGGTCGATGGCCAATAATGCAGCTAAGTTTATTCTTGGTGAATATATGGCAGATTTTATGTGCTCTAGCTCCTAATTTCGGGAGTCTCGTTGTTGGGAGATTCCTTGGGGGTATTTCGTCAGCAGGAGGTTCTGTCACGTTAGGAACAACAGCCGATATGTGGGAGCCTAATGATCAAGGTTTTGCCGTTGCTTTTGTCGTCCTATCTTCTGTTGCTGGATCCGCTATCGGCCCCATATTTGGGGGCATAATGGAAGATCGTCTTTCTTGGCGCTGGAACTTTTGGATCCAGTTGATTTTTGGCGGTGTAACCCAAATCCTTCACTTCGTACTAGTTCCAGAAACAAGGTCAACCATATTGGTAGATAGAGAAGCAAAGCGTCGTCGCAAGTCGGGAGAGGATTCGAATATTTATGGACCAGGCGAGGTAAGAGAAGGCCGTCTTTCAGTGAAGGAAGTTTTGAAGATTTGGCGTCGCCCATTCGAAATGTTTTTGCGAGAACCAATAGTTCTTTGCCTTTCGCTTCTTTCAGGATTTTCAGACGCTTTGATCTTCATTTGCATGGAGTCTTTTACGCCTGTCTTCCAACAGTGGAATTTTAATACAATAGAATGTGGTCTCACTTTCATAGCAATTATTATTGGATATCTAGTAGCGTATTTGATTCATCTTCCAGACCTATATCGGCAAAGACGAATTATGAGGAAACATGGAGAAGGAGCACGTTTAGCAGAGAGACGACTTCTTTTACTTCTCTTTATTGCACCTTTGGAAACTATAGGTTTGTTCGGATTTGCATGGACTTCCATGGGACCTCACTACAATCATTGGATTGGTCCATTGATTTTTGCTTTTCTTATAGCAATTGCAAACTATGGGATTTACATGTCTACAATTGACTATATGGTTGCAGCATATGGTCCTTATTCTGCATCGGCCACTGGCGGCAATGGATTTGCTCGTGATTTTTTGGCAGGTATTTCTGCGATGTATGCTACACCAATGTATGCTAATATTGGAAATAAGCGCCATTTGCAATGGGCTAGTACACTCCTTGGGTGCTTGGCACTACTTGTTGCAACACCTATTTATGTCTTCTATTGGAAAGGGCCGATAATTAGAGAGCGAAGCAAGTTTGCCCAGACCTTGGCGGCGGACCGTAAAGTAAGGACAGAAACTAGACTAAGTCGAATGAATTCAAAAGTCGAAGAGGAAGAAGAAATGGATGACGAAGAGGACGTTGAAACACATAACTAACAGTTTATATCATCAATAGACTAGTCAAAGGCATAATTGACAAGTTCAAGCATCTGTCGTACCATGATAATATAAAATTTTGTATTTCGATAAAGCCTTTTATTTACTCACAGACAGAAGCTCTAATGTAGACGAGGACATAACTTGGTATCTCTTGCTTTCATTTTTTTGATGCATGCTCTACGGTTTTCAAAATCGTTCTGTGAAAACAATAGCCCCGCTACTTACACTGGTGTTTCTTGTGCTTGTCACCTAAAGCTCAAGCAAAAAGACTTGGTAAAGCTAGATTGGACTATGGTTGTAAAGATAACGACACCAGAGTTAAGATTCCTTCACATAGAATATTTATATATCGCCCCCCTCCTAACGTTGAGCAATAGGTAATAAGAAAGTAAAGGCAATTTTTATATATATACTAGGTCTGAAGGTAGTTATGTTAAACGATTGCTAAGCATTACTCTGCTGGACGAATAAATTATTTTATACAACTAATATACACAATGCTACCCTATAAAGAGTTATACTATTTAGAATGCCACCCCTTGGACAACTCGGAGTTCTTACAGTATTCCTTTGCTAAAGAGGTAGAACATTTACCTAGTAACTCATTTTCGATTTCGGTATTCCCGGAATAATAATCCATGATTCTATTAATTTGAGAGTCTTTCTGTGTTTTTGTATCGCCGACATCGCTCTTCAAAGCTTTTAAGGCATGATTCCAAAATCCCTCGACGTGCACTATTTTATTTGTTCTATCAGCTTCTGAAAACGCCACTCCCATGAAATCCGTAACCACCGTATTGTCATTTGATAAAACAAAATCCCAATAGCTAATACTATTTGGGATCAATACATTTTTTCCATCCTCACATATAGCCAATTTTTCATCCCACGGTTCGGCTTTCACATTGAAATCAATTAATGAACTTACGTAGTCCAATGTGAAATTGCCGTTTTCGACGTCCCTCGATATGATAAATGAATGTGGTCTATATATTTCCTTTAGACATCCGCATTCGCTGTTGTGAGATCTTGCAATTCCAAACCAGAACTTTCGAAATCCCAAAAACTTGGGCAAAATTTTCGACGGCATCGGTATTAAATTCGTTCCTCCGCGTAAGGCGCCAACATGTTTCGATTCATCAGCATTCGTTTCAACAAAGTCTGGTCCGCTAACTTTATCACAAAGCCCATCATTAATATCACATTTTATTATCCTAAGTGGAAGGAAATTGTATACAAAATAAATGTGCTCCGGGTCTGTTTCATCAAAAAATGGAGCCCAATTTTTTTCTCTGAATCTTGGTTTTTGGTTTCTTATTGACAACCTTACCGTTTGATTTCCACTGAACGGTCTATGAAAGTGCATCGCCCTCCTCCAGTTGATACTAGTACGGCGCATATTGAAAACTATCACGGGCTCTTCATCATTTTCCCCATCTTCGTTAATGAACTTACGCAAAACGACCCTAGGATCTTCCGGGCCCATGACGGAAAATTTGCCTTTCGGATTTTGATCTACCTCTATCTTCACAAGCCCGGGAAAATGTAGTGTTTCACCACTACGCAAAGTATATTGGAAGTCAAATATCTCCTTCCATTCACGATCAAAAATTTGAATATCGACTAAGCTTATGGTTGGTTTGCTTCTCCCCCTCTCATGGGCGTACACAATTCTATTGACGTAGAAATGTACCTGATATTTAGAAAGCCAAACACTGCTTCCACAAAAACGATCCCATTTCTGAGCTAAAATATCCTCTTCCAGTTCTTCGTTTCCATCTAAAAAACAATTCTTAGCTATAGGATACTCCGACTTTGCAAGGTTGAATGCTTGATCTCTTACACGTTTCAAATCCCCTTTTATGGTTGTGGCTTCAGTGGACTTCAATTTATCTCTAAACTCGACCAGACTGCATTTGAAATTATCCAGAGAGTCGACCAGTAATTTCTCTTCGAGGAACGAGTACCCTGGGACGTCGAATTCAAAAAATTGTTGGCTCAATATACTGCTAGATACAGGGGTCTTGTTAGACAATTTGACACTCATAATTCGCCATACCTCCAAATAGCACCCTGATACTTTGAGCCATACGTTTATATTCAAAACTACCAAAACACCCCCAACTAACAAGAGTGGAAATTTCACTTTGGAACTGGTACATTTTAAACCGTCCGTTTTAATTATCTTCCACACATTAAACCGCTTAAAGTAGCACACAGTTACTATTGCTAAAACTACCAGGAGCAACAAGTAAACAAGCGGTTCAGATGCATATTGGACCGTAACGGAATCCATACTAGTAACCAACTTCTTGAAGACTGTAAGTCCGGAAACAGCTACCAACTGTGATGATGCAAGACTTGGATGGGTGGGTTTATGAAAACAGAAAAAAGTGGATCTTTTTTTTTTTCTGCTACGCCTCACAGCAAGATAAGAATTATCCAGCCGTTGAAAATGTACACCAGAAGTTTTTCCATAGTTACAGAAATTCAAAAATCATGAACTTTTTTTGAAAGATAAATTCAACTGGCATTGGGCATTTGACATTATACGTCAACTGGTGCACACTTCATCCATGCTCGATGCCAGAATCGAGGTTCATAATAAGCTCTGCAAAATTTTCGCAGCTAATAGGAAAAAGTCATAAAAGGCTAGGCACAGTCAATGCGCACCAATAATGCGCGAACGTTTTTACTCTTACGTCTACTGACGTATGCATAGTTTAGGGTTTTAGCTCTAATCCCTGATCGTTTCTAAGACCACAACGTAAATTGTAGCCTTCACTAATCATGGATTGAAAAAAAGTAGATATCACTTTCTAACATTTAAATCTCGCTAGAGCGTCACGTTGTGACAAACTTGAAAACCCGTATTCATGATGATAAATAAACATTCCCTGATTTGTAATAAGGGTACACGATTGGGATGTTCTTTTTTAGCCAATTATCAGGCCACTTAGTCGAAGTATTATGCGCGCAGGCTCCGGTAATAGACGGGTATTAATATTGTGCGCTCCGACGATTTGGGAAAATGATTGCAGAGCCCGAATCAAAGTAAAGCATCCGAGCCGTTTTAACCGCTTTATAGTTACGACGGAATAACTCGTACAGAAGTATTTGAACGAGTGGAGTGTTCACGACATAATGAATTCGATTATTCATGACTGAACACTTCAGCGCCGTGAGTCCAGAATAACTTGGGGGTACGATGATGTTACTGCCTCAGTGTTGAGACGCAAGCATGCAGCCGACGGCTAACTACACATACCTGGGTATGAATTTCCGATTTATACGTATAAATAAGCAGCCATGTCCCGATAGTGACTTTGCCGGATTTTCTTCTCTTAGTCCACATACTTGTAACCATGAATAGTGTACAAATTTACGAGATCGAGAATTTAACTGCGAAACAAAAGGAGTTCATCAAAAAGTCTGTTCCAATTTTAAGAGAATCCGGGGATAAATTGACAGCCGAGTTCTATAGTCGGATGCTTAATGATTACCCAACTGTCAGGCCCTTTTTTAACGAATCGCATCAAAAGCTGCTAAAACAACCCAAGATTTTGGCGTATGCTCTCTTGAATTACGCTGAAAATATAGATGATATAGCACCACTTTCTGTCTTTGTTACTCAAATCGTTGTGAAGCATGTCGGTTTGCAAGTCATGCCACATCACTATCCTATAGTGGAAAAGTGCCTTTTAGACACGATGAAGAATTTGTTAGGCGATGAGATAGCTACGCGGGATTTCTTGGAAGCATGGGCGACCGCTTACGGGAACTTAGCTCAAACCCTAATTAATGCCGAGCACCAAATTTATATGAAAAATGCTTGGGTTGGGTTCCGCGATTTCAAGGTATCTCGCATAGTTGAAGAAGCATCAGATGTTAAATCTGTGTATTTCAAACCGGCCGATGGTGGCAGCATTGCTTATCCACAAAGGGGTCAATACGTTGGAATAAGATGGATTGTTCCGAGCTCAGACCATGAAACGACTAGAGAATATTCCCTTTCGCAATACCCGGCAAACAATGAATATCGAATTTCGGTTCGTCTACTCGAAGGGGGCAAAATATCGAGCTACATCCACCACGAGTTGAAGGAGGGGTCGATTATTCGGGTCTCTGCGCCTGTTGGTCAGCTCACCTACAGAAGCGATAATAAAAAGCCGATAGTGGTCTTCGTAGGAGGTATCGGTATTACTCCATTGGTGTCCATTCTCGATTACGCACTCAAGGACAAACGTCAAGTAATTATGTTCAATTCTAATAGAAGTATCGAAACCAGACCATTCAAAAAATGGCTCGCACAGTTGAAAAAGCAGTATGGGGATAGATTTAAATTGAGAGAATACATAAGCAGGTGGCACGATTCAAAAGACGAGATAATCGACAAGTTAGAACCCAGACCTTTAGGAAGTCATGACTTGAATTTCATTGAACCTGGTAAATTCGATATATATGTGCTAGGTCCTAATAGTTACATGACATTTGTGTTCAATGAATTGACAAAAAGAGGAGTGGAAGAAGACGAAATTAATTCCGAATTTTTCGGTCCTCTTGAAGTTTAAAACATATCAGATATATATTATTTTCGGAAAGCCAGATTCATATCATTCGACTAATATTTATGTATTTGACCTATTCAGGGCTTGAAAGTGGACAACATTGATCAGGTAAGATATGATATCAAGACCAAACCCGCAACATCGGTAACGGAACTAGCGTATTACGAATACTAATAAGAATATGTTCTTAGATAGCTTGACGTAGATAAACACTTTTACCTTTCAATTTCCAATAAATGCAGATGTACAAAATGATCACACCATAGACGACGGAGACGTAGTTCATTGAATGTGGTGTTGCAGGCAAAACGTAAGGAAACGAAAGGAAGGCAAGACAGAATATAGTCCAGACCAATGTCATGATATTTGCAATTAGACCAATATGGCCGGCCCAAAAAGGGCCATGGCTAAGGTTACCTCGGCCATGCATCAATAGGCATACGATTGGAAATGAGTAGGAGACGAGAAGCAAGGAAATGCATGCTGTTATAATAGCATTGAAGGCTGTCGAGGAGCCCAAAAATATAAGACCTATTACTGCTATCCAGAAGTTTGAAAACAAATGTGCGTTAACTGGAAGCTTCAACTTCCGATGAACATTCAGCCAATACCTCGACCCTGGCAAACCTTTGTCACGCGAAAAAGACCAACAGATACGTGCTTGCCATGTATTAGCGCTAATGTTGCATAATACACCTGTCATGATACAAAGGCACTGGAGGAATACCGCAGCACCTTTATTCTTTGTTGCCTGGAAGAAAATCTCTAAAATTGGCAAGATAGCTTCAACTACAGCGTCAGAATTTTGTATGCAAAAGAACATTGAAACTGAATACACAAATGCTGTCAAAAATCCTAAGATAACAGTTCCCAATATTGCTCTCGGAACAAGAACTCGTGAAGGGGAAATTCCCAATTCATCCACCATATGCGAAGCAGAGTCTAAGCCAGCGAAGGACCAAAGCGGATTAACAAGACCCACGATATATGCCATGGCCGAACTTTTCCAACCAGTTTCGTTTGAAAACTCTTTGAATACGAACTTCAGCGATTGATACGAATCTGAACATATCAAACTAGTCATGAGTGTCACCACAAATGCCACCATTGACATGCCAAGAGCAGCCGATGTGAATATAGGCAAAGGTCGGTCCCATATGTTGAATAGCGAAACGGCAATATTCAAAAGTTCGTAAATTACGAAGATATGCCAACGTTTCGGGTAGAAATTAGGATTGCAAAATGCATATGCCGCTGCTATACTCGTAGAGAGCAGTGAAATAATAGAAGCGTTCGTAAAAAGCGCACCTGCGTAACTTACGCATCCACAAGCATAAGAGAGAAATCTTTTATACTTAGGCGGTGCTAGTTTAAACGTCCAATAGTACTGTCCTCCGGAGTGAGGGTAACACGAAACTAGCTCGGACAATGTCACAGCGACAGCCAAACTAAAGACGAATCCTATAATAAGGCCGTATACAATTAAAATAGGACCCCCAGAAGATATTCCGGTCGCCAATGACGAAGAAACTCCAAGCCAAGAGTTCGTAAGTCCAAAACTAACACCGAACAACGACCACCATGTGAACCTCACCCTCAACTTATTTTCGTCTTCACCTCCACAACCCACCTCACTGGTAAGCTCTTCTGAAAAGTCGTGCGTATTTTTGTTCATGACTGGTGCTTCAAGCGTAACGAAATAGAATCCAATTTTGGGCCATATTTATAGGTGCAAAAAAAATATCTGACTTAGATCCTGCGCGAATATGACTACGAGTCAAGAAGTCAAACTACACCCAACACTTGTAGTACGCAACGTGATTATCTATAACCTATTACAAATACCTAATTTTATATAAATCTTCAAGTGATGGAATTTGCGTAGTTAAGAGGTCAATATCCTTGTCTTGAGATTGCACATGAGGAATTTCACATATAATGGGCACATCCTTTACTAAAATTTCAATTGCTAACCTGTTGTCGGGGTTGGGTGTTCCATTAAGAATGATACCAAGAATTCTGATGTTCCTGGATTTCATATGCTCAATACTCAACAAGGTGTGATTGATAGTTCCCAAGCCACTCCTGGCAACCAAAATCACTGGTACCTCGAACTTTTGAATCAAGTCCGTTGTAATTTTTTCTTTGGTTATTGGGACGAACAAGCCGCCTGCACCTTCAATGATTAATGGCCTTTCACTTTCGACGAAAGATTTAGGAATATCAATTTCGTCTATGCAAACCGGCAAATTCTCAGTAATTGACGCTCTCCATGGAGAGAGTGGCTTGCCCAATTGTATTTGTGGTGCTTCAAAATGTGTTTCAGGTAAAGACGTTAGTTTTTGGACTGTTTTCGTGTCGCCTTGGTCAGATTCCAAACCAGTTTGAATAGGCTTCCAATAGTTGGCTTTCCAAGCCTTAGTAAGTAAGGCAGAAACGAAAGTCTTACCCACGTCTGTATCAGTCCCCGTAATAAACACTGCCTTCATTTATCTGTTCAAAGCCCTTGTCTTTTCATTTGTTGTAATATCGAAAGTAATAGGTAAAGTTTGTGATGCGCTCGGGTGGGTGCGAAGACTCAGGATGATTCATTTCAAGATCCTTCGCGAATGAGTGCGAGTCATCATGATTCAATTGAATCATATAATAGTCATTGGTACCGGGACCGTAAAATTAATTCATAATATTACATCAAATAAGTCGGTCTTGAAGAGAGAATTGCACATTTTCATTTTAATAGATAAAGTTCAAGAATGAGTGATATTGATCTTGATTTTGATAGGGAGCATATTTGGCATCCATATACATCTATGTTAAATCCACTACCATCCTACCCAGTAGTATCGGCCAACGGTGTTCGACTTAAACTCAACGGAGAAAAAGAGTTGATTGATGGGATGTCTTCTTGGTGGTGTGCAATTCATGGGTATAATCATCCCGTGTTAAACGAGGCCATTACAGACCAAATCTCACAAATGTCACATATAATGTTTGGGGGGCTAACGCACGCGCCAGCCGTAAGGTTGTGCAAGCAATTGATCAAGATGACGCACGAGAAGTTGGATTGCGTATTCTTAGCAGATTCGGGTTCCGTGGCGGTAGAAGTATCCATGAAAATGGCTTTGCAATACTGTTTTTCTAAAGGCCAGCATTCAAAAAAGAAGTTTTTGACAATTGAGCATGGATACCACGGCGACACTTTTGGTGCCATGTCTGTATGTGACCCTCTAAATTCAATGCATTCGTTATATACCGGTTATGTTCCAGTCAACCTTTTCGCTGATGCACCCAAAATTAAATTTGACGAAGAATGGGATGAAAACGATATCACCAGTTTCGAAAGTATCATTCTGACTGAACACGATAAAATTGCAGCCGTTATATTAGAGCCTATACTCCAAGGTGCAGGGGGAATGCGAATGTACCATCCGCAATACCTTAAGCGGGTAAGGGAACTTTGTGATAAATTCCAGGTGCTCCTCATACTTGATGAAATAGCTACTGGATTCGGCAGAACAGGGAAGTTATTCGGCTACGAGCATGCGAATATTTGTCCTGATATTCTTTGTTTGGGTAAAGCTATCACTGGTGGCTACTTGACGTTATCTGCTGTTTTGGCCACAAGAGACGTAGCAGACACTGTGAGTTCTGGCAAACCGGGGTGCTTTATGCATGGCCCCACATTTATGGGCAACCCGTTGGCCTGTCAAGTTGCACATAAAAACCTAGAGATCTTAGAGTCAGGTGATTGGAAATCTCAAGTGAGTGGGATCGAACGGCAGCTAAAGAGAGAATTACTACCCGTGAAATATATGAACAACAAGAATGTAAAAGATGTCAGGATATTAGGAAGTATTGGGGTAGTCGAGTTAGTGCTGCCCGTTGACATCGTCGATATTCAAAAGCGCTTCGTCAAGCTTGGAGTCTGGGTCCGTCCCTTCGGGAGATTGATTTACATCATGCCACCCTACATTATTCTGAAAGCTGACTTAACTCAACTTATTGATGCCATCAAAGAAGTAATTGAGTAAGCTACATAGCCTAAATATAATGACATAAGCGAGTTTGTAGACGTGCTTTGATTGAGATTAGCGAATAGGAGTCTAACCCAATACCGTATATTATTGTCGCAAGAGGATAGCTATCTATGATCGGATTTACGAATCCGTCAATTCGGCCATGACCATTTGAGGATTTATCGCCGAAAAGCAAATTGGAAGAATATAATGCAAGAGTAGATCGTTTTTTCAACGCAATGTGATTAGACAGAATTGGTATAGAATTAGCCAGCATGACGAAGGGAAGAGCAAATTCCGAGAAAGAATTAGAATCGGCCTACCCTGAAGGTATTGTGCCCCAGAAGCGGCTCTTCTCTTTCCTCTTCTCGAAGGAAATTCCTCCTATACCGTCTGAGGAGGAACGCAAGGTTTACCCAGAACACAGTGCAGACTGGTTTTCAAGAATTTTCTTTTGGTGGTTGAACCCCATAATGAGGGTTGGATACAAGAGGACTCTACAACAGGAGGACTTATTTTATCTACCATATGACATGACTGTGAATGACATGACAGCCAGATTTACGATGCACTTCATCAATATTTGCAAGAAGCATGAGAGCGAAAGTAGGGAGAGTCGCGATGGAACAAAGCCATATGATTTGAACAAGAAGAAGTTAAGTCCTCCGAGAAATATATGCGCCAGCGCCCTTCTACATGTGTTTTGGAAACCATTTCTACTTTCATGTATATTCATGGGACTATCAACCGCAGGGACTACTCTCAATCCTTTACTATCAAGACATTTGATCAAATTTGTTGAGAAAAAGACATTGGGAGAAGAGAGCTCCACAGGAAAAGGTATTGGGTACGCATTTGGCACAGCAGGAATCCTTTGTTTTAGTGGCATTCTACAAAACCATAGTATTCAAAAGTCTATGGTTACAGGTGCAAAGGGAAAAGCTGTTTTGACTAGAGCAATTATTGATAAAGCTTTCAAGTTAAGTCTGAAGTCAAAACATATTTATCCATCGAGTAAAATAACGTCTATGATCGGCGCTGATTTGGCAAGGATTGACTTAGCGCTTGGCTATTTGCCTATATTGCTAACCTTCCCACTTCCGGTAATCATATCCATTGTCATACTTATTGTGAATATTGGCGTGTCAGCCCTTGTGGGCGTGGCTCTTTTGGTTTTGTTCGTGGTTTTACTAACTTATTGCACTAAGAGGTTGGTATTACTTCGAAAAAGGGCCACTAAATTTACTGACAAGAGAGTCAAATATATTCAAGAAATTTTGAATAATCTAAGGATGATAAAATTCTACTGCTGGGAATTACCATATTACGATAGAATTGTGAACACTCGAAAGACCGAGATGAGATTGATTTTCAAGATACAAGCGTTAGCTAATCTTGTTATGGCTGGTGCAATGTCGTTCACCACAATATCATCGATGGTGGCCTTCCTTGTTCTCTATGCCGTCAGAACGAATAACAGAAGCCCGAGTGATATTTTCTCATCGCTTTCATTGTTTAATGTATTAGCACAACAGGTTTATCTTCTTCCCTTGGTTCTTTCGACTTGCGCTGACGCATATGTTGCGTCTTCGAGAGTCAGCGAATACTTGTGCTGTGAAGAGAAAGACGAGAACAGTGGAAAATATTTAACTGACGGTCTGTGCAAGACAAAAATGGACGGGATGAAGAAAGCCATAGCTATAGAAAATGGTACTTTTATCTGGAAGACTTTTGATATAAATGGTTGTGAGAAAGCAGACATAAAGGAGGTGGATGCGAAGTATAGTCAGGAGGAAGGGGAAGATGAGAGACTTGAGAAAGTGCAATTTACAGGATTTCATAATATAAACCTTTCAGTATATCAGGGTGAATTTATCGTAATTACCGGTCTAATAGGCTCTGGCAAGACATCATTTTTGAATGCATTGTCAGGATTCATGAGTCGTGAATCGGGTTCGATTAATATTAATGGCAGCTTATTGTTCTGTGCTCAGCCATGGATTCAAAATGCTACAGTTGAAGAAAATATAACTTTTGGAACAGAAATGGATCGCGAAAGGTATGAAAAAGTGATTGAAGCTTGCTCGCTAACCAGTGATCTCAAAGAATTAAGCGCAGGAGATAGGACAGAAATCGGCGAACGAGGAATCACATTATCAGGGGGTCAAAAAGCGAGAGTGAATTTAGCAAGAGCAGTATATGCTAACAGAGATATCATATTAATGGATGATGTCTTAAGCGCAGTCGATGCCAAAGTAGGCAAAGATATCATGAACAATTGTATTCTAGGCTTATTAAAGAACAAAACAAGAATCTTGGCGACCCATCAGCTTTCTCTAATAGGATCAGCTGATAGAGTCATTTTTTTGCATGGTGATGGCTCGTTTGATATTGGTACCTTTCAAGCATTGCTGGAAAGAAATCATCGCTTCAATGAGTTAATGACATATAACGCCGTCGAGGACAGTCATCTGCAGGATAGTGAAGATGATTCCAGCCAGAAAGATCAAAGCGGAGCCCAGAGGGTGGTTTCAGAAAGTTCTCAACTCAAGAACGATGGTACATTGATGGTGAAGGAAGAAAGAGCAGTCAACAGACTTAGCCTGCAAATCTACAAAAACTTCATAAGTATTGGTTCAGGATTCTTTGGAGCTATTGGGTGGTGTTCGTTTTATGTTTGTAATACTACTTTTGCTACTTTTTCCCAGTTATTTGCAAACGTTTGGCTCTCCTTTTGGGTCGACAAGAAATTTCCTCACAGGTCGGCGGGATTCTATATCGGTATCTATGTTATGTTTTGCATATTGACTGTCACCTTCCTTATTAATGAATTATTGAGTGTTGTATACTTGATTAACACGGCTTCGTTTAACTTACACATCATGGGAGTAAAAAATGTCTTACATACTCCGATGTCATTCTTGGATACAACACCAATCGGAAGAGTATTGAACAGGTTCTCGCGGGACACAGAAGTTTTAGATAACGAAATAGGTAACCAGTTAAGGATCACGAGCTATACCTTCTCAACTATTATTGGGGTTATCATTTTGTGCATTGTGTACTTGCCCTGGTTTGGAATAGCAATACCTTTCTTAGGATTCATATTCACTTTTTTGATAAGTTTTTATCAAGCATCTTCCAGGGAAGTAAAGAGGTTGGAAGCTTTGCAAAGGTCTTTTGTTTATAGCTCATTTGGAGAAATGCTCAGTGGGATGGAAACTTTGAAGATATATGGCGTCGAAAAAATTTTCAAAGATAAATTGGACAGACTGATTGATAAGATGAACGAAGCTTATTTCATAACTATTACCAACCAGCGGTGGTTGGGCGTTCACATTATATTGATCGCTACAATTTTTGCGTTGATAATCACTCTTTTATGCGTACAATCTGTCTTCAATATCAATGCGTCGTCTGTCGGTTTGTTGTTGTCGTATATATTGCAAATGACAACTCAATTAGTACAGCTTATGAGATCAATCACACGAGTTGAAAGCGAAATGAATTCAATGGAGCGGTTGAATGCATATGCCACGACCTTGGTCCAAGAAGCATCATATATCTTGAACGAGTCGGATCCGCTGCCAGAGTGGCCAAGTAAAGGCGAAATAAAGTTCAGGAACGTATCAATGAAGTATAGAGAAGAACTTCCTCCGGTTATCAACAGCTTAACTTTTCAAGTAAGACCAAATGAAAAAATTGGTATATGCGGTAGGACAGGCGCTGGTAAGTCATCCATAATGGCTTGCCTATTTAGACTCACTGAGTTGCGCCAGGGAAGCATCACTATTGACGATATAGATATATCAACACTAGGCCTAAAGAAATTGCGGTCAAGTTTATCGATTATACCTCAAGATCCTGTTTTATTCAACGGAACAGTAAGGAGGAATTTAGATCCATTCAATGAGAGCACTGATGAGCGTTTGCTAGAATCATTAAGGAAGGTAGGCTTGATAAACACCCCAGATATCGAAGGTATGTTACAAAAGCATGTTACAGAAGCAACTAGTAAGTTTGACTTAGATTACGTTGTTGAAGAAGACGGTAATAGATATTCTTTGGGCGAAAAGCAACTCATATCATTTGCAAGAGCTTTGGTCAGAAATAGCAAGGTACTAATTTTGGACGAAGCAACGTCGTCAGTCGATTACGAGACAGATGCAAAAATTCAAAATACAATCCACAATGACTTCGCCAACTGTACCATATTATGCATCGCCCACAGACTCAAGACAATAATAAACTACGATAGAATTCTAGTGCTTGATAATGGGAGTCTAAAAGAGTTCGATGAACCATTGACCTTATTCCGGCTGAAGGGTGTGTTTAGAGAAATGTGCGACAAATCCAATATAACAGAAGCTGATTTCGAGAGTAATCAGGGAGGTGGTATCGCAAAGAATAATTGATAGAACTCTTGGTTATACACGTTGAAATTATTTAGGTATCTTTCATAATTAATAACTTTTTACAGGTGAAACCCTATTTGCGTAGTAATAAGATGTCACAACGACTAGCGTGTGGTTTCTTCTTTGAAGAGAGATGAACTTATAGTAACGTCTGGCCCAAAGCGCACCTTCCAATCGCGCAAGCCGCACTGACCGTGTCTAAAACGTGGTTATCACTCTCGCCTAACAAAGGATTAGTTTCAACAATGTCCATCGACGCCAATAATCCTGTCTCGGCAACAGCTTCAGCCACAAATAAACCTTCTCTCAATGTCAAACCTCCTTCAACTCTAGTGCCAGTCGCCGGTACAAAAAAGGGATCAATGGCATCAACATCATACGATAAATGAATAGGACAATCTCTTTCTGGGTTGACCGTATCCAAAGCCATCTCCATGACCTTACCAATGCCGTATTTATCGATGTGGTGCATTGAAAAAGCAGCTATGTTGTTTTCTCTCAAAATACGTCTCTCGCCCTCGTCGACATCTCTTAAACCTATATAGACAAGCTTATTGGCCTTTAGAAGATGAGGCACCCATTTGAAATCTTCCGGGTATGACTCCTTATCTAACCCCATTACAAAAGATAGAGGACATCCATGCAAATTACCCAGTTCTGTTGTTTTAGGGGTGTTGATGTCGGCATGCGCATCGATCCACAATACGCATGTTCTTGGATCGTGTGCTAGCATAGCACTCACGGTCGCAGTGCCTATCGAGTGGTCACCACCGATCGTTATGGGGAATCTACCGCTATCAGAGATCCCCTTGACGGTGTTGTGAATTTTTTGGCAGCATTCGCTAACGATTGCTGTGTTCTTTATGCCATACTCGTCTTTCTCATCACTTTTGCTTTTTTCAAAACTAGTATTTTCCAAAGGTGCTATCATTTCAACATTCCATCCTAGCGATTGAATTTGTTGCTGGAATCCCGCTTTCAAGATGTATTCAGGCCCTAATTCCACCCCTCCTTTGGGCTGCCCTCCAGAAAACGGTGCAGTCACGATAGTTGCCTGTTTCTTTGAATGGAATTTATACTCAACTAAACTGTTAGTATTGATCGTGATTTCGCCTGGTGCACTCTACCATACTTGACATATTCTAGTCTCACTTCAAATAATATTAGTTGATTTTTGAGCGGAAACTTACTGCAGAAACCCCCGTATTTATATACTTTACTGCCACCTAGAACTTCGACACGAAGGACAGTTCAAAGCGAAACAAGTATGGAGCCAATAGTGATACATTTCCATTTTATCCCAATAAAGTCCTTAGAGGGTAGGACACACCGAGATATAGATAATCGCGAACTGCTTCTATTTTCGTTTATGCCGCTGTTAACGGGGTGCTCCGCACACCGAAATTAATAATGTAAATACCTTTTTGCGTTTTCGCCAGTTTTATGTCACTAACGATTCATTAGTACCTAAATAAAACAAAATTTCAAAAAAGCACAACCTCTGAAGTGCTCGACGACTTGAGATTTATTTGCAGATGTAAAAGGGGATAAAGTAGCGAGCTCAGTTGTGACTGAGGAAACTGACGATTAGTAATGTAGAGAGAGCAGAATTAGTGCCAAAAATTTGAAGCCCCAAACAACTATAGATAATTGAATATTCTGGCTGCCACTCTCAGAGAGAAGTTACACATATAGCGTGGCGAAACTTCTGTGTTGTCACCTGTCCCCTTTGTCACTCTTAGCCACTTTCAGTAGACGGAGGAAAGTCTTGCTACCGCACCGTTCATCCTGCACATATTTGGCTGCTACTCATCGGACTACACGTGTAAAGGAGACCTGTAACCGATAGTTCGGTGAGTTTTTAATCCTAGCAAGACATGGTTTTATCATATCATACACGTGTATGATATATAAAAGGACCACTGTTATCTACAGAGTGTAACTCGAAGTAAACAAGCTCAATTTTAAACAACATCGAAATAGCTCTTATCCAGACGGAAGTTGATGAATAATGAAGTTCGGCAAGACACTTTTGAGTCACCAAATACCAGAATGGCTGATTTATTATATGAATTATAAGAACTTGAAGAAGTATATCAAGACTATCGACCACACTGCCGACTATGACGAAGAAGCATCAGCTGAATCTGTATCCAACATTCTATCGCAGTTTTTTTTCGAGTTGGACCGTAACATCGAGAAAGTTGACGGGTTTTACAACAACAAGTACAAAGAATACAACCGTCGGTTGAACAAGATTGTTGAAGTTTTAGGTTTCTGCGACGGCAAGATCACTCATCAGATCGAATCTAATGATGAATTGGACGAGATCATTTCGATTTTGCTTGAGTTGAGAACCATTTACCGGAATTTGAAATGGTTCGGTGAACTCAACCACAAGGGCTTCGTGAAAATATTGAAGAAGTTGGATAAAAAGTTGAATTTTCTACAGAAGGTCTCGAATAATCATTTTGCTTCTGATGGAGAGAATATCAAGTTGCCAAACTACAATAAAGAAAATTATTTATCCACTAGAGTGAACGCATTACCATTCGCCAATGAGGCCGAATTGTTAAGCGGGTTAGATACAATCAATGTCATGTTGAACGAATTGGGAGACATAAAGATCGAAAACGACAACCTTGTCGAGAAATTTGACTTCTTGAAAGTTGGTAATAGAAGTTACTCGTTTGACCACGAAGTTTTGGAACACTTTGACCATCTCATGGAGGAAGATGACTCGTCAAGCCTCAACTTGGAATTGAATAAAATCCCACACGAAAAAGTCAACCTGAAGTTCCTTATTTCTCTTTTGAACAAATCGTGCTTGGCCAACTCAATCAAATGTATTGATTGTTTGGTGAGCTTCCTAATTGATTTCAACAAGTCTCAAGATTTGCCGTTCTCCAATGCTTTATTTGATCAGTACGATATTAGTGGACGCAATTTTTTTCATCAATTCACCGTTAGTTTAGGAAAATTTCAGACCATTAGAGAGGGTAAAAATGATCGGGTGATTCCCGGAGAGCCTGCTGATTTGAATAGGTTTTATGGAAACAAAGGAGGGCCCGATGGTATAGCTCTCGAGCCGGTCGCCATTGATGGCATCGAACACATATTTCACAAAATCGATGACGAAAACTTGGATTTGAAGCAACTAATTATGGCCAAAGATAGCTACTCGAGAACTCCATTACATTATGCGGCGCAATATGGCCTTAAGGATATCTCGAAGTTGTTGTTACATTATTTGAATAAGTGGGACTTAGTTGATAAGAACATTCCTATTGATGACCTTCATTATTGGGGAGATCAAGAGGGGTTGACGCCATTGCATTTATCTATCATTGGGAAGCACACCAAGACAACACATAACCTTATCGCTTATAGCTCCACCCAACAATTAACTTGTCACAATTTGTTATTATTAGCGGTTCGGTTGAATAGTATCGATATTTTGAAAATTTTACTTGAAGAGGGTAATGTGAACGTTAACTATACTGACATGCAGCACAATGACGAGACGGCTCTTTATATTGCATCAAAGTTGAACTATCCTGATGTGGTCGAATTGCTTTTGAATGAAAATGCCAATACAGAAATTGGCGAACATATTTTCGGATGGACACCAATTTTTGTCGCTGCTTCAGAAGGATACAAGGATATAGTCAAACTTTTACTCAGTAAAGACTGCGTAATAGATGCTGCCGATGATTCTGGATGGCTCCCAATGGAACATGCAAGCTTAAGGGGTCATTTGGACGTTGCTGATTTGTTGAAACCCGCGAACAGCAAACTACTCCTTTACGATATATATAATCCTTCAAATAATGAGAGGAGGATAATAAGTCCTGCCACGAAAAGTCCAAGCATATATTCAAATAATTCTAAGGAGGAACTAATGCTTTCCACTTCAAGTATTG
The DNA here is from genome assembly GCA_030566065.1 of Debaryomyces robertsiae. NCBI lineage: Eukaryota > Fungi > Ascomycota > Pichiomycetes > Serinales > Debaryomycetaceae > Debaryomyces > Debaryomyces robertsiae. The sequence continues at coordinate 23,717 of JAJMHL010000015.1, forward strand.
ATAAATTACCCGAATCAAACAAGATGGCTGTTAATGAAGTCTACAAACAATTGAAGCAGCTAGATTCAAATGGATCTACGAATACTGTTTCTAGATCAAAATCTCCCAACAACAGAAAGAAATTCAAACCAATCAAGTCGTTTGGTCATCGATACTTGAATAAAGGTGAATCCTTACTTTTGATTACCTTAGGGACGACTGACCTAAGAGATAATGAGATGCCTATTGAATTGAATAATATCTCCATGGCCAAAACCTTCTTCACCGAGTTAGATACTGCTCTATCACTTCGTATCACTTGCCGAAATAAGAATAATTTTGAAGGAGGTTTGATGGAACCTCCAGTTATCGTTGATTTGCCCCTTGAAGATCATCACGGCAGTGCTACCGATCCAATTACTTTCAAGTTATCCAACAATTTGAATCCTGATGATGTGGTCATTACGTTCGACATAATACCAACTTACAAGTATCCGAATATCAATGAATTGGATGGAATAAACCCAAATAAAAAAGAAAAAAATGTTTTAGGCAGAGCAGTTGCACTTTTAAATAGTGCATATACTAAAGTCGGGCCCAACTTGAGATCTTTAAATAACAAAATTACAGTTCCAATCATCGAATCTACCTCACTTGATTTGTTAGGAAAGCTTAGATTTGAGTACATGTGTGTTAAATCTTTTGACCACTCCGCTATGACTCTTAGCCGGAGTGACACATACTGGAAACAATTGGTTTCTACAAGGGTTATCGGTCATAGAGGCTTGGGTAAAAATGTTAGTAATAAGAATTCTTTACAGTTAGGTGAGAACACAGTGGAGTCTTTTATTGCCGCCGCATCGTTGGGAGCATCATACGTTGAGTTCGACGTTCAATTAACTAAAGACTTCACAGCAGTGGTGTATCACGATTTTACTGTTGCTGAATCTGGTGTTGATATTCCAATGCACGCTTTGACCGCGGAACAATTTTTAGGATTGAATGATCACGAAGAGAGTCATGTTACTAAGGAGAAAAACAAGAAGTCGATCAATCTTGATACTTCTAAAGGTTCGCACTACTCGTTAGATGATGAGATTTTAGGGAAAGTCAACAGACCTAGGTCGATGTCCACTTACCCATCTGCACCAGATTTCAAGAAGATGAACAGTAATGATGTTTTGGATCCCTCTGATGATGAAATAGATAAGGAGTTCAAAGATCAAGTTAGCAGGAGAATGAAATTGACCAAAACATGGAAGGATAAAGGTTTTAAAGGTAACGCCCGTGGGTTATCTATTGCATCAAACTTTGTTACACTCAAGGAATTATTCAAGAAGTTGCCAAAAAACGTTGGCTTTAACATTGAATTGAAGTATCCTATGTTGGATGAAGCTGAGCATGAAAGCATGGGCGAAATTGGTTTTGATCTAAATTTTTATGTGGACACCATCCTTAAAGTCGTTTATGATGAAAATGTAACAGGCAGGGATATTTTATTTTCTTCTTTCCATCCGGATATATGTTTATTGCTTTCATTGAAGCAGCCTACGATGCCGATTTTGTATTTGACTGAGGCAGGTACGAATCAAATGGCAGATATCAGGGCTTCTTCTTTACAAAATGCCATCAGGTTCGCAAAAAAGTGGAACTTATTAGGTATTGTTAGTGCTGCCAAAACCTTAGTTAAAACTCCTAAATTAGCTCAAGCTGTGAAGTCGTCGGGTTTAGTCTGCGTCACGTATGGTGTTGAAAACAACTCACCTGAATTCGCTAAAATTCAAATGAAAGCTGGGGTGGACGCTGTTATCGTAGATAGCGTTTTGGCAGTTAGAGAAGGTTTAAGAACAGACCAAGAAAATCTTAAAGAGATAGAATAGTGATTAATAAATCAAGCGAATATTGGAAACAGTGTTCATAGCTCTTATAGTTTGCTTTATATAAATTGGATTTTCGTTTTGTGTATCGACTTGCGCAACCACTAAATTTGTATAATTTAAAAACCATCCGATTAAAGACTTATTGATGATAGTATAAAGTATGTCGGAGGATGGTAAAGGTGAATTTCAAAGGACTGATAGATCCAACCCGAAGATGAGGAATCCGCGACAGCCAGGAATAGATGCTTTCCATGTAAATTCAGCAAGAGAAATGGTTCAACTTCACACTAGAGGAAGATTGCCAATACAGTCTCAAAATCAGAACGAGAATAAGAATGCATTTATGCCGAAGCCTCTGAAAGTACCTCCTAGTGCTCCATTTTCCAAGGAAAACTCACAAATATCAGTTCCTGCTAAGTCCCACGAGGGAATTTGCAAAAATCCACAATGTGCACATTGCGGCCAAGTGATTGTTCCCTCTCCAAAATCATCATTTCCAATTCAAGACGAACCTTCCATTACAATTAATGACTGGAGCATTTATACGATAAAGAGACCGATACTAAACTCAGCCGAGTTGGACAGCCTAAATGATCTGAGGTTTGATTTTCCGTTGCCTGAGATGATTTTTGGAAATAATTTAGTAAAAATACAAAATGATAAAGACGGAACTTTCATAGAGTTCAATGCGTTGGATGCATTGGACTCTTTAGATGAAGAGTCGAATCTCAAAGTCAGTTATCATAAGGAGTGGTTGGACTCAAGAAGATCGCCCTCTACGGCTTCATCATCCGAAATTATCGATAAGTCCGAAAAAGCATCTAAGGAAAACAGCGGTAAAAATTTGAAGAAGCTAACTGATTTAGATTCTTTGAAACCTTACGACTGGACTTATTCGTCAAACTATACAGGTACATGCAAGGGCATACAGTTCAAACCCACAGAAGATAAAATCCCCATAGATAAATTGCTAAAACCAGATCCTATCTTGTTTTTTGACGAGCTGATTTTGTACGAGGATGAATTGGGTGACAATGGTATATCAATGTTGTCTGTCAAGATTAGGGTCATGCCTACTTGTCTACTTTTGTTATGCAGGTTTTTCTTGCGTATTGATAATGTGATCTTCAGGGTAAGAGACACGAGAGTTTACATTGATCTTAATACCAACCTAGTGCTAAGGGAATACAAAGAGCAAGAATGCCCATACAATGACATTTTGAAAGGTGTTTCAATAAAGCACAACAATGACCCCAAAAAATTGTTAAGGGACACAAACTGGGTATCACAAAACATACCCATACTAAGGTGTATAACAGAGTCGAACAAATAGTAATCGGAATGTTATACTTAGGAGATAATCGTTGTATTTACAAAAGTATGTAGTCTAGCGTTAGATTATCTAACTATAAGTGGGTCGTTTGTCAACCATTATCAAAAAAAAAAAAACCATTTCTACGAATTTTTCAGTTAGCTTGAAAAAGTAAGTTTTAGATAGTGTAGACGGACAACGAGGCTATAGAGAATGTTTAAGACGTCTTTCAGATTCGTCACTAAACTCAATACAGGGACCAAAAGAGCCTTGCACGAAGTCCCTAAGTTGAAGCAGCAAGAACAATTTTCACAAAATGGAATTCAAGGGCTCTACTCACCACAAGGTTTTAGGTCGGCCTGGCTTGATTATCAGAAATATTTGACAATGAATTTGACTTTACAAACCATCGGAACAGAAAATGAGTTAAGAACGCCTTATCAGATTTTGCTACAAACAGCTAAGCAAACTACTGAACAACATACGTACCATTTTGCTTCACAAGCACACAATAATCATTTTTGCTTTGAGCAGTTAACCGATAAGGACGAAGCTAAGAAGACAAAACCTTCAAGATTCCTACTTGAAAGGTTAGCCGATCAAGACTTTGCAACCATAGAATCATTCAGAGATCAATTCTTGTTAACCGCAGACTCGTCGTTCGGTCAAGGATGGGTTTTTCTTGTTGAATTACCAGACAAATCGCTCAAAATTTTGAAATGTGGCAATGACGGTACTCCCTACTATTATGGCAAGAATCAATCATTGGATTTGAATGGCGGAATTGACGAAGGAAGTTTTGAATATTTGAACTCTTTGAAGCAGTTGGCAGCAAAACAAGAGAGAGACTTCACTTTGCCTATATTGGGTATCAGTTGTTGGGATGCCGCTTACATCGATGATTATGGACTTACCGGCAAAGCAGACTATCTTGCGAACTTGTGGGATTGCATCAACTGGGATGTTGTTAATAAAAGGTTGTTTCAAGTATGAAGTTAGCTCGTAATTTGCATGTATATAGTAATTAAAGAAATTAGTCATCATCACTGGCACTGTTATCCTCTATTTCATCAAAATCGATCATGTATAAATCTTCATTCGTCATACTTTTTAGCTTTCTTGTATTGAGCACCAGCTGATAGCTTGAGACTATGTCGGAAAGCTTTTCACATTCATCAATGACTTTCCTCGACGTCTTATCTTGATACCAATCTAGTGGAAGGCTTATTACAAAACCCGGCAAGAAATCAATGACTATCGATATATATGTCCATAAACTCACAAGTGCTCCAAACTTTCTTCGTAACTCACTGTCAGCTTCGGCATTTCCTTCAATCTGATCCTTTTTTACTTCAAGTAAAATCTGCTGCTTTGATTCTAAATCTGATATAAGTTCATTCAATTGTATTAACTTTGGTTGGACATCCTCGCCGAGTAGCTTACATATGAGCGAGTTCAATTTAGTCTCTTCATCTTTGTTGGAATTGAAATTTGTATACTCTTTCAACAACGTATTTATATTGGCATTTGCATCACTCTTGATATTTGAATATAGAGCACGCAAATTGGCAGACATATTGAGTTCAGTCGTTGTTACCCCAGTATCTAAGTGGTGAATGGACCTTAATAAGGGTAGAATTATCTGCAAATAGTTTGTCAACAAAGAATCTGTCTTCAAGGAGTCAATCTGAACTTTGTAAAAGTCCCGTAAACTTTCCAACCTTTCTGCTTCACTCTTAGGCAAGACACCATGGATAGGTAGTTTCTCAACCTTGTTCTCGATTAAATCATGATATTTTTGCTCTATTGATTCTTCCAGGAGGTCCTTTAGTTGGTCGATATTAGCTAGAAAGGTCAATCGGTTCAATCTGTGACTCAATTCACTGTACAACTCGAAGTATTGTGCCTCTAGATCTAAAGTGCTGTTGTTATTGACAAATTTATTTCTATTCTCGGTGATATCAGGGATCCCGTAGTGATGGTCGAAGATCGATGTCGACGAAACAAGTGAATCGCATGCTCGAGCAAGTCCCTCTGACATTGTATCGGTCTTAGTGAGAAATCTCCAAAAGCTGAGAATATCTTCGACTCTCGATATCGCAACTCAATTCGAAAAATCTCGTAGATCCTTACATGAACTATTACAGTAACTTAACCAACAATAATGTCAGATAGCTCGATAGACCTAGTTAAAAACAAGTTACTAGGTATAGCAGCCTCAGGGATCATCATGGATTTTACTCCAGAGCAATTACAGAAACATCATCAAATGGTAGGCCAATTTTTACTGGCCAGTTCAGAAAGTATTGATATCGTTGAATTGTTTGAACTATACGAATTACAGTTCTATTTATCTTTGATGACAAACCATGACGTTGAAGCAAAAGCAAACTTGGATCGATTGATCGATCAGTTTGGATCTCAAAAATCACAAAGAATCAAGTTATTGCAATCTTTATACTTCGAAGCTATGGGCGATGTTCAATCAGCGACAAAGATACTAGGAAACAATGCAGACGAGCTCAGGTTATCTAGAAGGTTGGTTACATTCAGTCGAAAGGCCGGGAATAATGGAGATTACATTGCAAGTTTGAATTATTACCTCGATTTACAACCCTCAGACTTAGTTGCTTGGGCAGAATTAGCTCAAGAATATAAGAAAATAGGTCACTACGACAAAGGAATACACTGTTTAAAAGAAATTTTGTTACAGGAGCCCTTCGCTTATAATATTTTCTATGAAGTGGGCTTATCATACTACTATATCTTTTTGCAAGAGTACAACGAAAAAACAGCGGACAAGAAAGATAAGCTACTAGAAATAATGCATTTGGTTGTTGACTCTAGAAACAACTACCTAAGATCCATTGAAATTTGCGACAACTATATTCATAGCTGGGTGGGTATCTACTTCATTTTGGGGTCTGATTTTGACGAAGTTTTAGGAGGCAAATTCAACGGCAACAAACAGGTTGATACCTACCTCAAAGAAAATTCAGGGTTGAAACCTGTTGTCAGACGCCAAATCGCCCAATTAAATAACATCCCAGAAGATGACGTAGACTCTTTGATAATATCGGGCAGGCTTAAATGATTTCAGCGATACATTTTTCCTCAGGATTGCAATGTAGCTCACCCCGGCGCTCACCTTCAATGCTTCTTGTACCTACGAACTTTGTATGACCTTCAGATCTTCTCCTACAGGCAGTTGGTTTAAAACCCATAACATATATTTTTCTGTATCGATAAATGCCTTTTTAAAAACCGAACTAAATGCTTTTTTAGGTGCTCTTAGTCAAGAATGCCTCCATTAGAGACTAACCTATTTTAGTTTATTTAGACCCACAAGTACACTTAGCGCACTTACAGTCTGGACCACACTTGCAGTCTTTGTTGTCTTCACATTGCAAGCTAAAATTTCCTTGATAAATCGCCATTTCTGAATATTAATAATGAAAGAAGTTAAAATATCAGATTGTTGAAGTAGGGTTTCAGCTCTTATTTATATCATCTTTAGTTTGTGGAGCGTGACTCGATCATCATGCATTCACAGCACAATTAACTCATTTCCTGTAGCGAATATACCTCAACCGCGCAAATGCCTCTACAGGTCATCCGTTTGTTATTATGAGCACGACAACGATTTTGGGCTCGGTATTGCTCCTATTTGCTGCGAAGCATTTCATGCGAAAACTTTCAAGCAAAACATGCTGCAATACAACCAAACCAAAGCTCAGCTAAACCTAGATTTCTTCGATCTCGTTCCTGGTCACTCCCGACTGTGACCCTACAGCGACATGTTCTAATGATGTGAAATAATAGATTGCTACACATTTTGGATGATTGACACAAAGGTATGTTATTTAGAGATAGTATTAACCACTGTTTCCATGGTGGTGTACTCTTGCAATGGTATCACTACTGGTTGGCCTAATTCGTAGATGCAATTCGCGAACCGCACATTAAACAGAATAGAATAGCTCTAGTATAATATATAATTTATATAAATACAAAGAAATGCAAGGGGGTTAAAAATTATATTAGCAAAAGAAGGGTCATCAAGGATAAAAGCTTTAGCACACGATGTATACTTGTTTACCTAAAACTCACCTTTGTAGTTTAGGTTGTCGCTGGCCAATACTTCGTCTAATATACCAGCAGAAGCAGCGACTAAACCTAAGAAAGGTCTAGAAGGATCTAAAACCTTTGATAAATACTCTGGATGATATTGAGTACCACAAAAAAACTTATGATCCTTCAATTCAAACAATTCCATTCTCTTTTCGCTTTCGTCTTTACCTATGAATTGCAAGCCTTTTGCCTCTATAGTGTCAATCAACTTTGGATTGACTTCGTATCTATGTCTGTGCCTCTCTAAAACGTAGTCAGCTCCACCGTACAACTTTCTCAAATTCGACCATTCTGAGTCATTGGTGAACTTGGTTGAGTGAATTCCTAGTCTCATAGTACCACCTAATTTAACTTGGTCAACGTCAGGCATGTAAACAACAGAAGCCTTATCTTCCTCTACAGTGGCGTCGAACTCCATTGAGGTAGAGTCAGAGTGGCCCAAAACATTTCTGACAAACTCGATGACTGCAATTTGTAAACCTAAGCACACACCCAAATATGGTACATCATTCTCTCTGGCGTATTTGGCAGCTGCGATCATACCCTCGATACCACGAGTACCGAAGCCGCCGGGAACTAGAATACCATCAGCCTGACAGATGTAATGCCATGCTCTATGGTATTCAGCCAAGTTAGTTACTTGAGAGTTTTCTTCTAAAGCACTAGATTCAACCCATTCAATTTTCAATTTCCTTTTACATCTCATTGACGCATGCTCCAAAGCCTTTATAACAGACAAGTATGAGTCCTTCAAATTAGTATATTTACCAACCAAAGCAATGGTAACTGTTTCGAAGGAGTTATCACGAGTCGAAGTCAAAGTTCTCCACCTGGCCAACAACAGTTCACCTTTAGCTAAAGCGGACGATGGCAAATCATGCTCATTCAATGCCAACTTCTTGGTTAAAAATTTCATCATTCTCAGTTCCTTCAACAATAAGGGAACATGATAAGTTGAGTTCACATCATGGACTGCAATTACTTGATCGGGCCCAACGTGACAGAACATTCCGATCTTCTCAATAGTTGCAACCTCTAACTCTTCTTGGCATCTACAAGCGATCATGTCAGGAGTTAATCCCAAGGATCTCAAATCTTTTATAGCGGCCTGTGTTGGCTTCGTTTTTTGCTCCCCATGAATGACAGGGACTAATGAAACATGAATCAAGGCAAAGTTTTCGACGCCGACTCTGAATTGGAATTGTCTCAAAGCTTCCACAAAAGGAGCACTTTCGATATCGCCCACTGTACCACCTAGTTCGATGATACAAATTTCCGGCTCCAATCCTGAATCATCAACTGGAATTCGTGCCAGCCTTTCAAGCCAATCTTGGATCGCCCCAGTGATATGAGGGACAACTTGAACTGTCTTTCCCAAGTAATCACCTTTTCTTTCTCTTTCGATGACATGAGAATAAATTTTACCAGTGGTGATGTTGTGGTCCTTGGTTAAAGTGATATTCAAGTACCTTTCGTAATTACCTAAATCCAAATCGACTTCACCACCATCGTTCAAGACAAAACACTCTCCATGCTCCAAAGGAGACATAGTACCAGCATCAATGTTCATGTATGGATCAATCTTGATTGAAGTGACTCTGTAACCCATGGTCTTGAACAACAACCCAGTAGAGGATGCTAAAACACCTTTACCGATACCAGAAATAACACCACCTGAGACGACAACGTATTTCATTTTTAATAAAAATCGTTCTTTTAGCTGAAAGAATTACACTAACGGAAGAAAATGATAATACGGTCTTTGACGTATATTTAGGAGCTATAGATATGCCCTCCTAAATGTTTTATTTAAGGGGGAGGAAAAGATTTCTTACTAAACATCTGAGAATAAAATCTTAGCCTATTTATAATGGAGCCGATGAGCTTCGAAAAAAAAAAATTCGCGTTAAGTTAGACTACTTCATTAGGTAAGTTTATGTCAAAGAATAGTGTTTGCTAAATTATACACCTCTTTATATGATCGTGCGTTCATAAAAGAGGTACCTTGATTTAGCATTTGAAGATAAGTTAATTTATGCCTTCTTCTAGTAGCGAAGAATATAAGTTAATCATAAATGTCATCATTTTAACATTGAGACAAACTTATAAATGGCATGCGTAATAAGAGAACACTTGGCTCTGCCAAGTGAACGAACATAATTTCGTTATTATTTGATGCTAAATATATGTACATTAGAATATTGGTATGTATGCAACGCAAGATTGCACATCAATTTAGACAATCTTGACTCCACCAATTTGGGATCCATCTTCGTTCATCAATATTTGGGCTCGACCCTGCTTGATTAAAATCGTTTTTAGTATTTTAACTAGCAAGTTATAGTCGAGATTTTGCAAATCGCTATCCAACCCAGAATCTTCCAGTTTAGTGAGCTCGTAGACGGTAAGAACTGAGCCTAATTGACCCGTCCGCTCCACAAAATCATATAATATATTGCTCCATTCCGCCAATGTTTTCCAGTATATAAGGAGTCCGCTTTCTGGTTGTTTGGGGTTGATATATTCTGCTCGATGAAGTTTGTGTATTAAATGCATAAAAATCATGGACTTAAATTCATCGCTCACTGTACGATTTATACTCTTGTTCTCGAATAAGGGCGGAATTTCCTTTACGTCAATATCGCCCAACTGAATGTGCAAGATTGAACCCAGCAACGTCAAAGATGTGATTTTGTAGTGCAGGCAATATGCCAATATGATTTCGCCCCATGAATCGAGCTGCTTCTGCAATATGGTGAGATTTACCTGCTTTGTATAAAGTGGCGGGAACGAATGAATTTTTGGGAACTCAAAGGTGTCGGTCATTCTGACATTTGCTCACTTGAGGAGAGCATTCCCCTAGGGATGTTCCAGTGTTGAAGACAGTTAAGGGAGATATTTGATAGCAAGTGATCACGTGATACTCTACCTCGAAAGAAGTCCTAGTACAAAGCAGTCTACAAATGGTGAATTAATTCATTCTGTACGGTATCATCGCCGAGGCGGATCATTAAAGCAACATATCAGATACAACCAAACTATAAACCAGTTTAAAATTACAAAATGTTATTTATTTTTCAAGTTATATCTGGGAATATAGACAAGTAAACTTAAGCTTCAGCCATGTCCCTCAAACGACGAATGGTGGATCTGACGGTTGCGGCTGCAGCAGTGGACACAGTGTAAGCACCACCGGCAACAGTTTTACGACAAGACTTACAGCTCCAAATACCAGCAGCACCTCTTTGAACAGTTCTCTTACCACAGAAAGAACAGTCGTATTTAGCGTGTTGTTGGACTTCCAACTTCTTGGCTTGTCTTCTCAACGAAGAACCGTATCTAACACCGAACTTACCGGTAATACCAACCTTCTTAGTTCTCTTTGTCCTATAAAATGTTAGTATACTGTTTGTGCATTCGTCGTCCACACCATTCCTGTGTTCTGAAGCGAAGGTAGTGATCATGATAATTATGTTGTTGAGTATCTCTCTTCTCTCATACCAACTTGTACAAGCCCGAACCATCGTATATGCAACTACTGTCTTTTCGTGGCTTGAGCTGTTTGATTTACCATATCTAATTTTTCACCTGTCAAATTTTTCACTTTATGATGTCCACCATGTAAAACTGTCTTGATTCACCAATGGATATCACAACCTGTTCAGAATTCTCACACCAACACCTCCGATATTCTCTGGTCATAAAACATACATTTTCTAATATAATTGTCTATGATAATGACTGTCAGACTAGAAGAAAATCGAAGTGAATATTTCCTTAGCTATATTGAATGAGACCGAGAGCCTGGTTAGTTAGCGGCGTGTGATGCTCAATAAAAAATGTGAAAAATTTTCTGGGACGGGTAAATGAACCGTAAGAAATTGGCAGATGCGTGACATTAGCATTACACGTGAATATTTGAAAATAGGGCAACCGACCTGTTGCATTTGTGACCTTACTCTAATTAGGCAATTTATTTGATAACAAGAGTAGCTCTTCTCACCGTTGACAGTTGTTCAACACTTGAAATATAGCATGAAAAGTGCATAGACATAAGTAATGGAACCTGGTACTATGGATAATGTTTCAATCTTACAATATTTAAAATCGGACCCAGATGAAGACACTTGTATGATGACTTTGCGGGCGGCTAACAGCGGTATAAGCAACATGTACTAATCAGCGTTATAGACAATGCGGAATTGGAGGAAGAAAGCACTCATAAAAGCAAGGGGAGTGTAAATAACGTGTTGGAAGATTTAGGAGTAGATACAAGGAGATTCGAGTGTGAGGAACTGCCGCTAGGGGCAGTAAAACTTGAGGATTGTGGGGGATGCGAAGATGAATGCGGGCCCAAAAAAGCAGATACTTTGTCGTTCGGAAAAGAGCTTGGAGAGTCGCTAGAGCCTTGCAGGGGTCTGCTGGGGCCCATTTCATATAAAAGGAATCAACACAAATTCCTTGAAGGTATCGAAACCAATACGAAAAAACGATGCATGGAAGATAGTGAAAATTGGATATTCAGACATTTTGCTGGCGAATCGACGCACGATGATTGTCAAATTGATCAAAACTTGGAAGACATAGTCTGTTTTAGTATGAATGAAGTAGCGGTGAGCCCGCAAACCAATTTTCTGCAGGAGCTTTTATTGGACTCCAGGAGCGCCAATGGGAATATTCATGGATCCAAGCTATTCCTAGACGATCAACTCCACCCTTTACCTGATGACAGAGAGTGCCTTATGAAAAGAGCTTTGCGACAACATGCTCATTTTGAAGAAATGTGCAATAGATCTTCAATGCCTTCGGCACTTGATTTAAGTTCCCATGGTGCGGTCGATACAGGGTTATCGAGCGAACATGACAAAGAAAATGCTATTGACCCCAAAGTTATCTCTAATTTCAGGAATATTGGCAGTGCCGAATCTCTTTCATCTTCTGCTAATCATTTTGAAAAGCCTTATTCATCATTCTCACATTGTTCATTCTCGAGTAACTGGTTTCAAGACAAATCTACGGGCGTTCGTAAACCCAAGGCTAGGGCTGTACCGAAAGATAGCATCAATAATAATTACACGCGAGACCTACCGTTGGTAAATGCGGTCGACGGCAAGGGTTTACGAGCATTACCTAGGAGGCTAAATCAAACGAAAGGGCTTTATTATGAATACTCAAATATCATGGACCCAAATTTGGATGACAAAAGAGCAAACATCACACATTCATATGTTCGTGCTGCAAACATGTTTACTAGTGAAGCAAACTGTGAAGCGTCTGTGGTCGATACATTAGAAACTGAACATACAAGCTTCAGCACTAGTGAAAATAATAGGCACTTTCAGGGTACCGGAAGGCCAAAAGTTAACCAGAAGTTATTATATATTCAGAATCTTTCGCGATCCAGCAATGTCAAGATTGATGAAACGGTCGCTTATTTACACTATAAACTACGAAGCTACGAAAACATGGCACTTCTGACGAGAATTCGGAGCATTTTGCAGAATCGCCAGTCGAATTTAATTGAGATTTATAGTCAATTGGGTATTCCTGAAGTTCTAGTGCCAAAAAGAACGAATTAGATGCTTGCCCAATTTGGCAGAGTACTCCATGGTCTTAATCAAAAAAGGTGCTATTTGTATTGGGTAATCTGAGCTATTATATACGAATCATAAGTAATATAATGTAAGAAATAGAACCTAGATGTAGCCATATTTTCAAGGTTGACAAAAGCATAGCTCGGATTTTAGTAGTGCTATTTATGAGGGTGGGTTACGATCGCGGGGGAACAAATCTACTACTTGCATGTCCACGTCTTCATCATCTCCTTCTCCTTCGATGAAAGGAATCATTTGATCACCATTTGGGAACACAGCCGGCTGTACTAATTGAGGTGCATTTTGAGGATCCTGATTAGGCTGATGAAGATGACCTTGAACTCCCCGTTCTTGCATTTGGTGTTGAATTAGACGCTGTTGATGATGATTTCGTATTAATCTTTGAAAATGCTCTCGCATTTCTTCGGGACCCATGTTCCCTTCATTTAATTCTCTAAAAATTTCTCTGTTGATTTCAGCCATTTCGGGATTGCCTAATTCCCCCCCATGCAATACTCCTAAACCTCGCTGCCTTGCCCAAAGATTCATTTCTTCATCATCCATTTCATTCCCGCCTGTCATGAATCTTCTTCTTCTCTCGTGAAATAATGCATGCATATCACCATGATCAATCAAGTACGATCTATCTTCCATTATTTGATTGAGATGATTTCTTAACTGGCTAACTCCATGACCAGAGAATACACAAAAGGAATTCTTTTGTTGTTCATTGAAATCTGGAGGTGGCTCACGGCAGTATTGTGTAATTTCCCTTCTTAAGAATGCTGAAATGCCTGTCAATGATAAATGAGTTAATTTGGGGCAATTCTTCAACAACAAATATATAGGTCCAATAGTCAAGTTTGTGCAGTAAGATAAATGAACCCTCTCTAGGCAGTCTTGTTCCCCACGGCGTCTTACCAACTCCAATATACCACTATCTGAGATTAAACTACATTTCACTAACCCAATCCTTCTTAGCTTTGGTAAATTTGCTAACTCAACCAATGTCCAATCGGTCAACTGTGAACAGCAAGCCAAATCGATATACTGGATTCTATGACAAGATCTTACTAAAGATGCAACCCCGAAATCTGTTATTAAGCCACAGTGGCCAAGATGAATATAATGCAAGCTTCTGCCTAATTGAGATAAAGCCCTTAAAGAAGCGTCTGTTATTTGCATGCATTTCGATAGAACAACATTCCTAAGCCGAGGAGCACACATAACTAGCTTCTCTATCAATCTATCAGTTATAGCATTACAGCCAGTTATATCGACAATCCTCAATTTCTCGAGAAAAAATTCGTTGGGAAGTAACTCAAACAATTTATCTGTAATTCCAGCTGCATTACTTATTCTGAATTCCCTCAACTGTGCCAAATTCAAGAATATCAACTTTAAGTACTTATCTGTGACGTTAGGGCAGTTATGCAAATCAATTTCAACTAATGATTTGCAGTTTTCATGCATGGCCTCTATACTTCGGTCGGTAATATTAGTGCTACCGTTAAACTTCACTCTCTTGAGCATGGGACACGAACCAAGTAAGCGTAATATAGCTTCTTCAGAAACGTTTCCACAGCCGGGGGCATATAACCCTTGCAACCGGGGGCAATTTCTGGCCAAGGCAAATATTATATCATCGTGAATATCCGTTACGCCAGTCAAATCTATCGACTGTAATTTTTCACAGTTCTCGAGTACCGAAGTTATGGGTTTGTGGGTTAGCTTTGTACAATTGACTAATGTTAGCCTCTCAAGCTTCGGGCATCCATAAAATAGATTTAGTAAATCGTCATCGACTAACTTAGTCATGAATGATAGATTAAGTCTTTTGATGAAAGAACGATAATCCCAATGCGTTGACTTTTTGGGCAATTCCATAATTGCTTTGATTTTCTTAAAGGATGTATCACTTTGCATATTAGGTCTGAACCAAAGAATTTCAATTATCAAATCGGCAAATTCGTGGCAGACGCTCAACAAGGAATACAACTCTTTCCTTTCTAGATGGTGAAATATCTGTAGCAATACTTCTGTCGGCAAGTTTAACAAAAGTGAGTTTTTATAATTCAACTTTTGGATTTCACTTCTATGGGTGTTTGTTGAAAGTCGCCTCCTTATTATTGATTCTCTTAATTCTTTGTAGTCACTTCTAGAGTCGTTATCCATCTGGAACTCAAACTCTTGGTTCGAATTTCGGTTGTTTTCGTTATTGGAGGTAACATAGTTACCATTAGGTTTGCTTCGAGCTAACATTTGCGAGAATGACGGCAAACCCCTGCCATTATTGGAAGTGGTGCGTGAGATGTCTGAGCCCTCTATTATACTGTTCGGCGAGCTCATTCTCGGCCAACCTAATTTTGAATAGTCACAGGAAACTGACAACGAATAACTATGTGACGTAAATTAATAATATTCTGAATTATTTTCAGGCTCGATGAATTGAAATCTTTGACGATATCTCGCCAGATATAAGTTCGACGTGTTGGTAGGAAACCTACGCTGATTTTATCACTCAGCGCCTAAACAAAAGCAAATCAAACTCCACCCGATACAGTACTGCGAGCTTTCGATGTCAAAGAATTCACAACTATTCCGTTTTCAGAATGTCCACTGATTCCAAAAACGAAGACCAGCTGTTATATGCTTTAATGGTATTGATCCAATTATATTGACCTACTATCACATAAGTTACATAGGGTAAATCGTAAAATTGATTTGACGCCATTAGATTAGAATACTTATGTGCAGTATTTATTTTACAAGAGTTCTACTGAATTAATAAGAAACCCGTTAAAATGATGATATTAGTTTATTAAACATTATGTATACATGTGTCGTAAATAAATATACATGAGTATATATTCAAGATCCAGATCAGGATATTGAACTGGAATATGAAAAAAAGGGTTTGGGTTTTTTTATAGGATGATTGGCAAACAGCGTGACGGCATCTAGAGGTCAATGTACAATCAAAAAAACAGCTGTCTTTGAGCGGAACTGATGCCAGGAGTACCTGGGTTGGAGTTATAACCGAGAGCTGCTGAACTCAAAGATAATTGTTCTAATTGCTGCATTACAACCATATCGTGCTGCTGCTGCTGATTAAGCGATGATGGAAGCGGCTGCTGGCCAGGTAAAGGTGGATGCGGTTGGCTTGTCATAGGCGGCATCATCGCATGAGGAGGCGCCATCATAGGGTACGTTGGTTGAGGGCGTTGGTGGTGAAATTGGGGCTGCATTGGGTAATTCTGAGGCATTGCAGTATTTTGCCCTGATGCATTAGGCCCCTGGTAACCCATAGAGTTCATTAAATGCTGGTGGGCACTATGCTGTGCAGATGGTATTTTGCTATTGGAGGAAATATTTCGGCCGCCTCTTTTACTTCGCCGACTTCCGACCGACGCAGATCTATTTAGCCTCGTAGTCGATAAGCCAATTTCGTCCATTAGTTTTTTGTAAGGTTGAAAGTTGGTGATGTTTATGTCCATTAAAATACTCCTTATTTGCTGGACAATAAATTGCTGATAACTAGAGTTCCTGCTTGAATCTATGTCATCTGTAATAGTCAACAACATTGGATTCGATAAAATCTTGTAAATGAATAATGGTCCCGCGGAGTTATCCTGGTTCTCGCTCAAAATTGATTCCAACAACTTTGATGGGCGCCTGATTTGTTCATGTTCTAACTGATCAAAATTGCCGAAAATTGAGTCCATTATCACTTGTCTCAGACGCTTATCAGCCCTATTATTCAAGATTTTTAAGATCGTCAAATTTGCAAGCTTATGAATACAAAGTACATCCAAGTGAGGCAAGAACTTCTCAGTTAGCAATTCAAATCTATCATCTCTTGTAGCTCCACACCCGTTGAAAGTGTCTAGGAACCAAGTTATCAATAAAGACCCATTACTGTTAACAACCAATTCATTAGCATACTCAATAATCAAACCAGCTACCAAAATTACTTGTTCATTCGATACGAAAGAGTTTTCATTGGCAGTTTCCAAAATAGTCCTAATGCATCTGGCTCCAAATCTACCAAAACTAATCTCAACAAAGTTATCCAACATCGTTTCAAATATGAAATCGTTGAATGGGGACCCAAACTTAATGCAGCCTTGTAAGACGTAATTCCCAAACTGGTCGTTAAATAATTTGACTGCATAAGGCTTCAAGCTTGCACCAATGAGGTATTTCTGCTGATAGTCATCGTGGCATAAACTAATGATCTTCTGAATTGCCCACGTTCCATTTTTATGGATACTTAACTGTGTTAGAAAAGGAGTGATTTCCTTAACCATCATCAATTTTATAATGGCTGAATCGACTGCCGAAAATATTTTCTGGACAATTGTATTACCTAGGTAATCATAACACAATTCTGGTAACTCATCCAACATTGCTAAACATAACTGCTCTATTTCTATCTGACTCATTACTTTGTTAAACAGATCAATCTCATCAGAATCTGCTAAGTTTTTATTCGCTGGTCCTGAAGAGGATGCCTGTTCATTATTTTCTAAAATTTTGCGCAAATCCCTCAATTTAGGTGAATCAAATTGGCGTAACGGAATCGGGTCAGGCAATGGGCCAAAATTGTCTTGATAATTCTCGTTAGAGTAAGACAAAGATTTATTGAAAATTGAGATGATCTTATTCAAATCCACCGATTTAGCTGTATTTGACAACCTGTTTATGGCAGTCATCAAACTCTCTTGTATGGACGTCAAATCAGTTGGAGACATTTTCGTGCTATCTATGCTAGAGCGTGTGTTTCCACTCTTTTGAGCGGCTTGTTGTAAAGGCGCCGAAGAATTGGCCTTAACGCTGCTTAGGAGAAGATCCTTGCTATTAGTGGCAGGCTTCAGGTCAACAAATTTTGCGAACGCAACATAAAGAATGACTCCAGGTATCAATTCTAAGTGATTGAAGGTAGCCTTCAACGCCATTGCCAATTCGACAGAAGTGCACTCAATTAAAGCCAATTTTGAAGCACTTGAAGAGGAAAGCCTTATGCTTCTGATTGTACCCAATGATCTATTATTACCAAGCGAATTGTTTAATAAAGTCCACAACCTGAATGAATCAAAAAATTGGGGTACATTATCAAATAAAAGGTATTTGGTCGGGCCAAGCTTGGCATTCTCAAAGCTAGTTGTAATCATTAATTGGGATATGAGGAAATCATCTTGTAGCATCGGCTGCTGATTGAGCAACAGATTTGACAGCTGTTGTGGATTTTGTTGAAGCAAAGTTTGCGCCAAAAGTTGCTCTTGCTGCTGTTTCTGTTGCTGGAAAGTATTATCCGGCGGTGGTATAGTGCCCGAGATCGTTTGAGATCTATGCCGGAAATTATTCGGAATGGTACAATTGTTCACATTAATCATTAAATTGTCTAACAACGAATTCATATCGTTGGTTTTGTTCGTCGATGCAAATGGAGAGGTTCCAATTCTATTCGGATTCAAAGGATCCATCCCATATGACCCGCCTGATAGGGACAAAGATGACGAACTGACATTAGAAATAGCGGCGGTCGTCGTATATGACCTGAACCGTTGACTAGTGTTGTTCATATCCATATTATTGGAATTAGTTGAGCTTGACGCGATAGCTGGCCCACTGTTGGTGCTGGATCCAGCCGAATTCGGGGCAGTAACGACTGGACTCAAAAAATCGTTATTGCTATTGCTGGTACTATTATCATGGCCGCTGCCATTGCTGCTATTTTGGTGGGAGGCCGAGTTGCCCAAATCAGAAGAATGCAAACTGGTGTTGTCGAGCATGTTGGAGCCAGTGCGCGAGTGGGAAGGCGACTGAAGGGACAACGAATCGTCGTTCCAGATGGAGTTTGTCGAGAACAACGATCCCGACCTCATCCGTCTCGCGCCGCCGACCCCTCCATTGGGTATATCCACCGCGTGCGCACTAGGCGAAGACCCCACTCCAAGCGAAATCGACTCCGGTGCCATGCTCAACGGATCCAAGTTATAACTCTTGGCTAGAGGCGACGTCGACGTTGAGAGCGAGCCCCCCACGTCCGCTCCCGGCCCCGATATTGCCCCTACCACCGCTAGCGGTGACGTCTCCAACAACGACGTTGGAAACGTTCCTGCCCGGCTTCTTTGCCGCGTTGTTTCCTTATGTGCATCGTAGGGTGTTAGGCTGATCGATGGTGGAGGAGGCGAAGGTCCATTACTACTGTTGTTATTGCCATTCATCCTCGTGTTATAAATTTGCTTTCTAGTATATCACGCGGTTCCGGTGTCTCTGTAGCTGTTCGTTTCTCAATATAGCATAGATCCGTTGGTCGTTTCACTTGTTCTACTAGCAATAGCCGCTGTTGTACTATTGAGTCCAACGGTATAGCGTTTAATATAGCTCTTTCACTCGCTTATGTAAGCGAAAATCACAGCGTTTCGCCCATTTACTCCTATTCACGAGGTTCCGGTGCGGTTTTTTTTACGCCTGGGTTATACAAGTAGTGATGCCGGGTTCTCGTTCATCTTGTATGGTGGAACACGCGGGTTTTGAAGGGATTCTGGCTTCAATGCCGGCAAAGACGGGCACAGCCAGAGCAATCGCTTGCGGTTGCGAGACTTTGTGTCATTTTGAGCCTATCTGCAGTATGGGATTCCACAGTATTGTAAGAGAGAAAGTATAAGCACCAGACGCTATTTATCGGCTAAACAGTTAATTGGAGGAATAGAATGGAAATACCAGGGAGAGGATGAGCACGCCTTTATCAGATTATATTCAGAAAGTGTGCGAGCTGATTCGGAATGAGGATTCGCGGGCATTTAAGGGCTACATCACCATCAACCCGGGCGTCAACGAGGGCATATTACGGGCGAACTTCCCTCAGCCCAACGATTTTGATTTGCATCCGGTACCAGAAAAGTTCCGGGCAGTGGTGAAGGGGTACTTGAAGTTGATGAAGTCGGTGTATGTGGCAAACAGCATTAACACGTCATTTTTTGACTTGAACGATATGGTGAACAGCTTGAACCGCGCGGCGGAAACCCAGACCAACTGGATCAACTCAGCGTTGATCAATTCTTGCACCGAGCTCATCAGCGTGTACCAGGTGCGTCTGAAAAACTTTCCCGAGGAGGAAGAAATTGAGCTTTCGAACTTGGATAACAACGAGTATGGTAATTCGACGTCGTCGTTGGAGCGACTCGCGGCCACCATCAACGGCCTGTTCAAGCTCTCGTTGAATGACAAAAACCTCGAGTTGGCGCTCTCTAAGCGGTCAGATATTTACTTTTTTTTGGGTCATCTCATCAGAATATATTTCAAGTTGGGCAAATTGGAATTGGCCAAATCGGTGGAAAAAGCCCTCAAGGGAACTCGTTTCAATTTACCTCCATTGAATGGCTCAAGAACAACCAAAAGATACGCCGTGACATACTTATATTACAGTGCGTTGCTTGCGCTTGATGACGCGGATTTTGTCGCAAGTGAAGAAAAATTGGTGAAGGCAATGGAAATACTATCATGCTACTTGGAGCCCAAAAACATTGCAAGGCAGACAGAAAAAATTTTGATCATTCTTCTCCCTTTAAAGCTTTACAACCAACGCCTTTTGCCTACTAATAAGGTCTGGGAACTGTTTCCTAACCTAAAGGTTATGTATAGAGATAACTTTTTCGACGCTATTAATACAGGCAACTTGCGGAAATTCAACGAGGCTCAGGAGAAATTTGAAATTGTTTTGTTGAAAAAACACTTGTACTTACTATTCGAACGCATGAAAAGCTTGTGTAACCTCAAGCTCGTTAGAAAGACAACAAAAATCATAGAGTCACTCAACCCCGATTCCAAGACTCACATAGTCCCATTAAATGCCATGCAATTGGCATTTGAATTTTCTACCCAATCCGCCTACAATGAAGTTGAAAGCCTTACTTACACCATGGATTCAGTTGAATGCATATTGGCCAACTTAATAAGTAATGGCCAGATAAAGGGATACCTTTCCCATTCGAATAGATGTATAGTATTATCGAAAGCAAATGCTTTCCCTGCTCAAGTATGTAAATAACTAATAAACGCAAGAAGCTCACCTTTAAAAAAAAAATAATCAAGCGTCACTTCAGTATTTTGAGCTCAACGTCTCTTGAACCCCGAAGGCCGCTAGTAAAATTAAAAGAAACATACTGCCGTGATGCTGCCGTTAAAAGACGTTTATGAAAAAAAGTCAACTTCACGTGATACTCTTTTGCGATTCATCTAAAAAAATTTCACCAGTCTAACCATTTAGTCGGGCAAGCAATCCAAAGGCAACAGTAGATATTCCATATTGAAGAAAAACCTCCGTATATAGTACCAGGATAGAGCATATCAATATGTCGTTTGTGAATATTTGTCGTGACAATACCGATCCATTTTATCGCTATAAAATGCCAACGATTCAATCCAAGGTTGAAGGTAGAGGTAACGGGATCAAGACAGCCATAGTCAACTTGACTGAGGTTGCAAGAGCATTAGGAAGACCACCATCGTATGTCCTCAAGTACTTTGGTTATGAATTAGGAGCTCAAACGAACGAGGATCGTTTTTTAATTAACGGTAGTCATGATGCAAACGAATTACAGGATTCGTTGGATGGCTTTATCAATAAGTTTGTGTTGTGTGCGAGCTGTAAGAATCCAGAAACAGAGATAGAGATCAAAGAGAGAGACAATTTACAGAGAAATTGTAAGGCGTGTGGTCACATCTCCATAATTGATCCAAGACATAAACTATCATCTTACATTTTGAAGAACCCACCTGCAGGGAGCGGCAAAGGAGGTAAAAAGGGCAAGAAATCAGCCACTGCTACTGCAAACGTTATTGGTGGCGGTCAATCTATTTCAGATATTGCTTCTGGTCAAAAATCGAACGCGGCCAATGATCAGAATGATGACGACGACGTTTTGACGAAGAAAATCAATGCTGAAGCAGCCGCATTGGGCAATGAAACCGTCGAAGTTGCTGACGATGACTGGGCAGTGGATATGTCTAAAGAAGCTATCGAAGCCAGGGCTAGAGAGCTTGAAGGTATTTCTTTAAACGAAGGACAAGGAAAGTTTAATATTCTTGGTGAATGGTTGTTAGATGAATGCAAAGAGTCGAAAGATGATTTACCGATTGACGTTGATATTTATAAAAAGATTGCGGAATTGGATATTCTCACTCGTCCAGAAACTATCCAGGTTTTGGCCCAAACGTTATTTGACGAAAATATAGTTGAGCAAATCGAGGAACATTTGGGATTATTGGCCAAACTTATCAATCATAACGAAGACCTTGAAAAAGCATTTTTAGGAGGATTAGAAAGGTACTTAGGTTTAGAGAACCAAGAATTGATTCCTTCGGTGCCAAAGATACTAGTAGCCCTTTACGACAAGGATTTAATTAGCGAAGAAGTTATTACCGCCTGGGGCTCAAAAGTTTCCAAGAAATATGTACCAAAAGATGTTTCAAAGAAGGTTCGTAAAGCAGCAAAGCCTTTCATCAAATGGCTTCAAGAAGCTGATGAAGAGAGTGACGATGAATAAGCAATTTTAGATACTATTTCTACCAAGATCTTTTTAGTTCGATAGCATATGCAATACATATTATCGTATATATAACGTAAAGATGGTTATAGATTAATACTGTACCTCAAATAATATTCTACAGACATGACATTCACTTATCGCCTATTCTGAGGAGGTGGTGGCGGTGGAATGCCAAAATTCGGAACCAGATTGTTCCTGTTGTTGTTCATAAAGTTATTAGGCATATTAGGCATGTTTGGAATGCTAGGCATATTGGGCATATTAGGCATGTTAGGCATATTGGGCATATTGGGCATGTTGGGCATGCTTGGCATGTTTGGCATTCCTGGCATTCCTGGCATTCCTGGCATTCCTGGCATCATAGGCGGCATTCCTGGTGGCATCATTCCCATAGGAGGCATCCCCATTGGCGGCAGCATATTTGTGGGTTTGTTTGTTGGCGTACTACCAGCTCCATTGCCATGAGGCATAGGTGGGGGACCACCACCGCCGCTCATCAATTGGGCCATTAATTTCTGAGGGTTGAACTCGCCCCGCAACTTGTCTTGTTTACAGCAATAAGCAGTCCATGTAAATTCATCGAATCCATAATTGAAATAGTCAGATATATCAGCGCCTGGAAATCTCCATGGTTTATCTTTGAGTTTCTCCAAATCTACCTGGGTTAACGGCTTTCCATCTAATTTGGCTACAGCATTTATGTCTATCGTGGATTCTTTACCAGCCTGATTTGAAACTATTGTCGTCGTTTGATTTTTCTGATTTTCTGCATCCAAGTCACTCACTGAAGCAATTGTATCATTTTGGGCCCCAGATGTTGTTATTGTTTGCCCACTTTTAGGCGCACTATCGCCTATAACAAACTCAATGTCATCTTCCGATTCTTCATCAGACTCCCCTTCAGACACTTCGTCGTCATCTTGGTCGCCCCCATCATCGCTTCCCTGTCCGGCGTCCTTTTTTTCTGCTCGCCCTGCTTTAGAAGGTTCTTCACCAGTTGTGTCGTCGCCCGTTATCTTCTGCTTTTTGGCGACTGGTTGCTCTAGATCGTCATCAGACCCATAAAGATATGCATCTTCGTCGTCAGAATGTTTTCCAGTCATATCACAAAGTGTAAATCGAGCAAAAGTTTGACTCTATCTATGACTGACTGGCCAAGTTTAAATGTGATAAAAAAACTACCAATAACTGTCCACGTGATTGTGAATTTACTACAGCAAAATTACTATAAAGTTATCTAATTATACAAGGTACATTTATCAAAAAACTAAAAGAGCATAGAAGTACGACTTTTCTGACCTTTATGGCCTTTGCGATCCTCCATCATCAATTTAACCCAAGGTTGACGACGGAATTTATTTCTGAAAGCGATTCTCTCCAAAAGGGCAATCCACTCGAATTTTTCAGTCCTATTTGGAGCTCCGAAGTCCATAATTTCCCCATTGGCGAACTTTATCTTGAAAGAATGTGGAACCAAAATGACATCGCTAAAATTTCTATAATTTGTAGAAGACTTGTTATGATTTTCTTCGTCAATATAAATGACATCGACAATTTTCGAGAGATTGATTTTGGCTCTTGTTTTATGCGAAACCTCACTATGTGCTATCAAAGAAGTCCCCTGCAACTTGAAGAACCGTTTCTTCCAGATCTCACAGTCGCCTCCTTCTTGATGTAAGTAGCCTTCGTACGCCTCACCAAACTCTTGTCTCAAATCATTGATACATTCGTAGGCTGATTTTATACTTGTGGGCAAAACCTCCAGCTCTTCAGTTCTAGGAATGAATAGCATCCTTACTTCAAGTTGGCCAATTCTATATGGTGGTCGTCTAGCATTGCTTTCGCCTCCTTCGTTACTTATCATCTCCCATTCATTGAAACAGGTAATATCGAAATTGCATACTTCACCAGTTATTTTATTCTCGTATTGATCCAAATCAACATAGCATCTTGAAAAAGACCCGTCTTGAGCAAGTTTGTTTCTCCAACTGTCTTCAGTTTTTTGGGGAACAAAACGAGTGGTCGTTATAACATCTTTAGACCCGAATAGTCTACTTAGCCTATTTTTGGATTTCATGACCTTTCGTTCTCTAACTTCAACTAGCCTGTCTCTCGGTTTGTCATACGAAGCCTTCATAGTCAAGATAAATTCCAATGAATTGCCAACAGTCAACTCAAATTCTTTGTCAATCAACACTGAATGGGAGTCCATCTTGTAGTTTGAGGTCTTAATGCAATGGACACCGTTATCCAACGTAATAGAGAACTCAGCCTTGTGTTCGTTTATATCCGGCAAATCGATATTTTTAAGACCTACTACTCGTAAGAATAGCCTGCCTCGCTCGTTCAATGGAGGGGGTGAACTTTTCCTTGCAGTCTGTTGGTTCTCAGCGGTCTTCCGTTCTTTCCACGCATTGTGATAATCATCATTTTTGGGTTTACTTGAGAAAATGGCAGAAGAAGCTCTAGACTGTTTTGTATCGTTAGAATAAAATGATGGAACAGAAATCGTGCTAGGTTTATTTTCATGGGCCTTCGAGTCGATGTTAGAAGGATGGTTTCTCAACTTGTTATTCACCAACTCGCCACCGCTAAAAGATGCAACACTGTCTTCAGTTTTTGTTCTTGGTTTTGACTTTGTTGGTGAAGAGGCTGTAACAGCTGTAATACCTGCCTCAGTCTTGGCCAACTTGATGGGCGAACCAATTTTAATAGGCGAGCCCTTCTTTTTAGGTGACGAAGGAGCTGTCAAAAAAGTTTTGCCCTGTTTCGGCGATATGTCATTATTGAAGTGAGCAACGAAACGGTGTCTCGCCGGCAGGTTATCCTTTTCTTGTCTGTTTTGGCTGAGTAACGATGCTGAGTTTTGCTCGTTCTCTGGAGGATTCGCAAAGACTCCACTCTCCGGTTCCGAAAATGCGCTGGCGTCATTGACATTCTCTTTATTATGTATCACTGAGCCTACTCGAGTCGTTGCTTCTGAATTATTAGTGAACAAATTCTTAGTGTCCCTTTGAAATATGTCTCGATCATTAAATACCTGGTCCCTCGACAATAATGCAGAAGGTGTCTTCATTAGTTCATCTGCCAAATGGGGCAAGACTTCTCTATCGAGCATGGGGCTTGATTCCGCCGAAATATTGCAGATAGTAGCATGCTGCTGTAAATCATCGTACTTGTCATCGGGCTCGTTGACGATAGAGTTCTTCTTGCTGGTACCAACTAGTTTGACCTTTGAGTACTCGTCTTGGCTGATAACCCTCTTGGTTGCCAAAATCTTCTTTACATCGTCCCGATCCATACTAGGCAATGTTTTCATACCACTACTTTTGATGGTAGGAGGGCTTCGTAGAACATCTTCAAAAATGTCATTGTATTGATTTCTTGGAGATAGGATAGAGTCTGTTCTTTTGATCTCAAACGAAGGAACCTTGAATCTGGAATGCTTTGGCAAATGACGATGGTCGGATTCGTTGCCTAAAAAGCAGTTGCCTTCGTCAGTTTCGGCTTTAGGGGGCTCCATTATATTCGGATTGCCGTCAATATTAGATAACACATTCCGTGTGTTTAATGGTGCATCACTCTTACCATTGTCATAATCGGCTCTTGAAAATTGGCTCACGAAGGTGCTATTTCCATTTCGAACGAAACTTCGGAAGTGATTTTCGAAACCTGAATCCTCAGATAATTCTGGTAAGAATCCGGAAACATGGATATCTTCAAAATCTGGGCTAACTACTCTTCTTGACATGACATTAACTTCTTTAAATTTTTTGGGTTGCAAAGAAGGTGGCCATTTGTAATGGTGACGGTTGGAACTTTCTAAAGAATCAGCAACATCATAACCCGACAACTGAGAACTCTTGGTGGCCAATTTCTCTGAACCTTTCTTTTCCCTTTGCTGAGAATGCCAGATTGAAATGAAATTGACAGGTCCTGTTTCCGCATCATTTTCAGCGGACAACGACTCCTCGTAAGAATTGTTGGTCTTGTCGATATTTTTTGTTATCTCATCAAAAGACGAATAATTATTTGTTTCAAATGGCGGTAACACAGGATCTTCTGGTAAAGCGATATTTGACGAGTTGGCTAAGATATTTTCGGACTCGTCATTAGCTTCAATAGTTTTGGCGTTCTTTTCCGACGCTTTCAATGGAATTGGTGGAATAGTAGCATCGATCGCTTCATCTACAACCACGGGGGCTAGTGTTTTACCAATGAAGTTATCGGAAGCATCCTTAAACTCTTGCGATGAACTGGGCGATAAATTAACTTCCAAAAGAGCTCCATTTTTTATCCCTTCTATACTGGGAACTGTATCTCTACTCATATTTTCTATCTGGTGCTCACGAGTCGCATCAGTGTTCGTGTAATCATCATTGTCTTCTTTGTCTCCGTCATTACTATCTTCAAATTTCCAATTACCATCCACATGATCCCTTATTGAAAATTTGCTGACGTTACTGGATACTTCACTTCTATCATAAGCGACTTCGTCGTTTTTTGGGCCCTCTGATTGGGGTGCTATCAATTTTATATCTTTGTGACTCCTTCCAAAGTCAGAGACTGATTCTATTTTACTATTCACCTCATAGTCTTCATAATCATTATCTTGTTCCCCCTTGACTATATCTTGCTCGTTGTCGTTATTTGAAGTGGGAATCTGATACTTGTTTTCAGATATACTGGCACCCGGTGCCGAAATCTCTTTTTCCTGCTTGACAATATTACCTTTTGTCCATTCATTCTTCGACTCATTTTCATTGACTGACAGAGTAACTGGCTTATTCAAGTCTGTATTTGACGCACTGTTCAAAAGATTCATTATTGACTGCTCAGTATTTGTATCAAATGAATCGTGAAATTCTTCATTCTCTGAGTCATTTGTTTCTGCCAGTTTCAACTCATTCAAACGATTATAGGAAGGGGGCTTCATCATCAATAAAGCTTCATCTTCCTCATTTTCGACATTACGCTCACTTGGGATTAATGTCTCCACCATATGATTAGAAAAACCTTTGATACCATCATTTAACTGTATACCTTTATTCGTGACTGCTGAAAAGGACGTCGATTCCAAATATCTGTTAACAGCTAAAGACTGCAAAGATGACTGGGAAGAACCTCCAGATTTCAATTGAACCTCAGAAGTTTTGGCTAAGGAATTCAAAGGGTTCTCAACTCTCTCTATATCGTGCTTTCTCAAATCTAGCGACAAAAAATGAATGTTGGAATCGGTCTTATGTTTAACGGCATCATTTAAATCATTCAAATGATCATCAAGATCCTCTGTCTTAACTGGCTTGTTAGCCAAGAACACTTCCAACTTTTTATCTAAGGATAAATTGCTAAAGCTGTGTCGTTCCAATTTCAAGTCGTTTATGGTATCGATGTCAATATCTTCATCTTTCCTGTCATCATTCAATAGAGATGTGAATGTATCAGTAGTATGGCGCGGAGGCGCAGGCGGCATCTGACTGTCATCATCTGAGGAGGATCCAGATGAGAATTTGGGAAGGTCTTTCCATTCATGCGATAATTTGTAGGAGTCCGTGGTATTCGAAATATTACTGACCGATGTGACATTAACCTTGGTAGCAGGGTAGTGATGTATTTCTGGATTCGACTTTGTAAAAACCACCTTCTTAGTAGGTGATACATTATCATTTTTCTTCATTATTGACTTGCTTGGAGACGAGTTTGTATAATTCGGAGTTTTGTCCTCATTTCCGGGGTTATTCAAGTCCACAGTCGAGGTTATTGGCGTTTTATTTATAAAGGAGAACTCCTCGTCCTCTAACTTTATTTTGGTCTCGATGGTTCGGTCAACCAGCTGGTCATCGTTAAAATTAAAATTTCGCTCAAATGAATTGTCTTTATTATCGTGGTGGCTAGCACTTGTGGGAGAGTCAACCTCGCTGATACATGTGTCCGAGCTCGAATTAAACTCCTTGCTATTGAACGTTTCTTGTTGCTCTATCTTCAAGCTCGGCGTCTCATTTTCCTGTTTAAACTTCAAGGGCTTGGTAGGCGATGTGTTGGCCGACATGGTTCCTTTGCCGCCTAATCCTGACGCGCTTATGCTGTCGGGGTCTTGATGCATTTCCTTTAATAACAAATCAACTGATTCTATAAATGTCGTTAGTATTCTCGTTTCCATCGTAATCCATCAATGCCGTCATGTTTGCAATTCGGGACAGCTCTACGTTTGTTTACGTATACTCACCGTTCTCATGTTTGAAGATGTCGGTTCCAGGTGCCATCTCTCGCTTGACTTCCTGTGACTCTTCCGCTTTCACGTTTATTGCGGACATACTATAATCTTAGTGGTTGATGGTATCTGGTTTCACAATACCAGTTATCAAGTCGTAACTCAAACTATATCTAAGTTCAAATCTTGGTTGTTTTCATTTCTGCATCGGATTGGTTTATTTATTTATGTTTATGGCAAAAAGAGTAAAAGTTGGTCTTTATTTGTATGCAGGTCTCGACCAGTTGAACAAGAGGGTGCAAAAAGAACAATCGACATAAGCAACCGCTGAAAGTGTGCAAACACGGATGTCGTCTACTCTGACAGTATTTGATTGTTCCAAATTCAAAGTGGTAGGTGTCAGAGGTGATATCGTTCATCCAGCTTGCCTCAGCATTTGGCTGGTGCTCCTAAAACATGGGCAAGGATCATCAGTAGCAGTAGCTATGCTGTCAAAAAAGCAATCAAACTATCGAACAAGCCGCGTCGAATAGTGCAGGGATTGCATAGTCACATACAAGGGTGGCCAAACCATTTGATGAATCCTTGCCTATTAGCTTGACGTAGAGAAAAAGGAAACAAGCCACAGCGTTCAGACCGTTACGCGCGCGGGGCCCTGCCCAAAAACCAAATAGGCTTACCTAGTACGGATACACGCCTTGAGGATACAGTTGGATGCAGTTGCGAGCTTATTCTTCTTCTCTACGCTTTCGCATCTCAGCAATCACTCCAGCCGTTGGGGTGCGGAGGTAGACAACGTATACCATTGCAAGTTTTCAAATTTACATCTTTACAAATTTACAAATTTACAAGTTTATAATGGGGTAGACGTCAGGTAGGTCAACAGCCGATGAAGACGAAACCCGTGAAGCCAAACTGGTGACAACATTAAGGCCATCACTTCTTAAGGGCTCTATCCTCTGTTCGGCTTGGTATTATATTGCGATGCTGATGCGAACCGTACGCACCAACAGCCGCTCGCCGACAACTCATATGAACCTCTCGCAGCAAAATGTCCACAGGAGCGTCTAAGCCATTTTGGCGAAGAAAAATTCTCGCTGGTGCGGTTCCCCAATGGGGTCGTACGCGAAAATTACTGACGCGACGCAAGGTTTGCACTTTTCACTGCCCCCTTCATGCCAACAAGCGCTCATACGTACGTAAATCCACCTCTTCTACCAGCTGCGACGCTCGACATGTAAGTCTAGATTGCGCCTTGATGTACCTTAGCCTAGTCTATGTATGATTTGGTTTTCGATTGATGAATGTTAATCATTGACCATTCTACGAATAGTCAAATTGCAGCTATTTTACAGTCGGCAAAACTAATCCTTGTAGCTACTTAGACTTCAACCAGCGAGTCGGGACTTTGCTGGGCGTAGTTTTAGGCGAAATTTGTAGTTTCGGGCCGTATGTTCGAACACGGTCTATGGGCTGTTTAAGCCCCAAGGTTCCAAATTTCGAATTCCTGACAACGCGCGAGACGCCAAAACAATGCATTCGTTAACATAAACAAACACGCCAGATACAAAATACCACGCAAGTTCGCCTAGGCTCAAGAGCTGTAAGTACCTGGATTATTGTTGAAAGATCTGTTTTAAGTTGACAAATATTGTGAGCTCTGTAGTAAAACTTTATACGGTAAACACTGTGGGCATAATAGCAACACTACTGTAATAAAGAGCCTGTGCTTGTATCTCGAATTTGTTAACTGTTTAGGCAGCCTTGTTCGTTTCATTTGCAGTAGCTCATAATTTTTTCTTTTATAAATTATTAGTTTCCTGTCGAAATTGAAGAAGCATGAATTTTCGTTAAATTTTTGTTTCTCCAGTGGTGATATTCTGCTAATTAATCTTGGACTACGGTTTAAACTGCACCAATACATTCGTTTACTCATCCCGGTGCCAATATTTTTAAGATGCAACTTAGGTCTATTCTTTTCGCGTTGATCACCGGCCTCAGCATCACCGGCGTACAAGCCAAAGATAAATGCTCTTTTTCAACCACCATAACAGCATCGACAGCATTGTCGGAGTTGAACGCGTGTCCAACATTGGACGGCCAAATCAAGATCGGTGGTGACCAAATCGGCTCCGTTGATTTGAGCCAAGTTGAAAACATTAAGGGAGACTTACTGATGACCAACTCCTCCTCGTGTACTGATATTCAATTCTCGAAGTTGTCTGAAATTAGTGGTTCTTTGACTGTTGAAGCATACACGCAGTTGCATTCGATTGACTTTTCGTCGTTGACAAAGTTTGAAAAATTGTCTTTAATTTCGTTACCTTCTTTTGCCTCGTTGAACTTGAATCAAGGTATCTCAAGTGCCGGATCAATTGAAATTTCCGATACTGCTATATCTTCTTTGCAAGGTTTGGTTAATTACGATCATGTCAGCAGTATCAACATCAATAACAATAAAAACATCTCCCATATTGACTTGAGTCAGTTGCAAACGGTCAAGGAGAGTTTGATTTTGAGTTTCAACAGCGATGACTGTGAGGTAAACTTGGATGAGTTGCAATGGGCTGCAAACTTAACCATTCAGGATGTATCTGACTTGTCTGCGAGTAACTTGACCTCAGTAAACGGTTCGTTTGTCCTTGCCTACAACAAATTCGACTCGATTGAATTTAAGAAGTTGAAAGAGGTTGGCGGCTCATTACAAATCTTCGCCAACGATGAGTTGACGGACGTATCCTTGCAAAATTTGCAAACAATCGGTGGGGAATTTAGGATGTTTAACAACACCGATTTAGAAGGCTTGGAGAAGTCCTTTAAGAGCTTGAAGACGGTTGATGGAGCTGTCAACATCAAGGGCGGAATCCACAACTTTACTTTGCCATCATTGAAAGCAGTCGACGGTACTTTCACCTTCGATTCCACCGCCGGGATTGACTGCTCTGCTTTGAAGAAAGAAATCAAAAAGGCTGTCAAAGCTAAAAAGAGCATTAAGTGTCCAAAGGTCAAGAAGAAGAAGTCTTCCTCGAAGAGCCATTCTAGCAAATCTTCCTCCAAAACTTCTTCCTCCTCCTCTACCTCAGGAAGCTCAAAGGGTTCTTCCTCGGGTTCTAGCTCTAAAAAGTCAGATGCTAACACCCTAATTGGCACTACCATTCTCTTCTCCAGTGTCATAGGTGCTGTTTTTTCCGTCTTTATTTAATTTTAATACCCTTCTCCCATGTTTCCGTTATACATTCAGGTTCCTTCTATAGTTCAATACATTTATATACACTTAAAGTAATATCAATTATTGTTTAATGTTCGCGTATCGTTCTAATTATGACATTGTTTCCTAATTCATACTAATTACATCGAAAAATCAAAATAGAATGTTCCGGGTGCGATTTAACCTTTTTCGAAATTTTCAACATATGCCCTGTCAGGCTAATTTTAGCATAACTAATATCTGGCATTTTCAAAAAGGACACTATTAAAGCTGAGCGATCGCAGCTTAATTGTAATCAAAGAAGCCATCTAGTCAGAAAAATTGTATTGTACAATGAGTGAAACCATAGTCGAATCATTCAAAAAAGCGAATCAAGATCAGCTTTTTGAGCACTTTGACACGTTGACCCAAGACGAAAAGACGCTGTTTTTAAATCAGCTCTCGAAGGTTGACGATGCGTCGAAGTTGGTTGAGACGGTTCAGAACGCTATCAAGTTCTCAAAGTCCAATGGATCAACCAGGAACCTCACTCAGTTGCCCTTAGAGTGCTGCGCATCGACATTGGACATGGATAAGGACACCAAGCAAAAGTGGTCAACGTTAGGATTGCAGGCTATAGCCGCAAACGAAGTCGCTGTACTTCTCATGGCTGGTGGTCAGGGCACGAGGTTGGGATCCTCGGACCCCAAGGGTTGTTACGATGTCAAGTTGCCTTCAGGTAAGTCGTTGTTTCAAATTCAGGCCGAGAAGATCTTGAAACTTCAGACATTGGCAAAAGAACGCTATGGTGACTCCAATCCTGTTTTGCGCTGGTATATCATGACCAGTGGTCCTACCAGAGGCCCAACTGAACAGTACTTTCACCAGAAGAATTTTTTCGGGTTACAGAAAGAGCAAATCTTTTTCTTCAACCAAGGCACTCTACCATGCTTCAATTTGGACGGATCAAAAATATTGCAAAGCTCTAAAAGCTCGATTTGCGAATCGCCTGATGGAAATGGTGGTCTTTACAAAGCCATTGCTAAAAATGGAATCTTAGAGGATTTTGAAAAACATGGCATCAAGCATATCCATATGTATTGTGTAGACAATGCATTGGTAAAGGTTGCAGACCCAACATTTTTGGGTTTCGCTATTGACAGAAACTTTGACTTAGCTACAAAGGTCGTCAGAAAAAGAGATGCCAGCGAAAGCGTTGGTTTAATCGTTTTAGACGATGATAAGAAGAAGCCTTGTGTAATCGAGTACTCGGAAATATCTTCTGAATTGGCTAATAAGACCGAACCCAATGACCCACTGAAATTATTTTTGAGAGCGGCCAATATAGTCAATCATTACTATTCTGTTGACCTCTTGAAAAAGATGATTCCAGAGTGGATTGCTTCTCAAGAATGCTTGCCTTTTCATATTGCGAAAAAGAAGATTCCTTCATTGAATGATCAGGGAGTGTTTTCAAAACCAACAGAAGTAAATGGAGTCAAGTTGGAGCAGTTTATATTTGACGTATTTCCCTCTGTTGAATTGAAAAAGTTTGGATGCCTAGAAGTCGAAAGGTCAGATGAATTTTCTCCCTTGAAAAACGCTGACGGTGCTAAAAATGATACCCCTACAACTTGCAGGGAGTCGTACCTTCAATTAGGTACCAAATGGGTTAAGGAAAATGGTGGAACTGTCGAAAACAATGGGGTGGTTGAAATTTCAAGTTTAACCAGCTATGCGGGTGAGGGTCTAGAATTTGTTAAGGGAAAGAGCTTCAGCAATGGCGATAAATTGTAGGTTTTCTCGCTTTTCTAAGAGACAAATATTTATTGAGTTACAAAATAGTTTAAATCTTTGTTGTTGATATATTACGACAGAAATTAATAAAAAGGTCAACCGTATTTTTCAAGTTGTAGTCTCATGGCTTGGATCTTGGGTAAACGCGTTTGACCAATCGGACGACGCAACAAGGGTGGAGCTCCACTTAGGCTTGCATGCTCCATTTCTCTTTCTGAAGTGGAGTCGATTTTCAGTATGCCTTCGCTTCATACCTATTTTTCCGTTTCTTTCTCGTGTGTGTTTCTCTATAACAACAGAGTGCACGTAAGCATTGACAAACAAAATCAGTATTAATACTCTTACAAAGTACATAGATGTAACAGTACGCAGCAAAATGATTCTTACCACTAATGAATAGCAGTCTTTTCTTTATTTATACCGATCGCTGCTTTTTCGCAATCACTGCCTGAAAGAACATAATTTTGGAAAATTGTATTATAAGAACAGATATCCTACATCAAGCGATTTCAATCGTTCCATGATCGAACACATCTGTCTATATGAACATTGGCACCCACCAATACCATAATCGCATGTTTTAGTTGGTACTAACGTAATTTCCCAATTCATCGTGCATAATAGCTTTGGAATTAAATAGCTGCGAAACTAAGTCTCACCAGAATCTCGCCGCTCTCTCCAACCACATCTTCGGACCTCTTCCCAGTATGGTTACAACTCCTTGCACCCTTATTGTTCTGTAGACCGTTTGCCTCAATAGGGCTCCTTTAATGGATTATTCTCCAGTTTGTATTTTCTCGAGCTTATGCATGAACAATAAACTCTATTCAAGAGCCCGCCTAACCAAATCTGCTAACTAAACCTAATTTTTTGATAGTCCTACAGTCGAAACATTGCAATTGCTTGTCCTCAAATCTACATTTATCGCAATGCCCACTCAATTCCGTCTTGCATGAAACTATCTCTATACGACTTTTTCTGGAGCAACTATATCCCCACGGCATTCGCGGCCCTAAATTTTAGCGAACATACTAGAAACATGCGAGATTGCTTACACTTAGTGAGCTTGGCCTCTATCGTGTAGGTATATGCGAATCTTCGACGACATTGCTCACGTTTTTGCATTGCTCTCTTCGCCCGGTCATAAATACTCTTCCAAGGCCTATCATATAGTGCAGTCGGTCAACTCGCACACAGCCACGAAAGGAATACCGTTCATCTCTAAGCCAATAGCAATAACTATGTAGGTGATTTGCAAAATCGTCAATTCTCATTACTACATCGCTTGTTTTTAACGCCAGAATCGCTATTGGTTCTGTTGTCCATCTCAAGGAGTTTTTTTCGGTTTAAAACCACGGGCAAATTTTCCATTTTACCTTCAAAAATCTCGAACTCGCAACCTTCCCCATAAATCTCGATAAACAGCTTAGCAAGGGAAAGAACATACACAATTTTCAATTCATTAGTTTAACATAAAATTGAGCTAAAAGTCACTATAAAGATAAAGAAGTATGCCACGTCGCCAAAGTAATGCTCCGTGCCAACCAGTAGTCGCTACGATTGATATTGGGACAACGTCAGCCAGGGCAATTTTGTTCAGCCAAGAAGGAGTGGAAGTGGCCAAACATCAAATTGAATACTCGACTACGGCGTCGGAAGCACCAGCAGAGTCAGAAAATAAGGCACAGTTTAGAAGGAGATCGTCTCTTATGAGACACAATGAGCCCATTTTCACAGCCGAGGGTATTGCCATTTCAATTACAGACGACGTCGAGATTGAAAATAATGCCGCCAGCGTAGGCCCCACTTTGAGGTATCCGCGTCCAGGATGGGTGGAGTGTATGCCAGTCCACATATTGGCTAACGCGGTTGAATGTTTGGTGGCATGTTTGATCACGCTAAGAAAGATTAACCAGAACCCCAATTTGAAAATCAAGTACAAGGTTAAGGCTATTGGTATTGCCAACATGCGAGAGACCACCATCGTTTGGTCTCGTAAGACAGGTAAACCTTTAAGTAATGGTATCACTTGGACTGATA
Organism: Debaryomyces robertsiae; assembly: GCA_030566065.1. Taxonomy (NCBI): domain Eukaryota; kingdom Fungi; phylum Ascomycota; class Pichiomycetes; order Serinales; family Debaryomycetaceae; genus Debaryomyces; species Debaryomyces robertsiae. The sequence goes on from JAJMHL010000015.1 coordinate 59,405, forward strand.
CCAGAACCTCGGAGATTGTTCAACATTTGGAAAGAATGATTGACGACGACAAGAAAGAAGAATTGAGGCAGAAGACCGGGTTGCCCTTATCAACCTATTTTTCTGGTGCTAAATTGCGTTGGTTGTTGGACAACGATGACGTTATAAAGGAAGAATACGAGAAGGGCGATGGTAACTTGATGTTTGGTACAGTTGACACCTGGTTAATCTATCATTTGACGAAAGAGAAGTCTTTTGTTTCGGATATATCGAATGCGGCAAGAACCTACTTTGTCGATTTAGGCACCAGGGACTACGATGACGATTTGTTGGATTTCTGGGGAATCGATCCCACTAGGATTGCGTTGCCAAAGATCGTCTCGAGTTCAGAACACTACGGTTCTTTCGCAGCTCCAAATTTGTCGCACTTGGGATTTCATAATAAGATTACTCCTGAGGCATATGAAATTTTGAAAACTATTACGGGTGTATCGATTTGCGGCTGTCTCGGTGATCAATCAGCATCTTTAGTTGGACAATTGGCAGTCAAACCAGGCTCAGCTAAATGTACCTATGGTACAGGTTGTTTCTTAATGTATAATACAGGAACCCGTAAATTGATTTCCGAGCATGGTACGTTGACAACAATTGGATTCTGGTTTCCCAACTTGAAAGGGCCAGCGTCCAACCCCCATTATGCATTAGAGGGTTCTGTGGCTGTGGCGGGATCAATTATTCAGTGGTTGAGAGATAATTTGAAATTGATCGAACATGCACAAGACATTGGGCCATTGGCCCGCCAGGTTGACAATTCAGGCGGCGTCATCTTTGTTCCCGCATTCTCAGGGTTGTACGCTCCTTACTGGGATGGCGGTGCCAGAGGTAGTGTTTTCGGTATGACTCAATACACATCATCATCTCATATTGCCAGAGCTGCATTGGAAGGTGTTTGTTACCAAGTTAGAGCCATTTTAAGGGCAATGGCTAATGACGCTGGTGGAAGTGAAGATTTCTTAGAGGAAGCACTAAATAATCAAAAGGAGAAAAAGCCTTTATCTACTCTATCTGTTGATGGAGGTATGTCGAAGGCCGATGAAGTTTTGCAAATTCAAGCTGACATTTTGGGTCCTTGTGTGACAGTGAAGAGAGCGCCAATATCTGAGTGTACTGCATTAGGAGCAGCGATTGCGGCGGGCTTATCATTTGAGGATGAAAACGAAAGAGTTTGGAGGGATTTCGATGATGTCTTCGCTAAGATCAATGGTACTGACAATGACGAAAATTCCTTTACGGCTCAATTGCCAGACGCCGAGAGAAGAAGAAATTGGAAAAGATGGGAAAAGGGTGTCGAAAGAACTAAAGGTTGGTTAGACGAAGACAATTAACGAATTAAGAAGTCCGTAAAGATATAGAGCTAGAACTTTTAATTTTGATGTAATTTGTGCTTATATGGCTAATCTATAGTTAATCTATCTGGTATTTACATGTTTATTCATCAAATGTACTATCGTAGTCATCAATATCTAGCACATTATCCAGGGAAGTGCTTTGAATGTCACCGGTCGTCTTATCGAATACTTCTTCTTCCTCCTCGTATTCATCTTCATCTTCATCTTCACTGAAGGAAATTTCTGGTACCGAAGCATTTTTACTGACTTCCCCGTCGATTGTTTCGAAGAAAAATGAGCTGTTAACCATGTCTTCTGGTTCGGCCTCTTTCTTCGATGTTAGGTTGCCAATTAGTCCAGAAACAAATTTTGAGGTCTTATCGGTCAACTGGTCAATTTCGTTCTGTTGACTAGCTAAAAAACTCTTTAGCTTTTCGTTCTCATTAATATCCACCTTAGCTTTGAAGTCTTTTACGAAGCTTTTGAGCGAGGGGTTTGCAAATTGTGTTTGGCTGATTTGCTCTTGCACTTTATTGAAATAACTGCTGAAATTATTAACAGATTTACCAGGAGTAATGCTTGGCTGCAAAAAGCTAGAGGCTTTCTTTTTAACACTATTCATGCTCACTGGTGGCTCCGTGCCGTTTATGTAGGGAACATTCGAGGTTTGGAAAATATTAGACGCCTTCTTTTTCAAGTTGGTCAAGTTATTCGTCTGGGGTGTTTGCTGCACATCTTTTGTTATCTTCGAGGATATTTCCGCTAATTCAAACTTCACCACCTCCACCTGCTTCTCCAATTCGATGAGATGCCTTTGTTTCGATGCAAACCGTACCAATAGCTCCTCTCGCGTCAATTCGTCTTCTTCTGCAATGCTTCTGTTTATGGGCACATACACTGGTAAACCCGACCTTTCCTTCGCCTTTGTTGGGGTGATTGGCTGTTCTTTCTCTACCCGTGCCTCTTTATGTGGCGAAAGCGAAAACTTCACCAATCCTGTGGATTCGCTGATAATGCGTTCATTTTTGCTTTCCCTATAGGTTGTCGGAACCTTGTTCACTGGACTCAATATCGAGTACGACTTCCTTTTATTGAGCTTTGTTGGGGTATGCTGGTTTTCTGCAGCGACTTCTACCATCTCACTGCTCTCAAGCTTTAAGTGTATGTCAAGTCCTGTCTTCCTTACCAAGAGGACCAATTATCCACTATATAGCTAATGTTGCATAGTCTCAATGATATTTCCTAAGAGGGCAATTCAATAACATTCTTTACGCACATGAAGAAAAATAAGATTTTGAAAAATCATCAGCTAAACGTCAATGGGTTTGCCACGATTGCTCTTCCGATTATTCAACAATTCTTTTAATTAATAGATTCTAGTTATTTTTATTTATTATTTTACAATCAATTGAACATCACTATGTCATTTGCCGGTCGTCTTAAGTGTTATCTCACAACCATCTTAGTTATTTATTCAGTCTATTTGTTAACTTACAAGTGTAGTAAGTCGAATGAATCCCCATTAGAGCATGGGGTTGAGACCATTTTCCACCCATTGACACACCACCACAGAACGGTATGCGATGGGTTGAATAGGGGGGTCAATTACGTTAGTCCCTACGTTGCGTGTGCTCACAAGCAACTTGAGAAACATGTGTACTCGCATCAATTGTACAAGCAATACGGGGTTGAAAGTAAGACGCAAGCAGCCAAAGCTCATTACTACCAGTATGTTTATCCATGGGTCATCAAATTCTTTGAGTTGGTTGAAGTTGCAGAGTACCATGCTGCCGAACACTTAATCCATCAATGGAATAACGCCAAGGCATTGTATGCTGAAAAGGTCGCTCCCAAATTAGCTTGATGGTGTAACAGTCTCGTGATTTTTATGTATATCAATATACGTTAACTTTTGCCTTGAGTGGTATTTTAGTGGTGTAGGTACGATGCGTTGTATTTGGGACGAAAATTCTGCCTCTGCACCTGTGGATTAGAAAAGAGTGGGGTGCGTCACCCTTGACTATTATGCATCTGACTAGAGCCATAGGTGAGAGGAAGGGTAAGCTTCATCCCGCCAGGGTTCTATGTCAGCCCGACTCGGCATTGTCGGAAAGTAGCCGACGTATGTATCCATTCAGGAACGAGGTGGTAACTACTAATATCTTGTTAAAGTTACGTACAAATCTATAAAACTAAAGTTAATCGTCAGCGTCGGGGCCGCTGCTATCACTATCGTTTGAGGAATCATAATCTAAAGCTGTTTCCTCAGGAGACTCACTTTCATGAGAAAATTCTGTCTCTTTTTGATCGGCGTCTTCTTCAGCAGCCTCTTTTTGAGCAGTTTCTTGTGCAGCATTTTCCGACTGCAGCTCTAATCTCTCACCCTTATGCTCCTGTTCTACATTTCTTGAGGATTCTTTTAGCTTGCGGTTCAAGCTTTCCCTCAATTGAAATGCAACATTTGCTTTAGCTCTAACTAGCTTTAAATATTCCTCATTGTCTTTAAGCACAAAATTCGCATGAAATAATACGTTTTTCAAGTATTTGTCCCATTCCTCCAAGCCCTTTGGGACACGTCCAGTTGTATAGTCCTCCTGATAACTGTGCGCTTCGTTGAATATCATGTCTCTAGCACTGAAGATATCTTGCTTAGTTCTGTGAAACCTTTTCCAAGTGCTCCAAATTAATTCTTCATCAAATTCCCGCTCATTCTCCAAAGTCGCTATTAATGAATGTAATCTACTGGAAAATTCTTGAACCGTCAAATCGGCGAAAGACTCCAAGACATCAATAGTTTCCTGAATCGCATTGAAATATTCACTCAATATATATCGATGGCCTTTTTGAACGAATTGATTGATGTTATAAATTTCCATATCACAATAATTCAAAGTTTCGTTTATCTTATTCCTCAAGTCCTCCCTTGAGACAAACACGCGACTCGAGTTTCTCGAGTCACCCAGTCTTTCAATAAGCCTTTCTTCTTCTTTGATTTCAGTAGAATCTTTATTAATTTCATCAATCATGAGGTTTAACTGTTGATAATACTTGTAGTTTTCTCTCTGAACTGCTGTAAACTTTTCTGAAGAGCGTGTTTTGACTGACTCTATATAGATGTTGATAATTATACTCATTTCTTTTGACAAGTTTTTGATTGCAGAATTCAAGGTTTTTTGTACCTTATTGTCCCAATAATTAAGTTCTTGTTCAATCTTTTGAGCTGCGGATTTATCAATGCTGTTTGGCTTTGAAGTTTCAGAATCCAATGTGACAGTTCTCGTGGAAGTAATTTGAATAGTTAAAGGTTCCTCTGTATCGCTTCCGGATTCATAGCCCAATTCAGCATTAGAAAGAGACTCGGAAGGCAGCCTCTGCGTAGCAGCATAAGAGGCAGGTTCAGCTTCGGATGAAACGATAAAGCTAGAGGAAGAGAATGAAGAGGTCGAGCCATCAATTCTGGTTGTTGGGCTTGTGATCTCCTCAAGGATGTCTTTAACCACTTCCGCAACTTCTTCGTCCTTGCTTTTAGTGTCTTTTTCTTGCTTGAAATCAATTAAGTTTTTAAATTCATCTCTCAAGAAGTCACTCCTGTCTCTGAAGTTATTGCTATGTTTCAATTTCCTGTGAAAGCCGCTTATTTTGTCCACCACCTTATTTAGCTTGTACTGGTAAAAGTAGTGACTTAATAGCATATAGGCTTGACTATTACGAATACTAATTCCTTGCGACCTGAAGAAAGGAACAATAAGTCTTGTACTAAAGTCGCTAACATGATAGCAAACCTTCGTCAACACGATTTTCACCTTGAAGTTTATCCAGTTTTTGGCACTCAACGCATGCGTGTTCCAAGCCAATTGGAGCTTATCGAACATAATATTGAGTTGTGTTCCCGAGCCATACTTGCTAAGTAGAAGGCTCCTGGCTAAACCAAGCCTTTCGCTAGTACACCTCGCAAGATCGCTGAATAATTTAAATGACCTAGTTCTGGCTGGTGATATAACCGGTTCAAACCTTACGAGGAAATAATCGATCCCTCCTTTAACATTAGATATGAGAGGATCAAGATGGAGTTTTTCGCTTATCTCTCCCAGCTTGGCCGTGACTGTATCAATTAGAGGTATTATCTGCGGTCTAACCGAATTGAAGCTTTTGCAAGTTAAATCATTCACGAAAATGGGAGATGAGCCCGACGGACAAATATAATAGATCGTATAATAAAAATAGCTGATTATAGCTAATGAAATTACCCACCTTAATTTGCCTAACATCTTCTTCTTGGCTGTTTACAATGCTAGTTGTATGATGATTTGTGGATGTTTTTTTTTTGATAATATTGTGGTGTGCATATAATACACGTTCAATAAAGACCTCCAATCTATTCAAACGAACTCTGAGAATCCAGCAGTGATTCTTGAATACTAGGGCGTTCACAGTACTCGTATTTTCATTTCGAATGAAGACGTCCATAATTCAGGCTTCAGTGAATTTTGTTGGAGAGCTTATAAAATTTCATCAAGCGAGTGCTCACGGCACCTATCATGGCTCGTCCTTGACATTGTCGTTGCAGTCGGGTACGACCCTGAAAATTCTTCCAGTATTTAAAAAATGTACCTCGAATGTTAATCGTCTACGATCCTAGATACTACCATAATTCAGCTTCATGTTTGTTGTAATCATAGATAAACGCAAGAATGAGAAGGAAGGGAAAAAAATTGCGAAAAAAAATGCCCCCTGCCAGAATTGAACTAGCGACCTTTGCATTACAAGTGCAACGCTCTACCACTAAGCTAAGGAGGCGAATTTGTTAATTTTGTTCAGGAATCCGTATAAGACCTATAACTTGACGTTTTCACCAACGTCACATTGCCAAGCCACTTCTATGTGCGGGGGACTTCGAGACTGTACACATACTTCTAGAGCTTTACAAACAAAAAGCGCCATCTAGACAATTTGACCCAATGCATATGAAAGCGCTGGTTCTTGATTTTGTGAGAGCGAAGCTACTGATCGGCCGTATCCACAATTTAAGGCCGAGAATGAGTCAACCTTTTTCAAAACAGACTGCACAATACCCTGTATGCTCCCCAGACAATGTGGAGATCATAGTGTATATAATTACGATTATCGGGCCGGTTCATGTAAAGAAGGAAAAAAGTATTCGGGGATAAACGGAAATAACGGTGACTTTCTGTATCTGCGGCTTCCCCTTCAAACGGCCGCAGTTAATTCCGAATAGAACATTTGACACATCGGCATATGGTCTGGTTCCTTTAAAAGTAGCCGAAATTCCAGGAGGCTGCAGGAAAAATGCAGAAGTATGCAACATGATTTGCTACAATATCGAAAAACTCGTATCTCATACCCAATTGATAATGTCTAACCCTATGCTAGTAGTTACATACAAGAAATAAATATATCGTGACAGTCGTAAACATTCGTAACCCAAGATAGCACTAAAAAACGCTATCTATAGAATACACTGCATTGTGTCTCTCATGATGTTTGCGCTTCGAAGAATGTTTCGAAACCATTGCATTGCTTTCACGGAAAGCTTGCTCTATTAACTCTTGATTATGGCTGCGCGGTTGCGCCTCTAATGATGTGTCAGACTTGGTCTTTCTTGGAGAGAAGTGAACGTAGTTAGCTAATCCGATGTCTTCCCTAGGGGAAATGTGAACATGACTGGACATCTCGATTTCTTCATCATCTGTCAAAGATGGACTCTTTGATAATTCAGGTAATTGCGCCTCGTTACTGTAGGCATCTGAAGGGGTATCATTTTCTTCATTCAGGTAGAACGAAAGATTTACCGAAGGTAACTGCTTAAAAGATTGAACTGTTCTGAGACTTGCGGTCTGCTCCACTGGCTCTTCCTCATCTTCTGAATCAGAGTAATAATAGTCTGATTCGCCATCTGAACCACTGGAGTCACTGGAATCGTCTGAGTCGGAATCGGAGTCTGACTCCACTTCGTATTCTGTGATTCTGGTAGGAGCTCTGCTTTGACGGCTCTCTTGTCTTGCCGGTAACTTGAAACTCACATGTTGGTCTTCCTTTTTCTCTTCATTCTCTGTTCGCCTGTTAGATTGAGTTACTTCGGCGAGATGGTCCATTATATTATCAAGCATATTTGCCTGCCCAACTAAAACTCTGAGACTGGAGTTTGGGTTCGCAGCTTCTTTGGTTAGCTTGGTCCTCACAGTCGAAGCCAACCTATAAGTCTCAATGAAAGACATTTTACTTTTTGACGCAGGTAGCATTTTCAAGTGTCAATTGTATAGGCATTCAGTTAATCCATCTTGTTTAAGAGGAGGAAATAGTTATTTATATAGATCTAGTATCAATTAGTCATCGGTACTAACTCGGTAATAACATTTAAAGTTTTGCAGAGGATTACAAATGAGGAACAAACAGCGGCTCGGAAACAACTTTTTGTAAGCGCGGCTGTAACGGACTTACTCCCTTTCAGCGAAAGTGAGTATTTCCGAATAATAGTACTTACTCATCAATGCACATACATGAACCTAGTACATAGTTTCCTGCGTTTCCCACACTTACGGTTGCTTGTTCTAGTAAAACAATAAAAGTTTTTGCACCTAGATCATGTCTCTTAATGTAACGCGAGCATAGAGGTTATAATGTGTTCCTTTGCGCTTGCCAGTAAAGTTAGCACAATTTGACTTCTGAAGTGTTATGCATTGCTTTAGTTTTGATCGGATTAACTATTCGAACCTAATGGCTCAGGCCATGGGAGGAAGTCCAGAATTGAAAAAGGCGCGGCTAGCGGCTCAAACTGTAGACAGCCCATAACTCAAGAGGTGGAATTTTCGTGAAAATATCGCGGAGTCGCTCGTACACATAGGAGAAAGAAGTGAGCGCAATTCTTTCGCAACCGCAGCATAGAAATTTTCCCTTATTTTGCGCTGAAACGTATGCAACATTATAGAGTAGACACTGGTGGGCGCCTCGGTGACTCAATGCTGTAAGCAATGTAGCAAGACACTTGAAGGTGTGGTAAGTGTCAAGTCTCAAAACTACGTGTGCTCTACCGCCCCATGCTTTCATGCTGCTAAAATTAACCACGGACCTACAGAGAGCTTAGTATTCAGTTTCGATTAGGACCGTACTTCCAACCAGGGCAATTCTACATATGGTCTAGCAGATTTAAAGCATTTCTTGGGGCACCGAACAACAGTAACCGTGCCTTGAAGGGCTTTGGAAGACTACAATATCATGAATACACTCACATAGCGGGTTCCTACCTACAATGAAAAATCCATTTTTCAACAGCCTCCAAGAAAGTTCGATTTACATCATTCTACACAATTTCAGCTTCAATATGATACAACAGTGAATTTAATATTTATATTATCAGATTATCAAAACCACATTCATTAGAAATCATGCAAGACTGGATATTTATAATTAGGTGAAATAAACTCCTACTTGTTCTTTTCAACAAGTCTCATCTATACGTAGTGTCTGTTTCGGTTTCGTTTAATCGAACAAACCCATACCCATATCTTCGTCGGATTCTTCTGGTTCTTCGGCAGCTTCTTCGGCAGCAGCTGGGGCGTCACCACCAGAAGCAGCACCAGCAGCGGCTGGAGCAGCGGATGGAGCGGCAGCAGCGAAGGAGAACAATAATTCCTTCAAGTCCTTACCTTCTAAACCTTTGGCGTAGACATCGGCCCAGACGTCTTCAACAGAAGCACCAGCAGCCTTGGTGATAGCCAATAATTTGTCAGAGGTGATTTCAATTTCAGCGTCAGCCAAGATTAAGGCAGCGTAAGATACGGAAGCTTCAGCAGACATATTTGATTTCTTATTTAATGATTAACTATCTAATAGTAATATTGACTACTGATTAAATTTTTCACTTGGGTAGAGTTGGTGACTTTTCGACATTTTTGGCACGTGGAAAAATGGCAGACTTTACGCTCGTTGATTCGGACCATTAAAACATGCGCGCGTCACGAGGAGCAGTCACAGAAAAAGAGCTGATTACGACCACTACGGAACCTTAAGCAAGAATATTGCAAATGAAAACTATAAACAAGTAAACTAGACATATAAAATATTCTAGATGTACCAACAACGCATAAATGTTCTCTGAAAAAGGTTTTATGCTGTCCTAACATCTTAGTTCAAGAACTTGGTTAAGTCATTCAACCAACTTCTGTATTCCTTCTCTTCCTTGTACTCGCTGAAGGAGATGATGAACTCAGCCAACTCGTCATCGATGCCCTTGGATTGTAAGTAGCTCTCGAAACCAGTTTGCACAGATTCGTCTAAATCAGAAAATCTGGGTCCCTGATACTTGAACTTGTCAACGAACTCGTTCTTGGCCAAGATTTGATCATTCAAAAGAGCACTAGCGTTCTCTTGGTAGTTGACAAAATCAATCAAAAATGATGATTCAGAGGCTTGCAAAAATAAGTTCAATAAAAGGGCATCATTGTTGCTTGGCTTCTCGATCAACACTCTCACATTGCAGAGCAAGGAATCTAAAGATTCGACTTCTTCTTCCACGTCCATTTCTTCAGCCGCGGGCTCACTCACTGGTATATCAGTGACTTCGTCAATGTCAAAAAAGATTCTGATCGTTTCACCGTTCTCGTCTTGTTTGACTAACTGAATGTTAGAGTTTCCTTCCTTTTCAACAATTTCATATCCAGATTTATTGACAAATTCCTGGTAAACAGAGTCCAATTCATTTGGAATAGAGCTCGAAAGCTTCAATTCTTGCTTCAATACATCCCTCAATTGCTTGGCTGGCGAAGTCGAGTAATTGGACCTATTAAGGATCATCGCAGATGATCTCAAAATTTGAGGCGTTGCCCGCAAACTGTTTGAAAGCACACTTTTACCAACGTTGGTTGTAGACCTACGTAAGTTACCACCGATTAATCTTGAGTACATTGTAGCGATCTTAATACTATTAGTATGGTGAGTGTATAAAGAGTCCTGAAGGTATAGCTATAGCTACCTCATCAAAAAAGCATTAGGATTATATAATTGGTGCTTACACGTAAAGTACCGGTTGCTGCAAATTATAGACTCCTGATCACAACCAAACGTTGCTTTCGTAGTAGCTTTTCCAGCTGCTAAAATATCAATATGGTGTAGTGGCAGCTATACCAGAAAGTAAGACATGTTAACAAGAGCGATTTATATTAAATAACTGTTAGAATTATAAAACAAATGAGCAGGATGCTGATAATGAATAGACAAAAACAAATTATGAACGTAAAAGGACGATTTAAACTTAGTAGTGTACAATGTATAGTCAAATTTTTTATGGCTCGAGGGCCTGGAAGTACTCTTGGACAAATGCCGAGGATCTTCTATAGCGACGTTCCTGATATTTTTCAAAAATGGCCTTGTGGTTTGTATCTGCATCACGACAGTTCTGTAATAAAATTTCAGCTAACGGCCTCAATTGGGATTCAGTATAGCCTGAATAGAAAACATGTAATTCAGTCCAATGACCTCTATTGAGTAATTTTCTTGACAAATAATGAGCTCCGGCTGCCAACCAACTAGGTTGCGAGGCAACAAATCTCGAATCCATAATTGTGATTTCCAAAAAGTATTTAGCCAATGTTCTAGTCTCGTAATCATAGTCATCTGCCTTGCTCGTTCTTCTGAGGAACGACATCGGGCCTGGCCAACCCATATCAAACTCCAAAACATCGATCATGAATCTTTCGGCTTTCAAGAAATCATCGATGTTGTAGGCGTTATCTGCCATGTATGCAACTTCTTGTACGGTAGGACAATTAATCTCTTCGTATTTAGCGGCAATGAATAAAGCAACAGCTCCAACCAATTGAAACCTCGACAATGAAACTTTTCTTTTACTCAAGAATCTATCAATATAATTGACCGTTAAGAACAATGTTTCCGGTAACAAGTTAAACCTGTTGTGCACCTGAACTACCCAGTCGATCAAGACACTCCTCATCTCCCATTTTAATTCATCCTGGTTATCCATATAGTTCGCGTCAGGTACTAGTCTATATTCAAGTTCATGCATATAATTGAAGATTTCCGGAGAATATTCTGCCACCATAGTAACATCAAATGTGTCTTCGTCATTTTCATCTAAAGTACTTCTAGAATACTTCTTCATGACGTATTGTAATTCGTTAAAAATGGTTTTATTCCATTTTGGCTCCATGGGTCTGTTATAGGCCTCTTCTTCTTCCTCCTCCTCTTCCTCCTCCTCCTGTTCCTCTTCTTCATCATCATCGTCTTCTTCGTCTTCTTCTTCCACTACTGCTTCGTCGAATTCCTTAGCTAGACGGTGCTCGTTAGCTAACTCAAACCCCAATTCATCTACGTTAGACACATCGGAACTGCCTCCCAAGCGATCAAAATGAAACTTGAGAACATCGTCCGAGTTTTGGCTGGTTTCGTAGTTTTCTTGTTCGTGTTCTTCGACATCGTTGTCTGCGACTCTACCCACTTTTTCGGTTGGCCGGCGCTGGTGCTGTCTTTGCTTATAAGCATGAATTTTTTGAAGCGAGTTCTTCAAATTCAAGTCAACCTTTCTGTTTTCGTTTAATTGAGTTAAGTCTCCAAGCGCTTCTCTTCTGTCATTGGTGGCAGTGGAGCCAGCCGCGTTGGAAGCTTTTGAAATTAGTTTTGCATTTGCATTAGTTTTCGGCTTGATACGGTTTTCATCATTGTAAGATTTGGCTTGGTGCTTGAATGATTTCATAATGAGATATGGACAGAATTAATTTCGTCAAGATTTCTTTCCTGGTGATGGTAGATGCTAGAGTACTAATGACTGTGATGGTAAACAACAAGATGAATTAAACAAACCTAAAAGTATTTAGTAGCGATTGTAATATGCTTATACGAGTATAAACAAAGTTGGAACGTTTAAGTCTGTTAATTGGTATGTTGTCTTCAGGATCAACGAACACTGGCTCTAACGGATGTTGTTTATGGTAGATTTGAGATGAAATGCAATATTCAACAATCTCTGTTAGATGATACAGATATCCAGTATAAAATTGTAATGCTAATAGGCTTGTCAGAATGATTATTATACCAGAGCTAAACGTTTTGCTAACAAAACAACGCTATTTCGTTTGTATTTTGTTGTACTGATGATTGTGGCCTTTGGAATGTAAACAAATAAAGCGCGAATCGTTTTCGCATTACACAGAAAACTCCTGGCACCGCATCACCGCTCAACAGATTGAACCCCAGCTAGAGTCCATCACATGAGAAAGCCTCTACAGGGACGCCCTACAATACTTTCCTAAGTTGTATCTCGATATATATCCACCAGAAAATAAAACCAGCTGTATATTTATTAGTCTCTTTGCCACCAAGTGTCAAGTATTTGTGCAAGGCGATAGTTGTCTAAACTATCTTATGAGAGGCCAAAGAGGTGCACATTCCGCACTCCATAGAACTGCACCGACTGAACTATCTCACTTTGCTCTGTTAATAGCACGTTTGCTCCTTCCTTGAATCTTTGCAAGTTTGCGTCATTGCAGCATTAATGTCACGTCGTGTCCGGTGTCTCAAGCTGCCAAGAGTCGGTACGGATGATTTTGTCTAGGGGAGTAAAACAGCGAGTTTCCATAACATAGCTAGCGTCTCCCGGATGATTCACCACCGGTTCGTGTACCAGCGTCATAGACATTATAGTCTTACAGGGCTCGATGCTCTTTGTGGTTGGAGCTTTCGCGAAACCAGACCCGTAGATTTCTTCATTTAGAAGACGATGCGACTGCAAAATTTCATCGCCATAGGTCTCTTCCACAACAGTATTGCTGCATCCCTCCGCAGAACACCCCCATTCGGTGTATAACCAGGCGTATGGTATTTGAGGTTCTCGAGCATGCGGTATCGAATTTAGGTGGCAAACTAACTCTTTTTTGTCGGTGGTTGCAGAATGTAGCGGGGATTCGAGGGTTGCCATCATCAATTGCATTAGGTATTGATTGTAAATGCAGTTTTGGTGGTATAGCGTTAGCGTGGTTAAATCGCTATGACAGAAAATATTCGAGAAGAGCTAATTTCAAATTCCTGACCTACTGCAGCATATATAGAAAACTGAGTGTGGGTGTTGTGGTACAAACTGAGCTAAAACAACAACACTTGCCGAGTTGTTGCAGGCGCTTAACAGACCCAAGTTACTAGGTGCTATTCAAGACCCTGTAAAGGCTTTTTTGGGGGGTACAAGGGAATACGGAACTTTCATGCGAGTTGGCGCAAAATGTGGGACTTCGTAGTTTTATTTTAAAGTCTCCGTAATTGTACTTCCAATTAAGGTTCGTGTGGCAGCCTGTCGGCTCATGCGGCTAGCCATGTGCTCTTGCAACCATTGGCAAACGGTTTCAAGAGTTTCGATTAGGGGTTCAAGTTCCGGTCAGTACCTACAGCACCTGGAGGCCGACGCCTGGTTGCGTGGGACCAAAAACTTATCAATATATTACGTAATATGTCCAATGGCGTCATCTGTGTATTATGTAAGAAATACCGTAACTAGGGTTTTGAGAAACAGTGTTCTCTCATCGGTAGCGTAGTCATCAGGACCACTAAGCAGAAGCAGCTCGGGACTAACTACATCCATACATCCACGTTATATCGTCAATAAGTACATACATTCCATACATATGTACATGCTGCTGTCATGATGCATATCGAGGTCAAGAACGACACTAAACCAGTCCAGTTGGCAGGCCTGCTCGTAGACAGCTATACAAGATGCGAGCACTACCAGTCGCAGTTAGATATCATAGCCATAAAGTTCAAATGCTGCGGCGTCTTCTTTCCTTGCTACAAATGTCATCTAGAGCACCAAGGTCACCGCATTTTAAGGTGGGAGCGCCAGGACTTAGAAAAGGAAAAGGTCATTCTCTGCGGTGCCTGCAAAAATGTGCTTTTGTTTGAGGAGTACACTGCCCCGGGAAACAACTGTCACTACTGCTATGAACCGTTCAACCCCAAATGCTCGTTGCATTACTCATTATACTTCGATATATGACCTCGAAGGCTGAAGGCACATTTATGGCACTGCTCGGAGCATCTTATCGGACTGCATACAACCTGGCTATACGTCGCCGGTAAATCAATGTTCCTTTTCCTTCTTAACCTGATAGTCCACTGTAGCGCCATGTCTTCGATATCGCCATCGCCAACACCCATGGACGGTCCAAGCAAGACTACTATTATACTTACAAACTTGAGCAAAGACGACTTTGTTGGCGACCACCAAAGTTTCGCCAGCCAACTATCATTTGTCGATCAGCTCAAGTTGAGAATCTTGAATTTACCAACGCCGGCGGCAGTCGAGTATGAGGGAGAAGACTACTTCCTCAATATGATTGAGCATTGGTCCAACTTGCCATTTTTGTATCGAGTGATTGTGATCATGAGAAATGAGGAGCTGGCTAGGTACCTCCACCATTATTTGACCACGACGCCTTTGCCAGAGCACATCAAGGTGACGTTGCAAGAAAACTTATTGAGCAAATCCAAGTCATTCGAGTCACTCGTGGGTGCGGACAGTAATTCGTTATCGATCACCAAGAGTCTCGCTAACTTCAAAGAAATGAACAGCGAAACCAAAGATTCAGCGACTGAAGAATACTCGGAACCAGAGCCGCAGCACTTTAATGTTTACAAAGATCTATCCAAAATGGGTATAGATTTGGGTAGCTACAATAACAAAGACCAGTTGAATGAGTTGAAGCAGGGTTATGCCGATTCTGATCTCAAGCGCTCCCGGTCTCTCACTAAAACTCTATTCAAGCCGGATTTAAAACTTGATACTAAACAAGCGAATACCAACCCATCATCCACGTCAAAAGCTCTTCAGAGCCCAACAATCACTTTAGACGAAACCTTTTGACCCCTATAGCATACTTTACATACTTATAAATATAAAGCCTCTGAAGCAAAATTACATTAGTAGTGGTGCGCGCAGAAATCGTGAAGCCTTAAAGTTCAGCATTCTATTGACAAGGAGCACCTATAAATTGTTTGTTGAACTATAACGATGAGATTCTTCACTTGCTTAGCTCTCACCTTCCTAGCTTCTTCGGCGTGTGCCGCAAAGGAGGGTGCGGTTTACGTATTGAATTCTAAACAATCGGGTAGTTCTCCTGTGGTTACAACTGAAGACGCATTGTTGTACTTGTCGGACAAACTTGATATCTCGGATCATTATCAGATAGGTGAGGCTAGTACTTACTTCCTTAGCTCTCAGCATGTGTACGAAAAGCCAAGCAATCAACCTAAGTTAATTGTTTTACTCAACGGTGTCTCGGAACCAAATGAGCTTTTCCAAAACGGATATCCATCGTTTGAAGTTGGTGACGCCAATAACTTCAACAACCTCAGGCATGCAATCTTCACCAAGTTCCCGAAACAAATCGCTAGCTCGAGCGACCGTGAAGCTGTTTCTTTGACTAACGAATTCAAATTAGTATCTACTAGTGCAAAAGACAGTGACTTAACTAAGCACTTCAAATTTTTTGATGAAAAACTAGTGGGTATTTGGGAGTCTTTCAAGAAACTGACTACTTCAAGCGGCCAAGAGGTGTTGAGCAAAAATGAGGAACAAAAAGCCATGACTTTGAAGTTAATCAACGACAAACTATTCATTAACGAATTATCGCAGTTGGTCCACTTAAAGTCTACTACCCCTAACCCTGAGGATGTCATGTTCTTCAACTTAAATTCTTTGCTTTCAATTGGCAACAAGATAGGACGTACTTCGACAACTTATGTCTTGTCGAAAAAGATTTTGGCTGACTACTTGCTTGCCTTGTCCGAACAATACGATACTTCTATTATCGCTATGCCAGTTGACAAAGACAACAGGCAACTAAATGATGATTTACATAAGAGGGACCAGCAGCTCAATGAGGTTTTTCAATTGACCAATGCTAGCAAAAGATCATCAGCTGGTGGAGCCTGCTTTCTGTCGGAGGAAGCTTGTAAAGTTGGTACCTCTGAGTGCAACTCGCACGGAGCCTGCTCCAAACTGAAGTCAAACTGTTGGTCTTGCGTATGCTCCGCTTCTTACAATAAGACTACTTCCAAAACCACGAACTGGTCTGGGTTCGATTGCGGTAAAAAGGATATCTCCTCCGAAGCCAATTTATTTTTATGGACAGTTCTAGGTTTGTCCGTAACGTTTATTGGCGGTATAAAGTTATTATTCGACGTGGGTAACGAAGCATTGCCTGGAGTATTAGACGCTGCTACGTCATCCAAAAAAACCCAATAGTCCTTCATTTTCACTCATGTTCCGTATAGAACATATTATATTTAGTTATTACTTCAATAGATTTCTTAGCCGAATGCAGTAATTTAAGTAACGCGATATAAACCAAACTCCTTCAGTTTTATGAACAGTTGAATAATTACTAGCGTAAAGTGAGTAAATACGATGAAGTTCAGTAGAAAACCACTAGTTTCGGCTTTCATGCTATTATGCGTTACCTGCGTAGTTTATTTCATGTCATCTTCGTCTTCTGATTCATCTCTAGGCAAGGCGTCACCAATTAATTTAAGTAAGAGTAACAAGGAGTCATACCAATTGAAGAGTCAGCTGGTCACGTTAGAAGAACAGGAAGCTATTAACGAAGTGAAGAACAATAATCCGGAAGTCATTAAGAGACCATCCAAGCTACAAAATGTACCAGAAGAGCCAGAGGTAAGCTCAGCTGCTAATGGAGGGTTCACCGAAACCCCTTTCATGCCCAAGATGGCCAACGAAACATTGAAAGCCCAATTGGGGAACTCTGCCTGGCGACTCTTTCACACAATTTTGGCCAGATACCCTGAAAATCCTAACCAACAAGAACAGTCGACCTTAGATCAATACATCCATTTGTTTGCCCAAGTATACCCCTGCGGAGACTGTGCTAGACACTTCCAAAGTTTATTGGCCAAGTACCCTCCTCAAACCAAATCTCGGAAAACGGCGTCGTTATGGGGCTGTTACGTGCACAATAAGGTCAACGAGAGATTGAATAAGCCCGAATATGACTGTACTAAAATTTTGGAGGATTACGACTGTGGTTGCGGTGGCGATGAAAAGGAAGAGGATAAAACGCTAGGAAACGAGAGTATGGACCATTTGAGAAGCATCAAGGTCAATGAAAAAGAATCGTCGCCTCAATTAGGCGGCTGAAGTCTGAAGTCGTTCTGGCCGCAACGTTGGAATTACGACGGTAGTAATGTGATTGTTATATTGATACCCACTAAATAATTGGTTAACTAATTAATGCTATTCGTGAAGTCATTATACTATGGTGCAGCAACCGGTGCTATTCGATTTCGTATGTTTCTGTTTCTTAAATTCTTGATACTGTTGGAATCGATTGTGCCCAGGAGGCAACTTCCAAAGGCTCGGGAGAATGTAGTCAGGAGTATTTTCACTAAAATCAATTATTCTATAGTTTAGTACTTGTTACTTGTCGCTTGTGTGGCCCAAGCTGTCTTACTACTTACAATAGTGAAACATTGGAAACTGGTATCCTTTCTCTTGATAATGCTTCTTTCAATCTAGAATTGTATTCGTTAATTCTTTTCAATTTGATTTGTGCTATCCGGTTCGATAGCTCCAGTTGTCTTTCCATCATAGTCTACTAATAGGACCTTGAACTAACGGTAAAGAACAATTGCACCACTTATTACCGCATTTAAGGGTTTCGCAATATGCCGCATTTTAACCAAATGTGTATAATACTACGTGATGCTCATCACCAAACTACGATCGCTACTATATGTGTATCTATTTTGTTATAGAGCTGTGTACCTTACCAAAAGATGGTCGAGTTATAGAGATAATAATTAGCCATGAGGAAACGATACCCTTGGGGGCCGATGGACGATCTGGCATTGTAAACGAGAACGATGTATATATAGGCACTCCAGAGCTAATAAGAGTCCGTACAGAATGTGCTTCAGCTCAAAAAAAATAGCACCAAGATGCAAGAAGCGATAACAGTGGCCATGATCAACGTGTCCCTCTTCCGCCTCGTATTAATTCTGGAAATCAAGACATTTATACCGGGAACCAGCTGAATGACCCCCAGCATCCTCAGTTGGGCATTGCTCAAGTAGACTCTTTGACTGTATAATTCGTCTCTTGTATTGTATGCCTGTTGTAGCAACCTGTCAGCGAACGAATTTGCGTTGTCGGCTCTCACTCGTTCGTCAAGAACATAATCGTTTGCGTTCAATTCGCCGCCATTGGAAACACCAGTAGAGCGCTCCTTGTGTGCATTGATATCGGATCTCACAGAAAATAATAAATTGTTCCTATTCCTCTCTTCGTTTATGATGCCTTGTATCTTTGAATATGACCGCTTGTGTTCGTTTAGTTTCTCTTTATGCCTTTGTAATTGCTGCAACTTGGATGTCGACAAACTACTATCGGACTCCGATATTCTGTTCAATGTATTCACAACATCGTCTCGTTTCTGTAGTATTCCGTGAATGGACTCGCTAAGCTCGTTCTCTTCATCAGTTGGGCTTGTATTCGATAAACTTTGAAAACCAGAATATCGGGACAATAAATTCTCTGTTTGTTTCTCTAAGTTCAAGGCTTGTGACCTAGTTTGCGTGAATGTAGCTGACGACATTGTGGCTAGATTACGGTAGTCTTCGATCTTGGTTGATCATGCTGGAGTTATCTTTTGTTCAATGTCTTTATGCAGTATTTATGGGTGTAGCCAATAGGTCCTGCTACAGTTTTGATTATGTTCAACAGTTCCTAAGCTCATCGACGGATATGTCTAACATGTTACCTTCAGAGGAGCTTCGAGAGGTAAGCCCAGAACCTATATATTGGGATGAGCTGGCATTTGCTAAAAATGAGAAAGAGTTTCCAAAATATGTGCCTAATAAAAGATCTCCATTGCTACTGAAATTACTTTCGTACTTGATGAAAGTCCAGAAGTATTCAGCTTACACATTTTCCGCATTTCTAGGCCTACACATAACTTCTGTAGTTATAGGTCCGGGGATTGGTTTACCTATGAACTTTGGACAGGAGATATTTGAGATGAGTAGGGCCATATACTACTCAGTTCCTAATTTCGAGAATGTGGTGATTCTAGGATCCAGTGCCTGCCATGTACTTTCGGGAATAGGGATTCGCATGCTCAGGAAATATATGAGGATGGGCCAATACAGCCTGACAAACCTGAAATACGAACCTGTGATCAAAGACGACAAACGAGACGATATCGGCTTAGGTGGGATAACGGGACTCCTTGGCTTGGGCTATAGAAAGTCAATTGTATCCAGATATATACCAAGCTTGACGCCATTACAGTTCTCGGGCTATCTCTTGCTTCCCTTGGTAATTTACCACTTTACCAAATTTAGGTACATTCCACTAATAGTTGATGGTGACTCGTCATTGGTCAACTTGAATTTCATTACCCATTACTTGACAAAATCACCCTTAGAGAAGCTCGGAAATTGTATTAACTACATTGCATTGATAAGCCTAGTCTTGACTGGCACATACCACTTTGTGAGTGGATATTTGAAATTGAATCATAAATTCAGCTTGCGCTATAAAAAATTTGGATATGGTGTTGTGGGAACTATCAGTCTCCTCGCGGTAATTTGCCTTAGCAGATTTAGGCATATGAAGTTGGCCGATGGATTCATAGGGAACCTGTTCAATGTTTACGTTAATTATTTACCTGTGTGAATAGCATCTACCCCACACATCAATACAGCACACAAATCTCTGGACAGACAAAGGGCACATCCAATACCCGTCTCCCATGCACATAGGCTGCAACGCTACTAGTAAGGGGCTTAAAGCTGCTGATACGCTATGAAGTCGCATCCTACACTTATCGTCTTTCGCTAATATTCATTATTAATATACATGACGGTATTCAACTCACTGCAACCAAGCTTAAGTGGATGCTGCCTCAGTAGCTGCATCTGGGCCCAAGGTAGGTTGCTTGACCGGTCTCTTGGATCTGTAGTCTTTAACCGCACTCTTGATGGCATCCTCAGCCAACATCGAACAATGTAATTTCACTGGAGGCAAAGACAACTCCTTGGCAATAGCAGTGTTTTTGATCTTAACTGCCTCTTCCAAAGTCTTGCCCTTGACCAACTCCGTGAGGTACGACGACGACGCAATGGCCGACCCGCACCCAAATGTCTTGAACTTTACGTCCTTGATCACCCCTGTGGCGTCGTCCACCTGGATTTGCAATCTCATCACATCACCACATGCTGGTGCTCCGACCAATCCGGTTCCAACGTCTTCGTCAGTCTTTCTCATCGACCCCACGTTTCTAGGGTTGGTATAGTGGTCAAGCACCTTTTCGTGGTACATCCTCTTGGGTACGTTATTAAAAGATGGCATAATATTAACCCTGCTCATCACGGGTAAAGCCCTTTTTGCTGGTGCGGACAATCTTAATAATGACCTAGACAACATATTTCAATTTTATCGTTTGTATCAAATATAGTATCAATGGGTAAAGGCCGATATTAATATCTTTTTTTCAAGTGCTAGACTCGGTCTTTATATATAAGCTTCACTTAACAAATGTATTACGTAAGTTATTATGGTAGCTTACGTCAGTGTGTCATCTTGCGATAGCGATTCGGTGATGCCGCGAAGGCCCTCGGGGATATTTTTTAATCCCGACGGAGATAGATTCGAAGCATGGTTGGGGAATGGTTGATGAACGAATCGATGAACATCAGGTGTATGGGTGCGCGTGCTCGCAATAAAATAGTGCACCGATTATTAATTACACAAAAGCTGTTGTTTAGGTGATAAGTACTCTAAGGTATTGGACGTTTGGCTGGTAGTTATCAGCAGAGCCGACAAAAAGTAAGATCATATCTTGAATACGGTAATAGATCGAAGACGGCAAACGAAAACAAACTGGGTTTAGCAGAGGCCCGGTACATGGTACAAGATTTTAGTGCGAGTGTTAGTTCGAAGCAAACACAAGTGAGCGGGAACTGATCCAATCCCAACGGCAGCCAAGTATCGGTAAAGATATACCTGGCGGTTGAGAATAATTCAATCCGACTCCGCGAGAAGCGTTTGAGCGAACATGAAAGATCAGGTAGTGGGCGAATACGACTCAGGAGTGTCGAATGGGGACGTCGACTGGCTATTTAGGGGCAAGTCCAAAAAATTGACTAAAAAGATCGACAAGGATCGCAAGGAGAGCGAGCGAGGCGAGGAGCGAGGCGAAGAGGTTGAGAACCCGGTGGAAACTGGTGGATCCGAAGTTAAGGATGTGCTGGCAACCAAAGCAAATGGCCTGTCAAACGAGATACCTTCAAGTAAAGACAGCGAGAGGCCGTCGACCAGACCTAGCGGTGACATTCCCGCGAAACCAGCTCAGGAAAAGTCATCGAAACTTTTCAAGTTGGGGAGATCTCGTTCGTCGTCAACAGGCAGCACTAATTTCACAGGCAATGAGCTGCTGCAAGGCCCTTTGCAATCGGGCAAACGTAGAAGTAGCTTGAACTTCATTTCTGCGTCGAACCCTCCGTTGTCATCTCCAGCTACAACTAGCACGGCATCCCAAGTCACTTCGGGAAGCATCAGCAATTCTCTGCATTCTCAAGACAGCTCTCCCGGCGTGTCGCGGTCTAATTCTGCCAGTGGGAAAACTAGGTCGCTTCTCAGCTCATTATCTGCGAAATTTAAATCCAATTCCAGTTCGAGCCACCCGAGTCAAAATAACGAGAGTGGTTC
Source organism: Debaryomyces robertsiae (assembly GCA_030566065.1). NCBI lineage: Eukaryota > Fungi > Ascomycota > Pichiomycetes > Serinales > Debaryomycetaceae > Debaryomyces > Debaryomyces robertsiae. The sequence continues at coordinate 81,518 of JAJMHL010000015.1, forward strand.
CTCGACACAACCTAAATTTAACCCTAACTTGCTCGGAGTCTCTGGAAATACAAATAACATACCTCAACAAGATCTTGCTGCATTGGTAGACAAACCTCCCGCAGGTTTTCTGATCAATCCAAAGCGGAAAAATTCCATTACTCCGGCTAAAATTGTGCCAAATTCTCCTCTGAGTACCCTGACAGATAATAGAATTATATTGAACAAAAATCCAAATCGAGGGAAAATTCCTTTAAAAGATTTGAATGACATTAAGTTGAGAAGAATTTCTTTTGCTATCGATAAATTAGCGTATGATCCGCAACAGCAAATACCTTCGAGGCGACCAAAAAAAGGAAATGTACTAATCCCTGAAGATATTGTTGCACCACCTCCTAGGTTATCACAGGGCATATCGTTGAGTGACAGCAATGGGAACAGGACCAGTAGTCAACAGGATCAGAAGTTCTCTGAAAAGGATCTCACGTTGGCAATTGATGCTCAAAAGCGGGCGTTATTAGAAGCAGACAAGCATGCAAGAGAAGCTCATTTAGCTGCCAAAAGAATTGCGCTGGAAGTGAGCCTGTTCAAATGTAAAAGTCTGTCCAAGTTGAAGCTGGACGAAGATAGCGAAGACTTTGGAGGCGTTTTGGCTCATAATGTCGAGAACATTGAAATCGATAAGCCGTTGCATATTTATGAAAATCATTTTGAGAGCACTGATGATAGTCTGAACCGTCAGGAAAGTGCTATTACTGGACACAGCGATTTAGAAGAACAACAAATGATAAATGAATTGTCGCTCGAGACAGTATATACACGTTGTTGTCACTTGAGGGAGATATTACCGATACCGGCAACATTAAAACAGTTAAAGAACAAGTCGAAGCCATTGCAAGTACTAAAGATGTTGAACCCAAAACCGACTTTGATAGATGTTTTGTCATTTAGTGATTTCATTGCCATCACACCAATCAACACAGTAATATTTGATAATGTTACATTGACTACTGAAATGCTCAGGCACTTTTTGTCATCATTAGTATATAACAAGTTTTTGGAAAAGTTATCCTTAAGAAATGTTGCCATTGATGAAATGGGATGGAAATACCTCTGCAAGTTTCTTTCCAGAAATCAAACTATTAAAAAGTTGGACATCTCACAACAACGTATCAAGTCTGATACAAAAAAGGCGTGTATCAGATCGTCAATGAACTGGAGTCTTTTTATACAATCATTGGTGTTAAGAGGAGGAATCGAGGAGCTAGTCATTAATGGTTGCAAGTTGTCTGACGAAACATTCAAAGATTTGGTGGAAAACGCTGTCAAATTGTCGACTTACAGATTAGGTGTTGCATCTGTTGAATTGAATCATTACAAGGCAAGCATCGTGGCTGACTGGATAGCTGATGAGAATTCAAAGTGTGTTGGTGTAGACCTTGCGTTCAATGATTTGAGTAAAGGTCAATTGCAACCGTTCATTCAAGCATTCAAGAAAGACACTGTCAAACTAATTTTCTTTTCTTTGAATTCTACAAAGCTTACTGACGTAGATGAGGCGTCCGACTTGATCAAGTCTTTAAGCAATGTCAAAACCTTGCGGTTTTTAGACTTGAGCTCCTTACCAGAATTATTTCCGGGTATAATCTCAAGGTTAAAAAAATATTTACCTCGCTTTCGTACTTTGAAGCGGATTCATTTTGACTTGAATGACTTGAGCAGCAGATCTATCGGTGCGATTGCTGATATACTACCAAAAATTGAAGGTTTAGTGCATGTATCGTTCTTAGGCAATAAGAACATTAACCATGGTTCTGCTGCAACGTTATACACTGCGGTAAAATTGTCCAAATCCATATTCACTTTAGATTTGGATTACGATTTGATACCTGATGAATTGTCTCAGAGGATTGCGTTTTATTTGATGAGAAACATGGACAAGACTATGAATTCAGATGGCGTTATAAATAACCCAAATTCTGACAATAATGCAAACCAAGAAGAACTAATGTTTGATGGCTCATTGTTGATGAAAACTGCAGAAAAGCTATTGGTTGAAAATGATAAAAATGCCGACTCCAAGACCGACATAAAGATCCAAAAAATAATCACCAATGCGCTCATTGAAAGGACAAGAGCAGTTAGAAAAGATCTTCATCAAAATATAGATAATTTGTTCGAAAAGAGAAATCAAGGTACACTCTCGCTAGAAGGCAAAGAGACGCTATTAAGACTTTGCTTGCTTGATTCTTCTTTAGAGAAAGTCGTTCACATGTTTGAAGAGCAAGGAAAAACATTTGGATTACGGAGTTCTTCGACTCAGGCAAGTCCAACACCATCATTCGTAATAGACAATAGTCTGCTGAATGGCCCAACTAATGTGAATCAGGAAATACCTAAACAGAAACCGCATTCGCGCCCAATAAATAAGACAGGGCTTTCTGTTGAGGAACATGATCATTTGCATCATAGTTCGAACGAACTAATTACAGCGGGCCCCATTTTGTCGCCCCACAATGTTGAAAATTTCAATCAACAGTACTACTTTCAGGGAAGTGAGCAAAACTTCCAACCTCATCAAGTGGTAATTGACTCATCATCGGATGGTAAGAATGTCCCCATTGATAATCTTACCGGAAGGCCAGTTTTGATGAGGTCCATCTCGCATACGTCCGTTCACGCAAAAGAACAAGAAAAAGAGGAAGGGGAATTGCACAGATTCGGAGTTTTTATGGAACAAAGGAATAACAGTGAAAGTGAGTTGTCAGGCCTCGACAGAGTAAAGGAGAAAGCAGCATTTGATACTCAAAATGGCAGGCTGCTTCCTACTCTTAATGTTTTGCCTTCAGGCTCTGAATTGAGGGATGCTATTATTGCCGCAAAAGGCATAGAGTCAATTACTGATTTGATTGATAATATTAATGACAATAGAGTAAGTCTTGAGAAAATCTATGAGAATGCTCCTCATTCGATCCCGATTTCGAAGGGCAAGTCATGCAGTACGGAGAAGATATTACAGTCGCCCGTTGAATCTCCTTCTCAAAAGGTAATGGAAAGTAAATGTCTGAAAAACGAGGACAATGAATCGATTGATTCCATGGATAGTGGCTGCAAGAAACATGAGGGTTTGGATTGCGAGAGCGAAGATCACAGAGTTGATGCAGTTGTCGATGAAGTGTACGACAAGTTGTTGAATGACGCCCAGAGAGTCAGATCCAACAAGCAAGAATGAGGCCTGACTATTGAGTAATTGTAAGTAACGCTTAAATATAGAAACCAATTACAAATATTGTTAGAAATACCAATTGTCAGATTAAACCTTATTTATCGATATAAACTAGAGAGTTTTGGTTGCTCAGTGAAATTATTGAGAAGATTGGAAAGCGGCAATCTTGTCAGCAATCTTTTGGTCTCTTTCAGCCTTAGACAACTTAGTTTGTCTGTACTTCTTAGATTCAGCAGCGTATTGCTCCTTGGTGAATTTCTTTTCAGTTGGCTTGAAAGATGGGTCCTCTCTAATCTTTTGGTGAGCTTCCATGTACATGTCTTCAACATCTTCAGCTTCGATTTCATCGTCAATGTAAGACTTGAATAAAGTTCTGTACTTTTCTTCATCGTCATCCATCAATTCTTCCATGTATTCAGCAACGTGACCACCCATGATGTACTTTCTCAACAACTCAGCATCCAATTCTTCACCTTCGATATCCCAACCTGGGAATCTGTTTGGAGAGTGTGGAACGTACATACCACCATCAGAAGCACCCTTCAAGACACCGAAAACTCTGGCACCGGTGGTAGTTCTTTGCAAACCGATATCCAAGAAAGCCTTGAATGGTCTTGGACCATCTTCAACAGCTTCGGTAAGTTCGAATTCACCTTCAACTTCTTCGACACCCTTGTAGGTTTCGTCTAAACCTAATTTTTGCAAGGCTCTTCTGGCGACCAACAAACCAACAGCGTAGGCAGCAGACCAGTTAGTCAAACCGTGCTTGATACCGTATCTTGGTAACTCATGAGCGTAAGCAGCAGTGAAGACAACATCACCAGTAATTTGGGAAGACACAATTTGAGCAATAATGTCCTTGTTGGTGAATCTGACGACTAATCTGTACTTTGGGGTGTTGTACTTAGCCTTGTGTTGGGTGACCAATCTCTTTCTTTGGTAGTAGTCGGTCTTACCTTCTTGTCTTCTACGGAAAGGAGTTTGGAAACGGGAGTGGTAAGACGAGGTCTTCAAAACTTTATCGAATGGCATTGCGATTAATTAGTGTTTAGTATGAAGAAAGAATTAGTGCTGTATGTTGAAAAATTTTGTCAATCAAGTAGTAACTGAGAATGAAAAATTTTCGAGCCGCACAAACTTGGTGGTACATACACTACTTTATTTTTGAAAATTCAAATTCATGCGATACTGTTATTTACGCAGAAACAGTGAGTACGGGATTAGACTTACTGTGAAGGTGGAGGAAATGTCTATCACTATCTCAAGGCTATAGAGGAGATTCCTTAGACGCAGACGTGAATGCTCAGAGTTGATTAAGTCGCTCTTATCATTGCTAATAGCTAAGCAGTGCTGCATGCTTTTCTTTATTTGGAGAGTTGAGGCTATTGTAGATAATTCCCTTTACTGTTTCCAACATCTGTATAACCCACATGCAACATTTCTTTCAGCTTAGTTGACCAGTGCCTGCAGTCAGCTACAACAAATCTAAGACTGTCGCTCGCTCTTTTTGTCTGGCCCAAGTCCGATCTTCCCGTCACTGATAAGTGGCTTCTTTACCCATGCACAGCTTCTGCGTGGTCTTTCGCAGCAACACCCCACATCGGCCTGTGCTCGGTTGCAACCGAAGTTCAATTCAAAAAAATGTTTGAAGAAAAAAGCGATATCTAGCTTTTGAAATATTGCAGATTCTTAAATACTCTAGCTTAACATTAGGACCATCAAAAAGTTATTAAACGTTTCGTCTGCTTATGTGTACTCCAAAGAGACTTTCTGTTAGGAAACGAGTACGTATAAACATAATCGGGTATGATTAGGCCCGTTTCGTACCTGTAATATCATTTTTGACGATGTATCACCCATCTCATGAGACTTTTACCTAATTATTACTTGTTTCATACTTTATAGTATAAATATGGGAAGTATAACCGCTAACTCTGGCGTTCAGAGACTAGCCGGATATAAGTAACGTTACCCATATCTATCTCGACCTTATAACAATTCCAGATAACTGGCTCTGTGGCCGAGTGGTTAAGGCGGTAGACTCAAGTTCTACTATCGTAAAGATGCACGAGTTCGAACCTCGTCGGAGTCATTATTTTTTTTTCAAGTTTGATTTATTATGTACAGTACCGTTCACTATGAATCGTTTACTCTTCGGCTCTTGCTAGCAAGTAACAGTCTAAACTACTTCATTTGGGACTTTTTCGAGAGAAGCAAGTGCACAAGGTTGTTCTGATAACTGTTTGTAAAGTGGATTCAACATGACGAACAACGAACCGATTATCAAATCGTTGTTGGACACGGACTTATATAAGCTTACCATGCATGCTGCTGTGGTTAAGCATTATCCCAAAATTCCAGTGAAATACCGTTACACCAACCGTACCCCATCGATGGTATTGAATGCAAAAGCAATTGAATGGTTGAAGGCACAGATTTATGCTCTTGGGGAATTGCGAGTCACAGACGAAGAAATCGAATATATGCGTAAAGCGCTACCTCAAATGCCAGAGGTGTACTTAAAATACTTGGAAACATTTCAACTATCTCCCAATAAGCAGGTCAAATTTTTCAATGATTCTAGTAATCTCGAGAATTTTGAGATAGAGATGCTGGGAAATTGGGATGAGACTATACTTTACGAGATTCCTATCCTAGCGTTAGTCTCAGAAGCCTATTTCAGGTTCGTTGATACCAATTGGGATTATGATGGCCAGGTTGAGTCAACGGAACATAAATGCTCTCAATTGTTTGATAATGAATGCGCTTTTAGTGAGTTCGGAACCAGACGGAGAAGATCATTCCACACACAAGATATTGTGGTCAAAACTTTGGCACAGGTCGCTCACAAGAATCCACACAAATCTAGATACTTGTTGGGAACTTCAAACGTTTATTTCGCAAAGAAATACGATTTAAAGCCTATGGGAACGGTGGCCCACGAATGGTTCATGGGCATTGCTTCTACCACTCAGGACTATATTAATGCCAACAAGGTTGCGATGGACCATTGGTTAGATACATTTAGCCCGGATAATGCAGGTCTAGCCTTGACAGACACGTTTGGTACGGATGCTTACTTGAAAGTGTTTGTTAAACCTTATACTGATCACTACACTGGTGTTAGACAAGATTCTGGTGACCCAGAACTCTACGCAGAATGCTTGGCGGCCCATTACAAGAAGTTAGGCTACCCTGATTTCTCGAAAATAATATGTTTTTCTGACTCCTTAAATGTCGAAAAGTGTATCAAGTACAAACAGAAAGTCGATGAGTTGGGCCTCATTGCGACTTTTGGAGTTGGCACCTTTTTCACCAATGATTTCAAGTCTAACGTTTCTCCATTTGATAAGTCAACTCCACTCAATATCGTCATCAAGTTAAAGGAAGCCAATGGGAATCCTTCGATCAAGATCAGTGACAATCTCGGCAAAAATATGGGTGACCCAGACGTTATATCAAGAGTCAAGAAAGAATTGGGCTACGAAGAGCACAATTGGGAAGGGGGTGATGAGTCGAAAAGGTGGTCCTAACCAGTTTAATACTATAATTTATGTAATTCAAACCAACAACTTCTTCTTATAAAGAGCTTACTTGGTCGTGTAGGGGGCAAGTCCATTATGGCAATTTTTACTATATATCATTCATTTCAGACTCGTTAAACAAGATCATTTGGTCAATCGTCTAAAACCAGAACGATGGACTTGAATTATGACAACCTAGTCAACATATTAAGCGTGGCAAACGGACCAGAAAGAAACTCATTCCAGCAGGAAGCTGAAAGCCAAATTAAAAGTTGGGAAACCCAGCCGGGCTACCATTTTCTACTTCAGGACATCTACTTGAGGACTGAATTGCCATTGCAGATCAGATGGCTCGCTATTATTTGCTTTAAAAATGGGATTGAAAAGCACTGGAGGTCTACAAGAGCGAACGCAATTGGTAAGGAAGAGAAATCACAGATCAAGAAGAGGCTCTTTCTCTTGCTTCACGAGAAGAACAACCAGTTAACTATCCAAAACGCACATTCCACTGCTCGTATAGTAAGATTTGACTTCCCTGGAGAGTGGCCATCATTGTTCGATGATATAACCAGGAACCTTGAAGAATTAGTATTTCAAGAAAACGACCTTGTCTCTACCAATAATCTTCTCATAATACTTAATCAAATAATCAAAACAGTTTCCATGGTCAGAATAGGTAGATCTAGACATGCAATGCAGAGTAAGGCACCCATAATAGTGCCTATTTTGATAAAATTATACATGAAGTTTTTTCAAGAATGTACGACTACCCTCAATTTGAGCTTAATGGAGATTTGTTACTTATGTTTAAAGAATTTACGAAGAATTATACCTGAAGGTTTTGAACAGCCTCATAAAAACCAGGATATAATCGATTTCTTGAAAGTAACCGTCGACCATTTACAGGCATTCATACTTGAACACGAAAAATATTCTTCTGACCTACTAGAGAGATACGTGAAATGTTACAGTAAGCTATATGTCAATTTGATAAATAATAACCCGACGAGTTTTATTTTATTGCCATGCTCGTCAAACATCATGTCTACATTTTTGTCTTTGTTGGAACTGAAAGCGGAAGCTATCTACAATAGTACGGAAGAGAATGATTTTTGGGAAATTTTAGCATTAAAAGGGTTTAGTATCTTGAAAAAGATGATTGCATACATCTATAAACAAGGCGCTGTTACATTGAAGCAAAGGAATGACAAGGAGGAGGTTCGTAATGCAATAAGCAAGCTTTCGCAAGAGTTTTTCACTACTCAAGTTGTCCAACATTTATGCGACTTGATTATAAACTGGTATCTTCGTTTGAGACCATCTGATTTGGAGAGTTGGCTTTTGGAACCAGAAGAATGGTGTAATGAAGAATTATCATCGAGTTGGGAATATCAGATCAGACCATGTGCAGAAAATTTTTATCAAGATTTAATCAAATATTTCAAAGATGACTTGTCTGGATTCATTTTGAATAAGTTATCGGATGGCTTGATGAGTAATAAGTCGGTCGACGATATTTTAACGAAGGATTCTATACTCTGCACGTTCCAGCTCTCTGCGAGCTCCATCGCTGAAAGTGTTAACTTTGATCAACTATTGCAGGATATACTTATTCCTGAAGGTTTGAGAAATGATTTGGTTGAATGCAAGATCTTAAAGAGAAGGGTTTGCCTCACCATATGCGAGTGGGCCTTGATCCAATGCTCTCCAGAAAGTCGAATATCTATCTATAAGTTGCTTGCTAATTTTTTGCAGCCCGATAATAAAATCAATGACAAGGTTGTAAAACTTACTGCAGTTCAAACTTTGAGGATAGTTATCGACGATTGGGATTTTAACAAAGTAGACTTCCAACCATTCTTGCAGGAGTTTTTTGGTCTCTGTATGAACATGCTTGCAGAGATGGACTTCACTGAATCGAAATTGTATGTTTTGTCCACGCTTTCGGTGCTCCTTACGAGGTTCAACCCCATGATTGACAATTCCACTTTGATGAATGTTCTTTCAGTTGTGCCACATTGCTGGGATTCATCTGACAATGAACAAGAAACTATACTCAAGAGCTCATTATTAAGGGTTTTGAAAAACCTAATTATAGCTTTAAATGACAAGTCTCCAGAAGCTTATGCAATTGCGTTTCCGTTGGTTCGTGGCTGTTGTACAGAGTCATCAGGATTCTATTCTTTGTTGGCAGAGGATGGCTATGAATTGTGGTTGGCTCTTTTGCAATATTGTCCAAATTCACAAGTGCATAACGAAGATATCTTGCGCTTATCAACTTTAGTTCGGTATGGCTTAGTAAACTCAACTGAAACGTTACCTGTAATACTATCCATAGTGAGAAGCTATACACTCATCTCTCCAGCCCTTTTCAGAGGAGAATTAGGTTTGGAAGTCTTCAGAGTATTATCAGGATATTTGGCAAACATGAGAGATGACTCGTATGTTATATTTGTTGCTGCTATGGATATCTTATTCCTCGAAGAAACGGGTAATGAGTCATTTGTGAACACCCTCATCAGCAGCGGGTTATTCAATGCTATGATAAACTATGTGTTGGATGAGAATCAATCTATCGTTTCAGCAAACAAAATCTTGTTAGTTTTCTCTAGATTAGCATACAGTTCAAGCGAGGTATTTTTACGAATCTTGGACCACTTGTCGATTGATAGTCCTAAGTTTTGGGATACTTGGTTAGAGAATTATAATCGTAATGGAAACCCCCGCAACAAGAAGATTAATTTGCTTGCATTATTATCGCTAGCAGCACACGCAATACCAAAGCTGAATCAACAGCTCACAGCAAAGTTTGCCGATATCGTGAAAAAGGCTTTAATGTTTCTTGAAGAAATCAATGAAGCAGCCGATGGTAATTGCTTGGTTTACAATCAAGACTATATTTACGAAGACATCGACGAATATTGCTACTCGGATCCAAATATCAAACCTCACGGTGAAAAATTGAGGTACGAGGACTTGTTAAATAGAAGCGATCCGGTCAATAAAATAAATTTGAAGCATTATTTGGTCCAAGTGTTGAGTGATCTAAGGTCAAATTTACAGCACTCAGATTTCAATCAGTTAATGACTATGAATGATGAATATTTACTCGAAAAGTTACAGTCTTTAGTACTTAATTAGCATGTATAACATTTTACATAGATCAGCTATATAAAAGTGTTGAAGTGCGACCATCAATAAAGCTCGTATAGAAAAAAGATCATTAGCGAATTTGGGTCTTTTGTTTTCAAACAAGGTCTGAACCTATTATACTTAGTCACTACAATGTTTGGCATTACGAGAGTCGGTTTAGGTGTAAAGAATTCATTAGTTTGTGGCAAGCAACGGTTACAGTTATGCAAACAATTTCATTCCGCTTTCAGGTCTGCTCAGAAATTGACGGAGCTGCAACGGAAAGAATTTTATCGAGAAAAGCTTCGCCAAGTCACTGAGAAAAGAGATTGGCAGACTCGCTATAAGAACAGAACTGCGGCCTATTATGCAGCTTCTTTCACTATTTGCTTTCTCGCCCTCGGATTTGCTGCTGTTCCCCTTTACAGGGCCATATGTCAACGAACTGGATGGGGAGGAATCCCAATAACGGATTCTGCAAGGTTCACTCCTGATAAGGTTGTACCCGTTGATACTAATAAAAGGATACGAATACAGTTCACTTGCCAGGCCTCCGGTATTTTGCCATGGAAGTTTACTCCACAGCAACGAGAAGTCTACGTAGTGCCTGGGGAAACAGCTTTAGCTTTTTACAAGGCCAAAAACATGGCAAAAGATGATATTATTGGCATGGCCACGTATTCTGTTACGCCAGAAGTTGTTGCTCCCTACTTTAATAAGATCCAATGTTTCTGTTTCGAAGAACAAAGGTTGAGTGCAGGCGAAGAAGTTGATATGCCTGTCTTCTTTTTCATTGACCCTGACTTTGCCAAGGATCCGCAGATGCGAAATATCGAGGATGTGGTTCTTAATTATTCATTCTTTAAGGCACAATATGACAATGGTGGTTTGTCTGCTGTCCCTGTGGGGCAAATCGAAATGAAAGCTTCCATTGCTCAATAATTTTTAAATTTCATGTACATAGATGTCGTATTCTTTCTGTAAATAAATTCATACTATATACTGCCAAAGATTGTGCACAGTAGATCTTAAATTAGATGAGGTGGGTGATCAAACTTAGAGCCCCAATATATGATATGATCTATTATGATGGTGACACACAATTATATATTTGAGCGAATACTTTATTTTCGAAATTCTTTACCTATACAATGAAAATTACCATAACATTTGAATCTAATAATTAGGTACTATAATCGAAGAGCTACGATGAGATGCTCCCTGTCTATATATGAGCAAGCTCTCGAGGTGACCATTGGAAAATGTCAATTCTCTGGCTCGGTCTTTTAACTATCGATTAACTACGTTTTTGCACCCATCGCATTGTTGAATAAAGATACGAATAGGAGAACCTAATACGCAACCACTGATTGAAAGTCCATATATACAATAAGTTTTACGACAATATTTACAAGTTACTTCTGAGCGATCTCGCTCATCATTTTGACACACCTCTCGATGTTTTCTAATCTCATAGCACATACTGGAATAATTTTCCAGCCCCTTTCGTTGGTATGTTTCTTCAAAGTATTGAACTTGTTGCTAGTGTCTTCCAAGTCAGCCTTTGTTGCAACGACTAAAACACTTTTCTTATCCATTCTTTTGTTGCCGACCTCACTAACTAGAATGTTCAAGTCTTCTACGGGATCTTGCGATTCTAAAGATATTACAAACACTAAACCTCCCGATCTTTCAACATGCCTCAAGAAGTCAAGGCCCATACCACGGTTTTGAGAGGCACCTTTGATTATTCCTGGTATATCAGCAACGGTGAATGGCTCTTTATCAATCGTAGTAAAAATCGTTCCTATGGTTGGTTGCAAAGTAGTAAATTCCCAGTGACCAACTCGAGGCCTTGCTTTGGAAATAGCCCTTAATAAGGTCGACTTACCAGCATTCGGAAGCCCAACCAAACCCAAATCCGCAATGAGTTTTAGCTCTAGAAGAAAAAATTTAGTCAAGCCGCTTCTTCCCTTTTTACAAAACTTCGGATTCCTGATGTCTTTCGTTAAAAAATGCATGTTTCCCATTCCTCCTTTCCCCCCTTTGATCAATAGAACTGGTCTCTCTGTAGGCTTGTCGAAATCCATCCCCAATATCGGGAACGTATCCTCAAACAATTCTTCTTTTATGATTTCTTCGTCGTAAGCCTTTACCTGCTCATTTAAGTCATTGAAAAATTTCCGTTCCAAATAATAATCTTCCTCCTTTTCTTTGAATATCCAACCACCACCAGCATCATAACTCTGCCTAAAAAATTGCACATGATTATTTTCTGAACCTATCGCTTTTATGTTCAAGGTAATTTGGCCCAAATCTTGCTTTGTTTCTTTCAAAAATTTTCTCAATTCTAGTGGGTCAGGCACCCATCGAACAGTAGTGCCTACAGGCACTTCGATAATAGTATCTTCACCTACTTTGCCATCTAGCTGTCTGGCCAGACCAGCCGTCCCATCTCTGGCCTCATAGCTCCGTTTCACTTTATGCAAAGAAGTAACATTTTCAACTGCATTGATGTATATGTTGCCACCATTTCCCCCATCACCTCCGTCTGGTGGACCTACCGGTCTATTAGCATCTCTGAAAAATGACGCAGACCCATTACCGCCTTTACCACTTCGGACCCTTATTAACTTGAGATCAATGAAAGTCCTCTGTTCGCTTTTTTGCCCTTGTTTAAATTTGGAATACCCGTGGAAGACATTGTGAGTATGGTGCTCATTGCCCATGAAATAGTCCTTGAGCGTTACTTTCAAATCAGAAAAACCTTCCTCATCCTTCCCAATAATGCTAAACTTCATGTCACTCAAGTACTTCACATTTTTCTCGTCTCCATTGCCTTCTACCGTCTTTTCTATGATACAATCAGGCTTGGGTACTATTGTCTCATCTTGATCTAAATTGTTCGGCAGTACAAGTATCAGCCCAGGATTACTATTCAAACTCTGCCTACGAAAACAACTATGAGTAAGGTATCGTCTGAAACCGACTGGCCCAGACCAATGTTGAAATCTTAGCATTGATGTCAACTAGAAAACTAATATATAGCGGTCAAGATTCAATTGATAGAGAAGCAGCTTTTACACGTGACCGATGATTTTTTTTTCTGCTCTATCTTAAGCCGCTCGATGGAACCTAACTGAAGATCATTATAAACTAGGGAATAATATACAAGAAGACAAGACAAGTGTCTGGTGAATATGTCTTTTGAAGAGCTAGGTGTGGCAAAATGGTTGTCTGAGGCTTTGGAAGCGATGAAAATTCATAGACCGACGTCCATTCAATCGGCATGCATTCCAAAAATTCTTGCAGGTCATGATTGTATAGGAGGAGCCAAGACTGGTAGCGGTAAGACTATTGCATTTGCTCTGCCCATGCTCACTAAATGGTCAGAGGATCCATTTGGAATCTGTGGGCTTGTTTTGACTCCCACTAGAGAATTAGCGTTGCAAATCGCTGAGCAGTTTGCGGCATTAGGTGCTTCTATGAACATCAAAGTGAGTGTTATCGTGGGAGGAGAGGATATAGTAAAACAGGCACTAGAACTTCAGAAGAGACCGCATTTTGTCATTGCAACACCAGGGAGACTAGCAGACCATATTTTGAACAGTGGTGAGGACACAATTTGCGGGCTCAGGCGTGTTAAGTATTTGATTCTAGATGAGGCAGACAGACTATTGAGCAACAGTTTTGGTGGTGATTTAGATAGATGCTTCAGTGTGTTACCGCTGTCAAATGATAGACAAACTCTTCTTTTCACCGCCACCGTAACGGATGCGGTTCGTGCATTAAAAGATAAGCCGGTTCCCAAAGGTAGGTTGCCAGTCTATATACATGAAGTCGAAACCGTCGACAAGGTGGCTATCCCATCTTCTTTGGAAGTTAAGTACGTGTTTGTGCCGTCATACGTGAAGGAAGCATACTTGAATAGTATATTAGAATTACCACAATACGAGGATTCCTTAAGTATTATTTTCACTAACCGGACTGCTACTACCGAGTTATTGAGAAGAACTTTGAGGAAACTTGACTTTAGAGTCGCGTCTTTACATTCTGAAATGCCCCAAACAGAGAGAACCAATTCGTTGCATAGATTTAAAGCTGGTGCCGCGAAAGTATTGATTGCAACTGATGTGGCATCCAGAGGGTTAGATATTCCAACCGTTGAATTGGTCATAAACTATGACATACCTGCAGACCCAGACGATTTCATACATAGAGTTGGTAGAACTGCAAGAGCAGGGAGACGTGGTGATGCAATTTCAATAGTGGCTGAAAAAGATGTCGAGCGGATTTTAGCAATTGAAGAGAGAATCAACAAAAAGATGGAGTTGCTAGAAGATGTCAGTGACAATAAAGTTATTAAGGATTCGCTAAGCAAAGCAAGTATTGCTAAAAGGGAGTCTTTAATGGATATGGATAGAGAAAATTTTGGAGAGAAACGGAAAATCAACAAAAATAAGCGCTTCTCGAGTGCAAGCGAAGGAAATGGAAAAACTTCAAGAGAGCTGAAAAAGATCAAGAAATCCAGTAAATAAAATATATAATGCATCGCAAGACTATGAAGTCATGACTTTTCTAAATAGCCTTCCACAATTAGTGAAATATTAATCCCAACCATCACTAGGATCACACTAGTCATGCAAATGACCGTCGCTAAATTGTTAAAATTGTATGTTTGAATTTTATGATTCGCATAGCGCTTCACTGTAATAAAGTAGTTAATTCCGCTGAGCAATAACACCGCAAATGAAAGACCGAATAGTATAAATGATACAGCGGTCGAATATTTGGATGTATTCAAGGGTCCAGACCGTCTCGGTTCCTTCTCGGCTCCCGATGAATCCAATTTGAAATTTATAACTATACCCAATGCTGTGAAAAATAGAGAAGCAGCGAACCTTATGAATGTCAAACACGTTCTTTCCAGCTGCAAAACATCTCGGGGCTCAGACGAAGATACCTTAATAATCATGCTGTATGGTAGCCCTCCGAGGAGAGGCACCTGTTCCGATACCATAGCTTCTGCTTCCTCATGCGCTGGCTCGGAGAGTTTTGAAGATTTATTTACACCATGGACACCTCCTTCACCAACAGTCTCCGGTTGCCTAAAATGGCCCCCACTATCTACTCCCATAATGATAGGTGAACGTCTGTCACATATAGTAGAGCTCTAAGAACAATATATTTGAAATAGAAGCCGTTATCAGTGAGATTACGTGCGCGCACCGAAGGTTCAGTAGAAATTTATACTCTTCCTGTTTACTATGGAATATATGACATATTATACCAAACGAACAATAGGAAAGTAGGTGGTTAGTAATACAGAAATGAAGAACGGAAAGACGGGTGGGTGCCCGAACTGTGGTCACACAAATTTTACGGTGGATAGATATACGGCGGCCGGAGATATATCATGTTCTCGATGTGGAACGGTTCAAGTTGAAAACCCGATCGTGAGTGAAGTTCAGTTTGGGGAGTCGTCCTCGGGGGCTGCGATGGTTCAGGGTGCGATGGTGGGGGCAGATCAGGCACGGGCGACATTCAACGGTAGACAAAATGCTATGGAAAGTCGTGAACAAACCTTGTTGAACGGTAAAAGGAAGATCAAGAGAATTGCAACAGCGCTAAAAATCCCAGATTATATTTCCGACGCAGCGGGCGCATGGTTCAGTTTAGCATTAACAAACAATTTTGTGCAAGGAAGAAGGTCACAGAATGTACTTGCAGCGTGTTTGTACGTTGCATGTAGGAAAGAGAAAACGCACCACATGCTTATTGATTTCAGTTCTCGTTTGCAAATATCGGTTTACTCGTTAGGAGCGACATTTTTGAAGATGGTAAAGACCTTACATATAACATCTTTGCCGCTAGCAGACCCATCGCTTTTCATACAGCATTTCGCTGAGAAGTTGAATTTTCGCGACCAGAACAGCAAAGTAATCAAGGATGCAGTCAAACTAGCTCAGAGAATGTCCAACGATTGGATCCACGAAGGAAGGCGGCCTGCAGGCGTTGCTGGTGCTTGTGTATTACTTGCAGCAAGAATGAATAATTTTAGGAGAACACATGCTGAGATAGTTGCAGTCGCACACGTTGCAGAAGAGACTTTACAACGTAGGTTGAACGAGTTCAAGAAAACAAAATCGGGTGAGTTAACGGTAGAGTCATTCAGAGAGTCCCTTAATACAGAGGTATCGAATCCTCCCTCATTTGAAAAGAATCGTCAGCTAGAATTGAAGCTTGCTAAAGAGTTGAAGGACAAAGAGGCTACTTTGAAAAAGTTTGAAGAACTATCCAGGAGTCGTGAAGGTACTCCAGACTCTGAGAGCGACGATAGTGCCACTGAAGCATATTCAAAAAAGCCTGATCTACAGGGCATAATAGAAGACAGCAAGTTGAAAACTCAGCAATCAAAGAAGGATAAGTTGTTGAAGACGATTTTGAAAGATTGCGATTTATCAGAGAGCGAAATATCTGAACAGCTTTCTAGAATTATTCAAAATCAACGCAAGAGTTTGCAAAACTCAATGTATATGAACCCCTCAGAGTTACAAAAAGCGGGTTCAAGGGGAACGATTGACCTTGACAAGCCTAGGAACTTGGTCAAAAATTTGCCGAAAACCAGCGATTTGCTATCAAAGATTTCCTCTGATCCAAAGGATTTCGATGACCTTGATGATTCAGAACTCGATCATTTTCTTTTGACAGAGGAAGAGTACACTTTAAAAGAACGTTTGTGGACAGGTTTGAACCACGACTTCATCATAGCACAAGAAAGAAAGCGGTTGAAGCAAGAAACTGATGAGCTCACAGGTAATACTTCTGGGTCGAGCCGTAAGAAAAGGCGTCAACAAAAAAACTCACTTGCTGGAGTGGATGGCATCGATGGAAACTTCGTCAACGAAATGGGCCTTAATGATGCTTTAGCAGGTATAGGTGTAGATGAAACTACTGGAGAACCTTTAACTGCTGCTGATAGTGCAAAACGTATGCTCTCAAAGAAATCATTTTCCAAAAAGATCAATTACGCTACACTTGGTGATTTGTTCGATGATAATAAAGCAGGCAAGATTGGTATATAGCATTGCTGGTGAACAATACATTGAATGTCTTTATCGTTCACTTACTATTTTTTCTTTTTTTGTGTCGCAAAATTTTTGTTAATATGCGATGCCATGGTGATGCATTCTGGAGTATATAAAAAAAATAGTAAAATACTTACATTTATTTGTAGCTTTTCAGAAGTACTTATACAACATGGGTAAGAGAAGAAGAGCGGCGATTTTACCTACCAATATCATTTTGTTACAGAATGTGGTTCGTAGAGATCCAGGATCGTATTATGAAGAATTCGCTCAACAATATTCCCACTATGAATCTTTAAGAGATATCTTTTTAATGAACCCTTCTGGAGCCAGTAAGGGGGATGAATTTGGGGAACTTATAGGGTTTGTATCAGCAGTTTGTGATTGCTATCCGAAAGAAACGTCAAACTTTCCTGAAGAGTTGAAGAATATTTTGTTGAATAATCATAGAGATTTGTCTCCGGAGTTACGGGAAAAGATCATACAATGCTTGACCATGTTAAGAAACAAAGGTACAATACTGGCTGAATCTTTAATCCAGACTATTTTTCCCCTTTTGACAGCTTACAGTAATTCTTCGGCTGCTACAGTTAATGGTCAGCATGTTAAAGCATTGAGACATCAAATCTATAGCACGTTGATTTCGCTTTTGAAATCCGTTAACATTGGAGCTAAGAATCAAAAGTTAAACAGATCAACACAGGCTTTGCTTTTTAACTTGTTAGAGCAAAGAGATACGCAAGGTTTATGGGCAACAAAATTGACCAGGGAGTTATGGAGAAGGGGGATCTGGGATGATTCTAGAGCTGTTGAAATTATGACTCAGGCAGCATTACATCCAGACGTTAAGGTAGCTATTGCTGGGGCCAGATTCTTTTTAGGTGCAGACAAAGAAAGGGAAGAAAATTTTGATGATGATAGTTCAGATGACGAAAGTTTCGATATGGGTGCATTGAGACATAAAATGCAGATTCAGAAGAAGACGTCTAAGAAAAGCAAAAAGTTGGAACAAGCGGTCAAATCCATGAAGAAGAAAAATGGCGCTAAGCATTCTGCGACCTACTTGAACTTTTCTGCTATACATTTATTAAGAGACCCTCAAGGATTCGCAGAACGGTTGTTCGAGAGCCATCTAAGCGGCAAAAATTCTAATAGATTTGATTTAGACCAGAAGATAATGTTTATGAATTTGATTTCAAGGTTGATTGGTACGCATAAGCTAACAGTTTTAGGAATATATTCTTTTTTCTTGAAATATTTGACGCCTAAGCAAAGAAACGTTACTCAAGTTATGGCAGCGGCAGCGCAAGCTTCTCACGATCTTGTTCCTCCAGAATCAATCTCCACTGTCGTTCGCAAAATCGCAGATGAGTTTGTCAGTGATGGCGTTGCTACAGAAGTTGCATCTGCCGGTATCAATACAATCCGAGAAATTTTATCGAGAGCACCTTTGGCTATAGACGCACCTTTGTTGCAAGACTTAACGGAATATAAGGGATCGAAGGCCAAAGCAGTCATGATGGCAGCGAGATCTTTGATATCTTTGTATAGGGAAGTTGCTCCTCAAATGTTGTCGAGGAAAGATAGAGGTAAAGTTGCCAGTATGGAGTTGCAGGGCGCGGACAAGGAAACTTTACCTCAATTTGGTGTCGAAAGTTCTACTGTCACCACCATCCCTGGTATTGAATTATTGGCTAAGTGGAGAGCAGAGAATGCTAACGAAGAGGAAGACAGTTTCAAAGATTGGGAGATAGATCAAAATGATTCCTTCAGTGATTTAGAAGGTGAATGGGTTAATGTCGAGTCTGATAAGGAATATAGCTTATCAGATTCTGAAGGGGAGAAAGATGAGGAAAACGAGCTCGATAATGAGAACGAAGGAGCAGATGGAGGCAATGAAGATGCTAATGACGATGATGCTGACTCCGACTTGGAGCTTTCTACGGATGGGGAAGAAGACACAGACGAGAAAGACAGGCCCACTAAGAAGGCCAAGAAGCAATCAGACATTGAGAAGAAAAAGGCAGAAGCCATTGCAGCTGAGAAGGCAATGACAGAGTTATTGTCTAGTAGAATATTGACTCCAGCCGACTTTGCCAAACTAGAAGAATTGAAAGTTCAAGCCGGTGTTGAGAAAGCCTTGGGTGTTAACCACAATGAGGAGGAAGTCGATTCTACTTCGTTAGTAGGAAGAGTGAAGTACAAGCAGCTTCGTGAAGAGAGGATTGCTTTGGCGAGAGAAGGAAAAGACGACCGTGAGAAGTTTGGATCGAAGAGAGGTAAGAGAGAAAAGCCACATTCTACTACTAATAAAGAGAAGGCTAGAAAGAAGAATTTCGTTATGATGGTACATAAAAAGTCTGTTCAAGGGAAGCAGAAGCTTTCGTTGCGGGATAGACAAAGGGTGTTACAAGCTCATGTTACCAAGCAAAAGAAGAAGAAACATTAATTTAATGTATAGTAGCTATAGTTATAGTACACGAGCTATTTTGGCTTGATTCAAGTACATTGACACAATAAATTATAAGATACACTAAATATAGAAACAATAATAATACAATGTTAAAAGTATTACTGATATTAAATACAAACAAGAATCGAAAAGTAGAATTATAATATCATCGCAAGTAGTGTAGCTGAAAATTAGACGGCAGCTTTCTTGGACTTCTTGGACTTTTTGGATTCTTTCTCACTCTTGTCGCTCTTATCACCCTTGTCACTTTTTTCTGAATCTTCCAGTTTCTTAGATTCTGATTTACGTTTCTTAGATTCCGACTTCACTTTTTTCGTGGTGTCTGAAGGTGGGGCTTGTTCATCGCTCTCGAGAGGTTGAGGTTCGACCTTACCATCAATTGGCTTCCCGGCCTTGTAGGCATCTCTCAACACGTTATATTGCTGCAACTCATTTTGGTACTTCTTTTGCCATTTTGCTTTTTCGTCCGGAGAGATAGAGTTCCAACGTTCTTTAATAATCTCGTTCATTTCCGACGCTGGCAAGGGACTTAAACCTTGCTTCAGCCTTTCTTGGCGGATCTGATCACGGGTGTAGAACGAGTAGGCAAAAAAAATCGTCAATGGCTTTTTTGGTGCATTTGGGTCTCTTTCCACCTTTTTCTTCTTCTTCTTTTCTTCTGGTGCACCATCTGCCTGAGAGGGCGATGCGGCGTTAGCCGAAGCTGGCGCTTCAGTCTTTTCTCCCTCCGCGGCAATTTCAACTCCTGGGATCGCAGCTGATGTGTTAGCCGCAACCTGGTTCAAAGTAGCTGCCAAATTGTTCAATGAATCCCCGTTAGTGTTTTCCTGAGCAACGGCCTTATAAAAACCCACAGTAGCCGAAGCTGCATCTTGAGCAGCCCTCGAAAGCTCGAAAAGTGATGCAACGAGAGCATCCTTGGCGGTCTTAGCGTCTGTCATTTTTCAAAGTCTCTGTTGTCAGTATCTTCCTTGTATACTAGCGGAATAGTTTACGGTCTTCAAAAGAGTTCTGTGAAAATAATTGCCGGGATTCGCGCGGTAACTGTCCATCAAGTTTAGTGTACTCCGCCCTTAGGGTTTACCGAGTATTGTCAATTCTAATTGGGCGATCGCCGCGCCATTTCAAAAGCTCGCGCCTAGCGTGGGCCTTAGTGTCACGCCGTTCTTAGTAACTGCTGCGTGACTACCGACGAAGTCTATTTTGCACCCACACTGGTTAAGCTAGCGCTGGTGAACACTGGTGCTGACTTTGTGCGCAAAATCAGGATTCTGACCATGCCGAGCTGCGAGTTGAGCTTTGGTAGACGATTAAGGATGTTATCAAATGCTAGACGTGTCAAAGTCGTTCGATAGCATGTCAAAACTAGCCTAATAGTATTATGCATTTATTGGGAGGCCAAAGAATATCTTAATGGTGTTTATGGTGGACGTGCGTATAGGTGAGTGCACGGATAGTATGAAAATCGAGGCCCCGACCAATGCCGACAGCGATTCAGCCGAAGAAGATCTCGGAGTATTTTGCCAGCCCACACAGGCGACGATGCGACAATTTAGGGACCCATGGGCATTTAGTGACATTTAGTGGCATTTAGTGGCATTTAGTGGGAATGAAATACGTAAATAAACGGTGCGGCCTGATATATTACCGAATGTATGTTTCTCGAGATGAATTGCACTGTAGCACGGCACAATAAGTGCTTGATTAAAACATTTGGTAGACTGATATCTACAGTCAGCAGTCACCGCAAGTATGCGGTCGCATGCCCAGGCCAAGGAATAGTCAAGGATGGCTTTCTTGCTCCGTATGCGGGGGTGAAAGATCGCATTGTGAGTAGTTTGAACGTAATCGACGAGGCCTTAAATGAACGGTTTAGCGAGAAGTTGTTTGACGAAACCCCTGGATTTGGAGCCAAATGGCTCAGCAGGACTTCTAATGCCCAGCCGGCGATCTTGGCAACCACGTATCTCATCAACGAAATATTGCAAAAAGAGTATGACATCAATTTGGTACACAGCGTTGAAGTCGAATACATTTTGGGCCATTCTTTGGGCGAGTATACTGCTCTTTTGCTCTCAGGAGTATTAGATTTGCCCACTGCGATTAAGATGGTGCGAGAAAGAGGACGATTAATGGAGGAATTGGTCGCCGATGGCGACTACTCTATGGTTGCAGTGATATTCAAACCCCCTTACTTTGATGAAATACTACAGACTTGCCAGCACCAAGGTGTCTTGGCCAACATAAACTCACCCCTGCAATTGGTGTTATCAGGAGAAACTATCGCCGTCCAAAGCACCATTGAGTCGCTAAATACCGATCAGAAACGTATAATGAAGTCCATAAAGTTGCCCGTAAAAATTCCATTCCATAATTCCATTCTACATGCAATTGAGCCGCGCTTGCTTTCATTCCCTGAGCATCTTGCAAAACCCTCCAAGTTCATAGTGTCAAACTTGACAGCTGAGGTGTCCAGAGAACCCTTCAACGATGCTATCAGGGCCAATTCACAGCCCGTGCAGTGGGCAAAATCGATTAGGTACCTCATGCATCACGGTGTTACTGATATCATAAACTTGGGGCCAGGCCAAGTTTTGCAAGGTCTTAATTCCAAATATAACGTAAAAAATCATTCCATTGACTCCTTACAGTCAATGGCCGAGCTACGAAAACTTTTTCAGAACGTATCTTGATTTCTTGTGGATAAGACCATCACTTTCATTGATACTTCTGAACGTATGGCGTCTATAATTCTTTAATGCACAATCCTATAGGCAGATGGAGATGTCCGTCGATTATAAGGCCATCATGTAAAATCGACTCTGACTATTATCTTTTTTTTTTTTATTTTTCATTACGAGTCAACTCGATTTCGACCAGCGTAATAAATACCTCCATGGTCTTCCATAGTACAGTTTTTTTTTTTTTTCCAACTCAAGGTCAAGCTATTCCTAGGTTAGAGTGGTTAATATGGTTGCTCAATTAATAGATGGTAAGGCGATAGCTTTACAAATCCGTACCAAGATCCATGCCGAAATCTCTCAGATCCAGGCTGGACATATAGATTTCAAACCAACTTTGTCTATCATTCAAGTTGGAGAAAGAGCGGATTCTTCGACCTATGTGAAAATGAAATTGAAGGCAGCAGAAGAGGCTGCTATTAATTGTCTGGTGATTAAGTTACCGGATACTATTACTCAGTTCCAATTATTAAACGAAATTTCTAAGTTAAACGATTCTCAAGACGTGGACGGCATTTTAGTACAGTTACCACTTCCAGCTCACTTGGACGAAGCTGAAATAACTGATGCGGTTTTGGCTGACAAGGATGTTGATGGGTTCGGTCCTTTCAATGTTGGGGAGTTGAGCAAAAAGGGTGGAAATCCAAACTTCTTACCATGTACACCAAAGGGTATCATGGAATTGTTAGCACAGTCTCAAGTGCCGGTCACTGGTGCCAATGCCGTTATTTTAGGGAGGTCTGATATAGTTGGTAAACCAATTGCGAACTTGTTGACCAAAGCTAACGCTACTGTCACTACCTTGCATTCCCATACCCCTCAAAACCAAGTCGAGTTCTTTTTATCGCAAGCTGACATTGTTGTGGTCGCTATAGGCAAGCCTGGTTTCGTTAAAGGAGACTGGTTAAAGCAAGGGGCTGTCGTAATCGATGTTGGAACAAACTTCATTCCTGACTCCTCCAGAAAGTCGGGCTCTAGAATGGTCGGCGATTGCGACTTCGAATCTTGCTCCGCTAAAGCGTCTAAGTTAACACCAGTACCTGGTGGAGTCGGACCAATGACAGTGGCTACATTATTGGATAATGTTGTAATTGCTGCAAAAAAGCATTACGCCAAGAATAACGAAACACCTAAGTTCACTAACCCTTTGAAATTGACTTTGCAAAAGCCTGTTCCTTCTGACTATGAAATTTCGAGAGCTCAGCAACCTAAAAAGATCGATCAAGTTGCGAGTGAGGCAGGTATTTTAGATAATGAGTTGGAGCTTTTTGGTTCGTATAAAGCTAAAGTATCATTAGATCTTTTAAGCCGTTTGAAAAATAAGAGGAATGGTAAATACGTTTTAGTAACTGGTATCACTCCAACTCCATTAGGAGAAGGTAAGTCCACTACTACTGTGGGGTTGGCTCAAGCTTTGGGCGCTCATTTGAATAAGAATGTTTTTGCAAATGTCAGACAACCTTCAATGGGTCCCACTTTTGGAATCAAGGGGGGAGCCGCTGGTGGTGGATACTCTCAGGTAATTCCTATGGATGAATTTAATATGCATGTTACTGGTGACATTCATGCTATTTCAATGGCTAATAACTTGTTAGCTGCCGCTATTGATACCAGAATCTTCCACGAAAACACTCAAAAAGACGGCCCATTATATAGAAGATTAGTGCCAGCTAAAAAAGGAGTGAGGAAGTTTCCAACTTCTATGTTAAGACGTTTAAAAAAGTTGGGTATCGAGAAAACGGATCCAAATGAATTGTCCGAGGAAGAAATTTCAAAGTTTGTCAGATTGGACATCGACCCGGAAACTATCACTTGGAGGAGAGTCGTTGATTGTAATGATAGGTTCTTGAGAGGCGTTACTATCGGCGAAGCACCAACTGAAAGGGGTATGACTAGAAAAACAGGATTCGATATTTCAGTGGCATCTGAATGTATGGCTATCTTGGCTTTGGCCAATTCTTTACAGGACATGCGTGAGAGATTAGGTAATATGGTTATTGCTTCTTCTAAGTCTGGTGTTCCAATCACTTGCGAAGACATTGGATGTGCAGGTGCTTTAACTGCCTTATTGAAAGATGCAATCAAGCCAAATATTATGCAAACGTTAGAAGGTACTCCAGTCTTTGTACACGCAGGACCATTCGCCAATATTTCAATTGGTGCTTCATCTGTATTGGCTGACAAAATGGCATTGAAGTTAGCGGGTACTTCTCCCGGCTTAAGCCCACAAGATAAAAAAGAACTGGAAGGTTATGTTGTCACGGAAGCAGGGTTCGATTTTACCATGGGTGGTGAGAGATTTATTAATATTAAGTGCCGCTCATCTGGTTTAGCGCCAGACTGTATCGTTATCGTTGCAACTGTTCGTGCTTTGAAAGTTCATGGTGGTGGTCCCGAAGTTAAAGCTGGTGCTCCATTATCTCCTGAATATACGGAAGAGAATGTCGAATTGTTGAGGGCCGGTTGCTCTAATTTGGCTAAGCATATTTCCAACGCAAGAGCATATGGCTTACCTGTTGTTGTTGCAATTAACAAAATGTCCTCAGATTCGGATAGAGAACATGAAGTCATTAAAGAAGAAGCATTGAAGGCAGGTGCTACTGATGCTATTGTTTCTAACCACTGGGAAGAAGGTGGTAAGGGTGCTGTCGACTTGGGACGTGGTGTCATTGAAGCCTGTAACTCTTCAGAGAAGAACTTCAGATTCTTGTACGATACTGAGCCTTCAGTCGAAAGCAAAATCACTACAATCGCCAAAGAAATGTATGGCGCAGGGGAAGTTGAGTTCTTGCCTGAAGCACAAAAGAAAATCGACACTTACACCAAACAAGGTTTTGGAAACTTGCCAATCTGTATTGCCAAGACGCAGTACTCATTATCTCACGATGCAGCCTTGAAAGGTGTCCCTACTGGCTTCAAGTTTCCCATCAGAGATGTCAGGGCATCAATTGGTGCCGGCTATTTGTATGCCTTAGCAGCAGAGATTCAAACGATCCCAGGCTTACCAACCCACTGTGGCTTTATGAATGTTGAAGTCAATGATGACGGTGAAATCGAGGGTTTGTTTTAAAGAGAAAAGTCCATACATATTGTGAAGTTCAACACTTTATGATGAAGTTACGAAATTTTTACTGTTACAATTAATTCAATTTTTTCGCTTTTTGTTTTCAGATTTGCTTTTTAGTACTATTAGATAGTTTTAAGGATTTAGATAGGGTTTCAACACATTCTTAGACCTCAATTTCGTTCCCTGTAGACGTTTATAGACGAAAGTCTACGCAAGCCAAACAAATAAATTGTGCACGCACACTACCGGGTGAGTCGAGTAAATAAATCCCGGTAATGAACATCATGGGAAGAGCAAGTGGTAGAAGTTGAAAGATTAGCAAAATGTTCTCGTTAAGAAGTTTGAAACACTCTGCCTCACCTGTCATCAGGAATGTGCTGGCGAGAAGTGCTGCTAGTTTATCTGTTGCCTATAGACTCCCTAGGTACCAAATCGTAACGAAAGCTCCCAAACAATTTTTGAATCAAACCAAATTTTATAGTGTTTTGTCATCGTCACCAGAAGCAAAGATATACGAATACGAAAACGTTGCAAAGATTGTTCGTAACCCATCGGAGTACCCAAACACAGTGATTGTGGACGTGAGGGAGCCAGTAGAGTATATGGATGGCCACATTCCCAACGCTATCAATATTCCCTTCAAGTCGTCCCCTGGAGCATTAGATTTATCTCCAGAAGAATTCAGTGAAAACTTTGGGTTCGAAAAACCAGACAAAGAAAAGGAATTGGTCTTCTACTGTTTGGCTGGTGTGAGATCGACTGCAGCCGAAGAATTGGCCAACACATTTGGATACAAGAAGAGAGGAAATTATGTTGGTTCCTATGAGGACTGGGCAACTCATGAGAATGCAAAGTCATCATGAACTACGCATGACCGAGATTTTTCCGAGCATCAATCAAGTTCCATTTTTACACTGTTTCACTATCTTATTTTAACCTTCAGGATCATGTTATATAGGCACTACAGTATTTATTTGTTTGATCAAATACATAATATATATTAATGACGATTGAATTCCAATTCCTTGAATTCTTTTCCCAATCTTCTTTTCCTCTTACGTTCCATGACTTTCTCTCTTTGAGAAGATTTCATGTTTTCAAACTTAGCTTTTTGAACCAACTTACGTTTCTCGGACTTCTTCAAGAAGTAAGGATTTGTCTGCTTACCGCTCTTGAACTTGGAGACCTGTTCTTTCTTGTGTTCTGACAAGATTTTGTTTTCCAAATCTCTATTGTTGAGGGTATCCAACCTCGACTTGAGAGATTGCATACTAAGCTCAAGCTTCTGCCTATCAAACTGAGACAAGTTCTTATCATTTTTGAGAATATGTTGCATTTCTTGGACTTCCTGTCTTCTGTAGTCATCCAAGAAAGAGTAATTTTTTCGTACTTGATCCAAATCAGCCTTACCATACGCTGGATCAAATCGTACGTCCCGATGCATTGATTTGTTCTCCAATCCCGGGATTGACCGCACCTTCGGTACCGGCCGCTTTGAAGAATCCTCTGCTGGTGCATGTTTGCTTCTCTTTTTCCTTTCCCTGGAGGCTCTTCCTTGTCTGCCTACTCCTTGCTGTTTTCCATTACCCTCATTATCATCGAAAAAATCGCTCCCACTTTCCGAGTCGTCATCAGAATCGCCATAGTCGTCTTGACGTTTCTTAGGTGCCTTACCACGTTTAGAGGATTTACCTTCTTTCTGTTGTAGCTTCTTTTGTGCTGCGTTCAATGCCCCGAAAGATATCGTGGCCATCTCATCGTCCTCATCCTCATCGCCCTCACTTTGTCCTCGTATCACATTTGCTAGGTCTTCTTCCAGATCCTCCTCATCATAGTATGACGGCCTAATCGCTGTAACCTTTTCCCTGCTATTTCGAGCCATTATTTCTCTTTACTGCTTGTCCTAACCCTGTTACTGCAAGATTATCTCTATTATGTTTAGATGAGAGAATTTCACTAAGTCTGATACTGCATATAACAAACAGTAAAGATCTCGTTCCAGTAGGCACATCACCAGAATCTTATTCTATAGCTGCCATGCACTTAGGAAGATTTCTCGAGTAGTGGGCTACAGCCAAAGCTACAAGTAATCATACATCATGTCATACCATTCTACATACCGCTGTGGTTAGGGTGACTCGTGCACTGGGTGTAACACTTCTCGCATTGTAGCATTGCCGATGCCCGGCTCTTCATCAGTCCCGGGATGCGACAGGAAAGGTGCCTTCTACTGTTTTGTCGCAGAGGCAATTTCCCCCGTACTAAATGTTCCGGGATATGGCTGTGTTTTTAGGATTAGCCTGCATTTGGTTCGTTTCTTCAAATCTCTTCTAGGCGGTCGTATCAATTGTACTATGTGATATGCTATGAGCAGATGGACCCGTAGGGTGCAAAAAAAAGTGCCGACGAAAAGATTACATAATCCAAATCTTTTGAAATTTTCGAGACGGCGCACGAACGTCCGTTTCGTTTTCAGTCCTTTATTATAACAACTTGGCGGAAAGAGTAGCATATCTATTGTAATCATATACATATTCCAAGATGTTATCTAGAAGTTTCGTTCGTAGTTCAAAAGTAAGTAATTGAGAGAGTTGGTGGGGAGCACGGAAGATTATTGGGCCTGAATTCCAGCTAGACGCGGTACCGCCGGTCGGCGGCAGCAGATCATGAACATACTAACAAAACCCAGTCAGTCGTTAATCAAAAGAGGTTTTTATCATTGCATGAATTCCGTTCTGCCGCTTTGTTGAAGTCGTACGGTGTAGGAGTACCAGATGGAAGTGCTGCAACCACTCCAGAACAGGCGTTTGACGCCGCTAAGAAACTCGGCACCAATGAATTGGTGATCAAGGCGCAAGCCTTGACCGGTGGTCGTGGTAAGGGACATTTCGACAACGGATTCCAAGGTGGTGTGAAGTTGATTTCTTCTCCAGAAGAAGCCAAAGACTTGGCGGAAAAGATGTTGGGACACAAGTTGATCACCAAACAAACCGGTGCTGCCGGTAAAGAAGTGACAGCCGTGTACGTTGTCGAAAGGAGAGACGCCAAGACCGAAGCTTACTTGGCTATATTAATGGATAGAGCCACCCAAACTCCAATGATTGTTGCTTCTGCCCAAGGTGGTATGGACATCGAAGGTGTTGCTGCTAAAGACCCATCTGCCATCAAGACTTTCTCAGTTCCATTAGACGAAGGTGTTTCTGACAAATTAGCTACAGACATTGCTTCTGTTTTAGGCTACTCCCAGGAAGCTATTCCAGAAGCCGCCGAAGCAGTCAAAAACTTGTACAAGGTTTTCATGGAAAGAGATTGTACTCAGGTCGAAATCAACCCGTTATCTGAAACCCCAGACCACAAAGTCTTGGCTATGGATGCTAAGTTAGGTTTTGACGATAACGCTTCGTTCCGTCAAAAAGAAGTTTTCTCTTGGAGAGATCCAACTCAGGAAGACCCTCAAGAAGTCGAAGCGGCTGAATACGGTTTGAACTTCATCAAGTTGGACGGCAATATTGCTAACATTGTCAACGGTGCTGGTTTAGCTATGGCTACCATGGATATCATCAAGTTGTATGGTGGTGAACCTGCTAACTTCTTGGACTGCGGTGGTACTGCCACTCCTCAAACTATTGAAAAAGCCTTCGAGTTGATTTTATCTGACAAGAAGGTTAACGGTATTTTCGTTAACATTTTCGGTGGTATTGTCAGATGTGACTATGTTGCCGAAGGGTTGATTGCTGCTACTAAAAACTTCAAATTAGATATTCCTGTCGTTGTCAGATTACAAGGTACTAATATGGAAATAGCCTTGGACATGATTAACAATTCCGGCTTGAAATTATACGCTTTCGAAGACTTGGACCCAGCTGCTGAAAAGATTGTCTCTTTAGCTCCAAAGGCTTAGTCTTCTCTTCTCCTACTTCACTGTACCAATTTTTTTTTCTTCACTTATACATTATAATAAAATACAATATATCTATTTATCTATCTATCAGATGATATCTGGATTCGCAATTGTTGTGCGCAGTCGTAAGGTTTAGAAGATTTCACCAGCTCTTGAATATATTACACAAAACCGCCTTGCCACTGAGTCTCAAATATCAACTAACTAAATAAGAGGCCAAGGAAAGGACGTTAAGTTCGATACTCCATTCATTTTTTACCTAAACATCGAAGTCTCTTCTTCAGTATAGAACATGTTTTTGACGAGAAGTGAATATGACCGAGGTGTAAGCACTTTCTCTCCAGAGGGGAGATTATTTCAAGTGGAATATTCATTAGAAGCTATTAAGTTGGGGTCTACGGCAATCGGAATATCAACATCTGAAGGTGTGATTTTAGGGGTTGAAAAAAGAGTCACGTCGTCATTGTTGGAGCACTCATCAATTGAAAAGATAATTGAGATCGACAAGCACATTGGCTGTGCCATGTCAGGTTTAACAGCCGATGCTAGATCGATGATTGATCACGCCCGAGTGTCTTCGTTGACTCACAATTTGTATTATGACGAAGAAATTCAGGTAGAAAGTTTAACCCAGTCTGTTTGTGATCTAGCATTGAGATTCGGCGAAGGAGCAGGAGGGGAGAAGAGATTAATGTCGAGACCTTTTGGTGTCGCTTTATTGATAGCCGGTATCGATAAAGATAAGGGCCCACAGTTATACCATGCGGAACCTTCTGGGACATTTTACAGGTATGATGCTAAAGCAATTGGCTCGGGTTCTGAAGGCGCTCAAGCAGAATTACAAAATGAATACCATAAGTCGTTGACATTGAAGGAAGCCGAATTGTTAGCCTTGAAGATTTTGAAGCAAGTGATGGAAGAAAAGTTAGACTGTAAAAATGCGCAGTTAGCTAGTGTCACGGCTGAACACGGTTTTCAAGTTTATAGTGACGAAAAAACTGATGAAATTATTAAAGCTTTGACTGAGCAACAAAGTGGTGAAGCGGACCCTGATGCTAATGCTAATTAGATTATGAGTATAAAGTCGCAAGTACTATCTATACAGTCATCTAATAAATAAATTAATGATCGGGAAAACAATGTTCTAGTCTTTCAATCAAAATTAAAAACAGTTGATTCTCCAAATTTCCATAAGATTTCAACGTCATTATAAACTCTGTAAGCGAGTCATTAAATATCTCATAGTGAGTGTTCAACATCGCATTTAAATTGTCAACTCTATTGTTTATCGCTTTCTCATTTATTTCCCTCCCTTGAAACTTCTCCGGATATTCCTCACTGAATTTTCTAAACAATTCAAAATTTATCATTATCAAAGTTTTTTTCAATCTGTTCAAATAATGATTGTACAGTATTATAACATCAAACATATTTTTGAGGACATTAATCAAAGCTTTATTCGTGATAAAGGTATCCCGTAAAATGTTATCCAAAAAGGAGCCAATTTTTTTACTCAAGAATTCCACATTAATTGAATCATCGTCCGATTGTCCGTTGAAGCTTTGACTGTGATTCATGATTTTCTCATCAAATAAATTGTTGTGATTATAGCTGGCTAAAGAAACATTTTTCAAGCCAATTATGCCATGGTTCGACGATTGATGATTAATATTTGACCCAAGGCTTTCATCTCTCAATTTCAGATGAGTAGAGTGCAAGTTTTCACTTAGCTTGTTATAATTAGCCTCAATAATATCGAAGTTGAAATAAAATTGCAAGTCATTCATAAAATCTCTCATTCTATTATTCAATATACGACACCTTAGGATCCATTTTTTGATCTGTGGCTTGAACCCCGTATACTTCCACACAGTTGAGTAATTAATCTCTCTCCATGTGTTGTCTATAGATTTGCTGATAAATTTGATTATGATTTGCAATTTGAAAATCAATTGAAATTCGAATACATAGTTCTGCCCGATAATCATATTGTAAGGAAAAGGCAAAGCCATATCTAGGTTTGCACCACAAATGGTGTATTCGTCCGAATGATCTGGGTCGTATGCATTGGGGGGGCCATTGGAGCCGGCTGATGTGATTTGGTTCCTCTCCAAGGACTTGTTCAATAATGCTTTGAAAGTGTGTGAAGTAGGATCTGTTTTCAAAGCTTCTTCCGCATCAAAGGATTTTACATTTAAGATCTCCTCTGTTAGGTCATAAAAATTGTTATAATCGACAGAGAACGTCAGGAAGTGAGTAAAAATATTAGCTAACACATTACTTTCCACAATGTTTTCGTTCCTTATACCCTTAACTTGAAAATTATCATTATTACGATCAAAAGCATCATCGTACAATTTCACTAACTTAGAAGTCGACACAGCGTGCTTGTTCTTCCCCATATCATTGAAAGATTTTTCCAAGAAGGTATCAATCCTTGAAGCGTCCTTGAACATGAAAAGTTTTTGAAACCCCTCTATCAAATTTGTGAGGTAATACCCCTCAAAAATGAGCTTCATCAATAGCTTGTTAGCCCGTTTATAGAACTCGCCAATCTTTAGTTTCACGTCTTGAGAGTATAGATTTTCGATAGGCTGTATAGATTCATTCAAATATTGAAAATCGTGTATACCAGTACAAGATTTGAATATATTTAAATATTTGCCTGTCGCTAAAATTTTCAATTGTATGTCTTTGCTTGAAAATTGGTCTATTAGACCATCAGTCCTCGTCATGTATAGTTCGTCCCAATATTTTTCCATATTGTAACGTATGGGTTCAGACAAATTTTCTGGAAACGTATTTTTCTTTATAAAAAACTCTTCTGACGGATCATCTATACGTCCACTTATTAGCCATTCATTAAGCATCGTAACGTAGTCACTACTAACGATGTCAAAGATTGAAATGAGGAATTCTATCGATACCGGATCACCTTGACAAGCATTAATTTTACTTTGGATAATTTTGAGCACAAGGCCACCCTTGCAAATATCAAGATTTACATTGTCTGTCGCAAGGTCTATAGATCCGGTCTCTTTAAGGTCGTTCTGTATGCTTTTGATGAAATTAGCGAAGTACAGCTCATTTGTTTGATATTTGTATTTACTTCTTTCGACAGTCTCGTTGTGGATACAAAGGATAATTTCATAGAAATGGCTCAACCTGACAGATATCTCTTGATTGAGTGTATTTTCGAAAATGGTTATGTTGAAGTTGGAGTTAAAGTTGAAATCCTCTTCAATCTGTTTGATTATTTGCTGGTACTTTATCATGAACTCGCTGATTTCATAGCATAACTTCTGAACTACTTTTCCAAACTCAGGGCGATCATAGAGTTCTAAAAATCCAATCAACCCCGAATAATATTTCCCATACTTTACCAACTTCTTGGTTATACTCTTCAAACTTATATCCAAATGTTTCGCAATTTTAAAGTCAGGTCCTCTAATTCTGGAACCTATATTATGCACATCATACTTTTCACTGTATCGAATATAACACCCTTCATATCCAAGCAATGAAAATAACAAGTCCCGTATAATTAATCCTTGCTGAATTCTCAAATCGTTAAGTTCGCTTAGCGGAACTGGCCTAATTTTATTTCGCTCTCTTTGAGTCTGATCGAGACAGGAGTCGAACACATTCGGTAGTGTGGATAATATCACCTTGTCTACCTCAAATGCTTCCATCTGCGATGAGACGAAGCTTGTCATACTCAAGTAATTCGTCTTGTAAACTATATCCACTTACATAAAGAGAAAATAAACAAACGCATTTTTTATGAACCGCGAATTAATTGCTATCTGGCGCATTCTCTTCTACTTTAGCTCTTACTTAATTCAAGACTATACAATTGTGACTCACTCTAGCCATTCATTGTCATCACTGTCACTTACCTGTAGCTCTTCCAATAGCTCCTGAGATGCTAGATCTGCTTCCTGTTGTACTTTCGTGAGACCAGAGATATCCTCAAGATATTTCACATCGTTGAGACAATTTTTAACGAACTCCCAGCCATGTTCATTGAACATGTCGAGAACATTGGCTGAGCAAGCAGAGCAATATTTGTAATTCGGGGATTGTAGTTTACTTTGCGAGTAATTATGCAAAAAGCCTCTGATTTGATGTGGGACCTCTTTGAAGATAGCGTCTTGGGACGAGCCATCAGCAGGAGCATATTGCTTATCTGGGTGTTGCAAAATGGACACAAGTAATTCCACGACTAGCGAGGCGGCCATTAGAGCAACTCCTGGCCTAGTTACTGTGCACATTTGGTCTAGGGTGAGTTCCGATAAACTGTCACCAGGTGCAACAACGTCATTGCAATAATAGCACCCCAACCTCAGAGCATGAGGGTCCTGCTGCCGTACGTTACCATGTCGCATTACGAGGTAGCTATCAAATCCTAGTGCTGCATTGAGCACAATTTTACCCTTCGACAATCCCATGATCGTAGGAAGCCATCTTGACTCCCTAGAGTCCATTAGCAAAAATACGACATCGTGCTCGTCGAACAAGCTACTCAATTTGTCAAAATTAGCTTTCAGCAGAACCTCGTCATTTACTGGGTGCCCGATCATAGGCACTTCCAAATTGTGCCCAGACGATCTAACATCCGGGAATATCTGTCGCAATGAATCAGCAGCCTTTGGAGCCTTCCATCCGCCTTTGCCATCATCGCTATAACAATCTTGAAATTGAAAGAGCGGTTGTCTAACCGGATTCGAGTATGAAATCCTTCCATTATCAACAAATGTTATATCTCTCACGCCCCAGCTCATTAGGACCCGAGATACATAACTTCCCAAAGTACCAGCTCCGAGAAGTAAAATCTTTTTGCCACTAATTGCTTCAAGGTTCAAGTTTGGAGCGATTCGCCATTTCATTAACTTCAAATTTAGATCAACAGCCTGTTTAGCTAACTGGTGCGGATCAATTAACAAACCTAGGTCGGCGAGTTTCGGGCCCAATTTTCCCAGATCAAGTCTTTCCCACCCGCTTATTTTTGGTAATAGATGTGAATCAAACTTGTCCTTGTCCACATGTAACTTCCAATGAAATGAAGAACCATTATTTCTGTAGACCAACAAATCAATTGAAACAAAGCCCTTTTGTGCTAACAAGTATAGATAGTTTTTCAATTGCACAGACGGGGCAGTGGAAGGCCCTAAACTTGAATCAATATATATAAATACTCCATCATCTACCAACAGCCGAACTTCGGTTATGTGACTGCCGTCTTTAATCTGAAAAAATTGCTTGAATTGTTGTTCCTTCAAGACCTTCTCAACAACTTCGACAAGTCCAGAAACAATTGTGCTGTCTGAACCAACAATTCGCCAAGGAGAGTGCAACGATGGAAATGCAAACCAGTAATAAAATCTATACTTTTTTAAGTCGCAGAATGTTAGCATATACATTCGGTTAAACTTCCGATAAGATAAGGTTTTTGTATTCGTAATACCTTCAAAAACCTCCGAACCCCATTCTTTCAAAAGACTTTGCTTATCAATACTTTTGAATTCCTCTATAGTATTAACATTGTATATGTTCCCGCTCCATTCGATACTAGAACTGTTTCCTGATTCCTCTTCTCTCGAAGATTCAAAGCTTGTGTAGTCAAAATTAGCAATCGGACGGTCATTGAACTTATTTAAATTTTTCGGATGAGTCGAAAACCCAGTGATTTCTTGCCGGCTAGAGTCTAACTTGAACTTGTTTAATTTAAGTTCTGATAACTTAGTGAAGAATGAGGAGTCCACAAAAGACTGGATAGGTAGGAACTTTATAGTTGTATGATCAGGGGGCACAGGACTCATTTTTCTAGCAAAACGTAGTTCAGAAGTACTCCTGTATTATTGAATCGAAACAGCTCTTGCTTTCTATGTATTTTTGATGTATATTGCGAGATCAAGGATCTTGCTTAGACTATAGCTAACTGACAGGCAAATTTACATAGCTATATAACTGTATGTATATGCAGTACACAGAAATATTCAGAAAGTTGATGTACACTAGGCATTATGCATAGGCTGATCCTCTAAGGTCATATCATCTAGTTCGTCCAACAACTCATCTACTCCAATTTGTGGGGCTTCATCTTCATCTTCGTCTTCATCCTCCATATTATCTTCGGTACGTTGAGGTTGTGGCTCGTCACTGGCCTTATATAAGTTAATTGTCTGTCTCAATTCTTCATCCTCTTCTAACTGTTGCAAGAACAATTCGTAATCTCTTTCGGCACGTTCTTGTTCTTGCTTGGCTTGCCTTGAATCGTCATTAGCAACAATATCCTTGTGTTCCTTGGCCATTCTCTTCAACTTCCACTTTCTACTCTTGGCCTTGCTCGATTTTCTGGCATAATGCTTCTTGACTAATATGACTTCTGGAACACTGTCTGTATCGAGAGTATCAAACAAATCGGAATTAAAATTGGTATTAGTCAAATAGTAACCCAAGCACGAGTCACCAGGATGCAAAATGGCTCCTAAATGAGACCTGACATAGAACGAATTGTCATTTGAGCCCAAATCGCTCGCACGACTGACTGTTACGTCCGCCAAGACATGCTTACCCTTCACATCACCAGTAGGCTCCACATCCAACACTATGAACTCAATTAGTTGGGTCGCGTTAAGCAAGGATGGGAAAGGACTCCTCCAGAAAACAGGGGCAGTCAAGTCGGCGGTTTGAAGAGTGACTGGATCCAAAAACTGAAGCAGGTTGGTCACTTTCGAGCATAAAACCAACCGGGAAATATATCCCAACGAGTGCGACAATTTCTTTGGAAGTACAACCAAGTCATCTCTACATATAGGCACTATCTCAACCGAGAAAGAAAACTTGTAAGATGAAGACGAAGACTGGGTATCAGTACTCACCAACTCCTCGGATTTTTTGTATTTTATAGGCACAACTGCTGACAAAAAGTCGAGCATTTTCACCGCGTGGTTTTTCTGTCCATAGAAGAAATCCAATCCATCCTTAGACTCCTGGATCGAAACAGTATCCAAATGAGCGTTGTGCTTTAAAATCAACTGTTCCAAATACAAGAATGTTCTCTTATGAGGAACCTTCTGCCTGATCTGAACGGTAGCTCTCCATGTGTTGGTGGTGTAAGACTTGGCACAGTCTGGACATTGCATAGCAATAACAACGTATTCTACTTCAAAAGTTTGTTGCACAATGGTATTAGCCATGGCTTCTCCCTGTACCGTGATCTTGACTCGAATACGACGCGAGTGAGGCTCTGTCCAGATGAACGACGCATCCACCAACCTGACTTTGTTCAACCCTTTGAGTCTTCTTAAGCACAAAGCTAACAACTCCCTCGACTCGAGCTGCGCTCTGATCCACTGTCCTGGAGGCTGCAAAAACCTCTCACAGTTTCTGCAGAATGAAACATTTGATTCTCTCGGGATCCCCTCTGTTATGTCCACTGTCAACTTGATACAGTCATAGCACATTACTAACCCTGATGACCCATCCATCGGGACCCCACAGTTGCAACACAACACTGTAGCTACCTGTTGCTGTGGGTCATGTGTGTGTTCTAGCTGTGTGTAATTCGACATGTTAAACTCTACCACTACTTCTTAGTCGCTTCACAACGATAATGACGGCAAATTTTCTTTGTAGGTATGTCTGTATGAATAAAAATTATAATCCTCATCACCAATCACGTGACCATTTAATTCACGTGACCATCTGAATAGAGTCCGCCTAGAAGTTACGTTCTATGGTACCTAAACGCCAACAACCCCGCCAATCAAACCACAGATACTCCAGAAACATCGAAGGAGCATGGTAGAACGGAAGAGAGCTTCATCGGTGATATCAGATGATGGAAATAGGGGGCGGGTGGATAAAAAAATGAAGATTAAAGATGAAATCGACGCGAACGCCGGTGATCTGGTGACGACGGCAGCCGAGAAAGAAGAGAAGGACGGAGAAGGCGAACTACGGGAGCATAAAGAAAACGGAGGAGCAGATGATGATGAAGAAGAAGATGAAGACGACGAAGCCGAGGAGGAAAAAAGAAGGATAACAACGTTCAATTTTGATGGAGTGACATACTCGTTCAAAGAAAGGCCATCAGTGCTCGAAGAAAAAGAGGGAAAAATAGAGTTTCGAGTGGTTAACAATGATAACACCAAAGAAAATCTTATTGTATTGACGGGATTGAAGAATATTTTCCAAAAACAGTTGCCCAAGATGCCTCGAGAGTACATATCACGTTTGGTGTACGACAGATCGCATTTATCGATGGCGGTGGTACGAAAGCCGTTGACGGTGGTGGGAGGAATTACGTATCGGCCGTTTAATAATCGCGAATTTGCTGAGATTGTGTTTTGCGCCATTTCTTCGACAGAACAAGTCCGGGGATATGGGGCACATTTGATGAATCATTTGAAGGACTATGCACGAGCGACCTCGCGGGTGAAACATTTCCTTACTTACGCAGATAACTATGCCATTGGTTACTTCAAAAAGCAGGGATTTACCAAAGAAGTCACGCTAGACAAATCTGTGTGGATGGGTTATATCAAGGATTACGAGGGTGGTACTCTAATGCAATGCTCCATGCTCCCACCCATATTGCGCTATTTGGATCTGGGAAAGATATTATTGCTACAGAAAGCAGCTATAGAAAAGAAAATCAAGATGAGGTCCAAATCACATATTGTAAGGCCGGGGTTACAAATTTTTAAATCAAACAAGAATGCGCAGTTAAATCCTGGCAAAGACATTCCGGGCCTAGCCGAGAGTGGGTGGCTGGAAGAAATGGACAAATTGGCCCAAAAGCCTAAGAGGGGCCCACACTACAATTTCATGGTCACTTTACTTTCCGAACTCACAAACCATCCATCAGCTTGGCCTTTTTCGGTCCCTGTCAATAAGGAAGAGGTAGGCGACTATTACGATGTTATTAAGGAACCTATGGATTTATCAACTATGGAACTGAAACTAGAGAACGACAAATATGAATCATTTTCGCAGTTCTTGTATGATGCCAGGCTAATCTTCAACAACTGTAGGGCATATAATGCAGAATCTACCACATATTACAAAAACGCCACCAAATTGGAAAAGTTTCTAAACAACAAGATTAAGGATAGTGCCGAGTATTCTCATTATCTCGACCAGTAACGTTCGTTAACAATATTTAATTCTTGTATAGTATTTATAATTAAATCATTTAGTTCATAGAGACGGTAGTGCGATACAAAAAATTCAGTTGATAGAATCCCTACTTAACACTTGGTAACAAATACAAATTCCATTGCAGGCACAAAATTCATAAAACTGGACCTATGTCTCCAAAAGTATATTCCTATTCCGATCACAATGACGTTGCCAACTCAGTTGGTAAGTATGTGTTGAAAATCCAAGATAATGCCTTGAAGAGTTCAGGCACCTTTAAACTTGCTATCTCCGGAGGGTCCCTAGGAAAGGTTTTGAAGCAGTCATTGATTGACAATCCCGAAATAGCTCCTCAAATAAAGTGGGATAAATGGGAGGTGTACTTCAGTGACGAGAGATTAGTTCCATTGAACCATCCTGACTCGAATTATGGCCTATTCAATGAAATGGTTTTGTCGAACTTAGAGCAAGGAACGTCCAAACCAAAGGTTGTCACTATAGATGAAAATTTGCTAACTGGTAAAGACGGCCAAGTTGAAGGTGCTGATGAGACAAAGGATAAACTAATTGCCCATGCTTATGCTGCGGGTTTGCCTGAAAATGGGAAGTTCGATCTTATCCTTCTCGGATGCGGCCCTGATGGTCACACCTGTTCTTTGTTCCCAGGCCACAGACTTTTAAATGAAAGATCGGAATCCATTTCTTATATCGCTGATTCACCAAAACCCCCTCCCAGACGGATTACCTTTACCTTCCCAGTTTTGGAAAAGGCTACGGCGATTGCCTTCGTCGCAGAAGGCGAAGGGAAAGCGCCCGCCTTGAAAGAGATATTTAACGATAAATCTAGCAAGTTGCCTTCGAAGTTGGTCAATGAATTGAATACCGGGGCCGAGGTGCTGTGGTTCGTTGATAACAAAGCTCTCCAAGGGGTTGACGTTATTACGTCAAAATATTGAACGCTAACAGTAAATACCTAAACAACGAATAAACATTATAGGTGTGCATTTTTATATAATATTGAGCGTAGTAGCCAGGAACCATATCATGATTTCTTGAATCTCATGCGTGCCAATTCCTCAAAACCGAAAATGGCGCGATATCTAACAGTGAAAATAGGTTGGATTGAAATAGCTCTTACTAAATCTAAGACCATCAACTGTTTCTTAAGATGGGTATGTATGCCGTCAATGTTTGCTGAAAGTCTAGTGTATATTAACTAACACACTACTAGGGTTAGGTGTTGCATTATGGCTATGCCCAAAAAAAAATACGCCCCTCTATGATAAATTAACCACCCTCATGAGTTCGTTGAACACCTTATTTCCGGGACAAGTACCAAGATTTGAACCACATATAACGATTTCTACAAATATAAGCGTGGACTTGAACCAACCAGAGAAAACAAAAGACGATGTGTATAAAATTCTATCCGCGAGCGTGGTAGCGGTTCAATCTTTACCTAGAAATCATTCGAATTTAGTGAGACTAGGAAAGGTTGACAGCCAACGAAAGTATTTCAAGAAACTTTATTTTCAGGTAGCTCGGGATCCCAATCTTATTTCCTTTGCTACTATTATCAGGGAACTTTTCGTTATCTTGCCTGCCGATATAGAGCTGGAGAGCATTAAGCAAAATCCAGATTTATACGCGAAGGATAACCACGGCAAGCATTCAAAGAAGTCTCACAAAAGTTCTCCCGAGCATGCAGAAGCAGAGAGAAAAGTTGAATTAGATATGCCCAAACTCCGAAAAGAAGCACAAGAAAAGGCCTCGCAGTGGAGCGCATCGGAGTTCGACCCCCATCTTTCTCTTGTCTACAGCGGTATATATCCTATAGATAATGCTTTGTGGAGGACAATTAAGACTAGAATTCAAGATTATTTGAATATTGAGAATTGTGACTCTAACGATTTAACTGACAATGGCTTGGGTTGGGATAATGGAGAGTTGAAACTTGTTTTATGTGAAGGTGATGTTAATGAGTGGATTGTTTTAGGTAGTGCCGACTTACACTGAGGTAGCAAAAATAACCACAACGTATTTAATTGTCAATGCAAATAGTCGAATTTACAGCAACCAAACAAAAAATGAAGGATGCGAGGTTCGAACTCGCGCGGACAACTGTCCAGCAGATCTTAAGTCTGCC
Organism: Debaryomyces robertsiae; assembly: GCA_030566065.1. Classification (NCBI taxonomy): domain Eukaryota; kingdom Fungi; phylum Ascomycota; class Pichiomycetes; order Serinales; family Debaryomycetaceae; genus Debaryomyces; species Debaryomyces robertsiae. The sequence continues at coordinate 121,942 of JAJMHL010000015.1, forward strand.
GCCTTAGACCACTCGGCCAACCCTCCAAGAACGTTGGGCTCCTAGTCGGCTGAGCAAAGAAGTATATTCTCAGAGGCGCATCGAGTTATGGTTAACGTTTGGATTTTTGTGTGTTCATAGGGGAGAATAGGATGATGGAACTAGTTCCTGTTACCCTGTACGTTTTCGATGAGGAAAAAAAAAAAGTGATCGAATTGTTGAATCAAAGACAGAGGCATGACGCTGGGTAAATAAAAATTTGTACTCAAGTCGTCAAGAGTGACAATCGTTGACCCGCTTCGACTTTGGCGGCATACGATAAAGGCGTCCTACGTCGTACTTGTACATACTCTAACCATACTTTGTAAAAGCAAAAAGGTCCCAAAATGGTGAATCGCTTCTAGATTCGTATTTTTGAGTGTCTAGAATGTATGCAATCTTAAATACTAATGTATTACTTCAAAATATAAACCGTACTAATACAAGAAGAATTGAATTCATAATCTATCCCAACCAAAGCTCGTAGCCCCCATAGTTATATGCAAATGCTTACCCAAATACCAGTATATCGATTCCCATGCTTCTCATGCGACGAAATGTAATCTACTACGATTGCGCAATACGTCGTTAATAGACGCAATAATACTAGCAGATGGATGATTTAATGGCTTTGCAAAGGTACGATCAATTCCCACTTTGCCATGAACTTCAAGGTCTTTGGGTTGGTATTTGGTAGTGACAGCAATGAGCCCTACATCGTGAAATTTTTCACTCAGTCTTATAGCTCTTGCCAATTCTATACCTGAGATCTTTGGCATTTCGATATCGAGGAAAACAACGTCATACTTTTGCGTAGCGAGTAAAGACATGATCACAGTTGAATCTTGAGACTGATTGATATTGGCGTGCGGGTACAATTTAAGAAGCACCTTGGCCAATATCTTCAAATTCACTAGGTTATCGTCCACAAGTAGAAAATTGTACGCTGTCAAGTTGGGAGTGAACTCCTTGCAATCCTCGAGCTCTATTGGTGATATAAATTGCTGGTTAATATAGTAGTTATTAACGTTAACCTTTAGCTGCGGCTTCTGCCCGGATTCAGTGCTCTCTTTGTGGCTATTCAAAACCTCATTATAATATTTTGTTTCGTTCGCAGGTTTGTAGTGAAAGTACCCCCCCAGCCTGCAATCTATGCTGGGCATCGCCAATGGAGGCGGCGTCTTCAACTGCTCGTTGCACATTACACTGTTTACCACTTCGCTACTCATGCTGCTGATACTTTTGGTGGTGCTTGGACTTGCTGCTAATGGCTCTTGTACTTCATTCATTTGCACCACTTAACCAACTGGTTTCTTGTAGCTAAGCTGATTTTTATCGTGAGGGTCTCCGTGTACTACGTCCTTCTCTACAAAGGAGAGATTATTCCACTTAAATATGGAAATCTTATTCTTGCTAAACATATAGTGGAGGGCTAATGCACCACGTATTACACCAGAGGTACGCACTGCATACAAAAAAAAGAATATTCGAGGGACGCCTTCGAAGACTTGAGGCGGGCTGTTCCAACCGTCGTATCCGTATCCACAATAAATTCCGACGGGCTATCCAGGGCGGTGGAGCGCATAAAGCGGGTATGAGAATTGTATTCCGTTGCCAGGCGCATGAATGTGGAAAATTGGGCAAAATTTTAGCCACCTTGGGGCTTGTCGGCAGTAAAGTTCGTGCCGAAACAGTGAGACATCGGTATGAACTGGAATATAGAATCTAGATTTGAGACGGTATAGAAATTTCACTTATATAATCATGTAGCAGTTGGTTATGGTGATTGCTCCAGACCGATCTCCAAGCAGCAAACGTCATTGGTACCTACATTGACAATTTGCAGGTCAGACCGGGATACCGTGCGGGTTTTACGCCTGCACAACCAAGTCAGGGTGAGACAAGAAGAATCAAGTGACAATCAAGTGAAAATCAAGTGAAACCGATAATTTGCCACAAGGCGCACTTGCAATGGCATCGCTGAAATTTAATAAAGCAAATAACGTTAAGGCTGTCTAACATGTAGGAAGAGGGCTATTTGATCGAGACCAAAAGCAATGTTCTAGCTTCTATGAGGAAGCACAATACATAAAGCTGCAGAGGCGCCACCACGCCAGGCGCGCAGAAGGTGCCCAAGCTTGATGTTTGCTACCCAGTATGATTCGCGAAACATTAAATCTGCCGCCTTTATCCTAACAGGGAAAAAAGTGCACTATGTTTTACTTGTTATAGCTTGCCCGCATATCAAAGCGCAATTGACAGAAGGTAGCTTGCATCTGGGCTTTAGACGTTGATGTGACGCATACATGAGTGCTTAAGCAATAGGTGCCTTTTTAACCGGATCTCATGCAATGTGCAATATCCTTAGATGCCGGAGCTATTACGTACCGACTTTGCAGAGACCCACAAAGACTTTGCACCAGTGTTGATGATTAGAACAATAGCTCAAGATAACTTGCGTGACAGGACTTATCACTACTGAAAACTTTGTGTTCCATACGAGCTTGTATGGCGCAGTGGTAGCGCAGCAGATTGCAAATCTGTTGGTCCTTAGTTCGATCCTGAGTGCAAGCTTTTTTTTTAACACTTTTGTTTTTACAACCATTCTCTGTTACTATTTATACCTATATGTAAATATGAAGGCATCGTCCTTCTTCCGCAAAAGCTACAAGCCTTCTTGATATAGAACTTTGACTTAGTTGTCATCGACACCGTCTCTAGAGTTGAGATGCCCCCCATAAGTACGTGAACTTCCTTTGCAAAATTCTGGTACTCATACCATGAACAAGTACTGATAACAGAAACAAAACATATATCTCAGTTTAAGCCATTGGCGAGAAGCAAAATACCAAGAAAACCTTCGGAGGAAATAGCGATTGACTTGCAGATCAAAAAGTGGCTTAAGCGAAAAGACCTAATTGTGAAAGCATTGAAATATAAACGGACCAACGAGGCAGAGAAAGTAGACCGGCTAATTGTCAAATGGCGTGGAGCATGTCAGCAAGCGTCAAACTACCTTTTGAATTCGATGCAAATCAAGATCATGAACATGGGCGGATATTGCGAATGGAAGAGAAAGCAGAAAGAGAAGCTAGCCAACCATTCGTTTGAAGACGACGCTTACAAAGAAAGTTTGGGTGATTTTGTCAATAGCGAAGAGTTTAGCAACTTGTCTACTTACGAACAAAGCGATATCATGGACCAGCTCAACGACGTGACCAAGGAGACTATGCTGGACGATAGTGCCGCCAGCCCCGAACCATCCATGAACAGCCAGCTAACCATGCAAGAGTTTTATGGTCTCTTGAATCTAGACTATGATTTGGTATATGGCAGTGAAGAGCACTCCATCTAGAATGCTTATGTTGGCAGCCTAGCTGCCAATAAATATTGCAATTCTTCCTAAACCGTACTGTTTCACGATACCGCAAGGTATGACTGCTATCTATAGTAGTGGGAAACCAATACACGTCATCTAGTTTTATTTCGATGCTATTGTACATTCGTCTACATGTAGAGTGGTTTAAAATCCTGCAAGGTTGCATTATGGTAGACTCGACAATCTTTACTAATTAGGAAAAGTAATGAAAATTCAGATGCGGCTCTCGGTAAGTTGGTGAAGATGGCTTGTTTACCAATAGTGATAAGGCCAGTTATTTAGAACTAAGAGGTCGACAGAACGTTACAAGATCGTCCGAGGCAAACTTGAAGGCTTTGTATCGTATTATCAGGATGCCTACCAAAGTAATAATAAATAGAAATGGCGTTGAATCACTCGAGAGTTTCAACAGGACTAAGCTATTGACCTTTCTTGAAAGCTTACAATTCAACTTAGACACGAAACATGTCAAGCCAGCAGAATTAGTAGACAGAACTATTGCAGGATTACCGGAAAGTATAGCTGTGAATGACTTGCTAGAGTTGTTGGCAGAAACTATTGCCACTAAAACGATTTATCATCCTGACCATTCAATTTTAGCAGGGAGAGTAATAGCAACAAAGTTGCAAAAACGAGCCAGTCTGAGCTTTAGTGAAAACGTTCATTGCTTGAAGACTAGCAGAAACGAGAAGCTGGGTAAATTTCAGGGTGTAATATCACAAAAGCTTTTTGAAATTGTCATGAATAATAAAGATAAGTTCGATTCCATTATACATAGCGAGAGAGACTTAGAACTCACCTACTTTGGAATTAAGACCCTAGAAAATTCATACTTGCTAAAATTAGAAGATGAAGTTAGCGAGACACCTCAATACATGTTCCTTAGGGTGGCAATAGGCATCCATGGCGATAATCTTTCTGATATTATTGAAACCTACGAGTTGATGTCCAAAAAATACTTCATACATGCCTCACCTACATTATTCAACGCCGGCACAGATTATCCGTTTCTTTCTTCATGCTTTTTACAAGCCATAGACGATGATTCCATCGATGGCATTTACAAGACGTTATACAAGTCTGCTCTAATTTCAAAAGCTTCAGGTGGTATTGGACTACATGTACATAATGTGAGAGGAAGTGGATCTCGTATTGCTAGCTCAAATGGGAGGTCAAGTGGGCTAGTGCCGATGTTGAGGGTCTTCAATAACACTGCAAGATATGTTGATCAAGGTGGAAACAAACGGCCTGGTGCTTTTGCAATTTATCTTGAACCCTGGCATTGTGATATATTCGATGTCTTGGATCTTAAAAAGAATCATGGTAAGGAAGAGATGAGGGCAAGGGACTTATTTTATGGCTTGTGGATTCCTGATTTGTTCATGGAAAGAGTTAAAAAGGATCTAGATTGGTCATTATTTTCCCCTGATGAAGCTCCATATTTGAGTGATTGCCATGGTGATGATTTCAGACGACTATATGAAACATACGAGCAACAAGGAAAAGCTATGAAGACAGTCAGAGCTCAGCAATTATGGCGTTGTATTTTGGAAAGTCAAACTGAAACGGGTGTACCCTATATGTTGTATAAAGACGCTTGCAACTCAAAGTCCAACCAAAAAAATTTGGGAACTATCAAATCCTCAAATCTCTGTTGTGAAATTATTGAATACTCCTCACCTACAGAAACAGCAGTTTGTAATTTAGGTTCCTTAGCATTACCTGCATTCATCAAGGACGCTGGTGAACATATCGAATACGACTTGACAAAATTGCATTCTGTAACTAAAGTTTTAGCGAAGAACTTGAACAGAGTTATTGATGTGACCGACTACCCTATTGAAAGTGCCAGGGTATCAAATTTAAAGAATAGGCCAATCGCAATAGGGGTCCAAGGTTTGGCTGATTTGTTTTTAGAGCTAAGATTACCTTTCGATTCTGAAAAAGCGAAACGTTTAAATATTCAAATATTCGAAACAATCTACCATGCAGCCATAGAAACTTCCATCGACTTGGCTATCGAGGATTGCCCTTATGACTCTTATGAAGGGTCGCCAATTTCCCAAGGTTTATTGCAGTTTGACTTATGGAAGCATAAACCATCCGAACTTTATACCGATTGGGATGAGCTCAAAGTCAAGGCTAGGAAATATGGAGTCCGTAATTCATTACTCGTCGCTCCAATGCCGACGGCATCGACTTCGCAGATTTTGGGGTTCAATGAATGCTTTGAACCATTCACGTCTAATATATATAATAGGAGGGTCGTATCGGGTGAATTTCAAGTGGTTAACAAGTATTTGTTGAAGGATTTGATAGATTTGGGTATTTGGAATTCTTCCTTGAGAAATAAGATTATCTCAGAAAACGGATCGATTCAAAACATTCCAAACATTCCAAACGAATTGAAATTACTATACAGAACGGTATGGGAAATATCGCAGAAAGCTGTAATTGACATGGCTAGCGATAGAGCCAAGTTCATAGACCAGCTGCAGAGCATGAATATCTATTTGCAAGATCCGACTTTTGGAAAGCTAACAAGCTGCCACTTTTATTCTTGGGAAAAGGGTTTGAAGACTGGAATGTATTATTTGAGAACTCAGGCGGCAACAAGAGCTATTCAATTCACCGTGGACTTGGATGAAGCAAATAAAGTGAACGATGAACCCATTGCTGATATGAGCTTGCTAAAAATGAAGAGGTATATTCCACCCCAACCCACGGTACAGAATGCGACAAAGAAACATGGAATGGATGATATGTATCCATATAAAGATGTTAAAAGAAAACAGCCTGAGTATTATTTCACACCTGAATCTCGCACGAGGTCCCCGCTGCTTGATAATGATGACAGAGACGATGGTTCAAACGAGGATGCATATGATATTTATGACAGCACTCCTATCATCTGTGATATTAAAAATGAAGGGAATTGCGATTCATGCTCGGGATAAATTATGCCCCACGTCTCTATTCAATCCGGTCATAAACTATATACTTGTACATACTGATAGACTACCTTCTTTGATTTCTGTTTGCAAAATCTGCTATTTGCGAAATACCGTCTTTTGTAACGAAGAATCTCATCTTGCTTTTATTCGACCAAATCAAAACACCAACCTCGGCAGCGTAATTGTTTAAAGCTTCAAATTCTTGTTGATTGGCAAAATCTTTGAACAAATAACCCTCGAACGTTTGAATTCTATCAAGTTCCAATTGCCACAATTTGATTTGATCAACGACGGTTGGCGGCAAAATCTCAAGCCTGTGCTGAGCGACTGATGCCATGCCATTTTCATTGGCAACCATTTGTGACTGCGGTGCACCTCCCGCTGTGTTAATATTATTACTGATATCAAACTCGATCTTTTTATCCAATCTTTCTTTGGCTAGTACTTTCATTTGTGAGTGTGCATGCGTTTCCAAAAACTTGATAATTTGATCGGCCGTTATACCATTATATAATGCGTTTCTTATAGATTCTCTAGTGATTTGGCCACACACCATATTCGAGAATCTTGTCTTTAAATGAACAAATAAGTTTAAAATGGCTATCTCCAATGGTGAATTGGTATATGCATATATCTTAAAATTAGTTTCAAGGATGATTGACCCTTGATTAGTGTTAGATGCTATATTTTGTTGCTCTTCGGCTTCGCTTGTAGCCGTCTCTAATGCCTGGTCTATAGCCATAGATGGTGTTTTCAATGCAGCAGAGTCGGAAGTCAAGGTAGTGGCGAGTCTCGTCGGATAAAATCTCTCAGAATTATCTGTTCTCTGATATATCAAGCCGTATTCCTTCAAGTCAGCCAACATACTAATTTGCGTCTCACTCAAGCTTGAAATGGTATACCCTTTACCTAGCTCCAAGGACCCCAAAATAAAAATAAAGTTCAAGACATCCACGGGGTCCATATTCAAATCTTGGGTTAAGCTCAAGTATTGCAATAGCAAGGTCCAAATTTGGGCATTGACATCTTGTAATAGGAACTGAAAACCAGTATTAGTGATATTGAGCTTACTAGCACTTGTACCTGGACCCTCCATTAAACCCCCCAGCTTCAAAAGCGACAAAACAGAGTTAGAAGGCGTTATACTCAATTCGGTCCCCACCATGAAGTGTAAAATACTTTCCCATTTCTGCGATGCAAAAGAATCCAAAAACTTGATTGTAACCCCTTCCTTATCGACGGTAGTTGTTAAATTGCCGAAGGCATTAGATGCTTGTGAACCCGTAAGACAATCACGAAAATTTTGTCTAAACGTAGGATGGAGCCTTATGTGTGACCCACCGCTGTCTTCCTCGATCAAATGAAGCGCCCTCAACCGCTTCAATGCCTCGAATTGGAACTTCCTTGCTGAAGGCTTGCTCCACTTATCCAAATCCTTCAATGGTACCGGTGATTCGTAGAAAAGCATAGACATAATGTAGAATTTCGCTAACGGTGGTAACAACCTGAAAATTGATAAGCATGTTGCCGGCGCCTCGTAGAGTTTCGACTGTATTTGTTTCGGCAAATTCTCTAAATGTTCGTTGACCGTTGCCTTGAACAAGTTACTGGACGACATTCTCCTTCTCACATCTACTAAGTTAAGCTTGACATCTAGTTCTCTTGAAGTACTATCGAGCTAAAGAGTCAGGGTCGTGCGTTACATAATCAAGTGTATATGGAATTTTTTTCAATGAGAAGAGGTTTGAATTTACCAATACCTTTGGACGAGTCTACACAAGACGTGACTGAGGAGAATAACATGGGAGGTCGAAGAAAAGGTTCTCAGGCGACTTCTGCAAGCATGGAAACTGACGAGGCGTTCTCTCAATTGCTACAACCAGAATATAAGGGCAAGAAGTTAACCGATCAGATCAACACCGCTGATGACAAATGGAATTTATTGCCGGCATTCTTAAAAGTGAAAGGATTGGTGAAGCAACACTTAGACTCGTTTAACTATTTTGTTGATGTCGACTTGAAAAAGATCATCAAGGCGAATGAGTTGGTATTGTCGGATGTGGATCCAGAATTTTACTTGAAATACCTTGATATCAGAGTGGGCCACAAGTCAACCTCTGCACCCGGCACAAAGGAGGTTATTTTACCCCCACATGAGTGTCGATTACGTGACTTGACGTACTCAGCGCCGATATACGTTGATGTAGAGTACACCAGAGGCCGAAAAATCATTATGCATAAGGATCTTGAAATTGGGCGTATGCCGATCATGTTAAGGTCCAACAAATGTATCTTGGATGGAATCGATGAACATCAGATGGCACGTTTTGACGAATGTCCCTTGGATCCTGGTGGGTATTTCGTTGTCAATGGTACTGAAAAAGTCATATTAGTGCAAGAACAATTATCCAAGAATAGAATCATTGTGGAAGCAGACGAGAAAAAAAATATAGTTCAGGCGTCAGTTACATCGTCCACACACGAGAGAAAATCTAAGACTTATGTTATCACTAAAAATGACAATATTTATTTAAAGCATAATTCCATTAGTGAAGATATCCCTATAGTTATCGTGTTGAAAGCAGCAGGAATCACCTCAGATTTAGAAATATTGCAATTGGTCTGCGGAAGTAATCCTCAGTATCAGGACTTGTTTGCAGTCAACTTTGAAGAAGCTGCCAAATTAGAAGTTTTCACTCAGCAGCAGGCATTGAACTACATCGGAAAAAGAGTTAAAACTATAAGACGGGCGGGCGCTCCGAAGTTATCTCAAATGCAAGAAGGTATAGAAGCAATAGCAACTACTATAATAGCACATATAACGGTTTCTGACTTGCAGTTCCGTGAAAAAGCGTTGTACATCGCGGCGATGGCAAGGAGAGTGTTAATGACAATGGATAATCCAAAGATGGTAGATGATAGAGATTATGTGGGTAATAAGAGACTAGAATTAGCGGGACAGTTGATGTCTTTACTTTTTGAAGACTTGTTTAAAAAATTCAACTCTGATTTCAAGGCAAATATTGATAAGATATTAAAAAAGCCAAGTCGGACACTGGAATTTGACGCATTATTATCAATCAACATACATTCAAACAATATCACTATGGGTATGAATAGGGCAATTTCTACTGGTAATTGGTCCTTGAAACGTTTCAAGATGGAAAGGGCAGGTGTTACACATGTTTTGTCGAGATTATCATACATATCTGCATTGGGTATGATGACTCGTATTTCGTCTCAGTTTGAGAAATCTCGTAAAGTGTCGGGTCCCAGAGCTTTGCAGCCATCTCAATTTGGTATGTTGTGTACTTCAGATACGCCTGAAGGTGAAGCATGTGGTTTAGTTAAAAATTTGGCTTTGATGACACATATAACGACTGATGATGAAGAGCTACCTATAAAAAAGTTATGTTACATTTTAGGTTGTGAGGACATCCTAGGAGTAGACTCAGCCACTTTGCATTCGGAGGGAAATTTCGGAGTATGCTTAAATGGTACCTTGATTGGTAGCACGCGATTTCCTGTCAAGTTCGTGCGTGATTTCCGCCGTTTGAGAAGGACCGGTAAGGTGTCGGCCTTTATATCTATTTACACGAATGCTCATCAAAGTTGTGTTCATATCGCTACTGACGGAGGTAGAATTTGCCGACCATTAATCATTGTTGACGAAAATAATAAAGGAAAGGTTAAAAAGGAACATTTAGCCAATTTGATGTCCGGAAAGTGGGCCTTTGATGACTTCTTGAAACATGGCTTAGTGGAATATTTGGATGTCAATGAAGAAAATGATTCATTGATTGCCTTGTATGAGAAAGATTTACTAGAATATGCACATCAAAACATAACTCACTTAGAAATAGAACCCTTTACTGTCTTGGGTGCAGTTGCAGGTTTGATTCCTTATCCTCATCATAATCAGTCACCTAGAAACACCTATCAATGCGCTATGGGTAAGCAAGCTATTGGTGTCATCGGGTATAACCAATTTAGAAGAATTGATACTTTATTGTACTTGATGGTTTACCCCCAGCAGCCAATGGTGAAGACCAAAACAATAGAATTGATTGATTATGACAAGTTACCTGCTGGTCAAAACGCAGTGGTCGCGGTCATGTCTTACTCTGGTTATGATATTGAGGATGCCTTAGTGCTAAACAAGTCATCCATTGATCGGGGTTTCGGCCGTTGTCAGGTTTTGCGTAAGAACACGATTAATTTAAAAAGATACCCTAATCATACAAAGGATGTGGTTTCGGGTATGAGAGTTGATGAAAACGGTGAGGCTATTTTCCCTCATGCAGCTTTGGGCCCAGATGGTCTCGGTGAAGTTGGCATGAGAGTAGAAAATGGGCAAGTTTATGTAAATAAGTGCGTCCCAACGAATGCTGGGGAATCAGTGTTGGGCGATCCAAGTCATAATCAACCACAGAGTGTTGAAAGTCATAGAGAAACACCCGCATTCTACAAGGGCCCCGAACCAGCTCACGTAGATCAAGTTATGATGTCAGTAAGTGACAATGACCAAGCATTAATCAAAGTCCTTTTAAGACAAACCAGAAGACCAGAATTAGGAGATAAGTTTTCATCCAGACATGGACAGAAAGGTGTCTGTGGAATCATTGTTCAGCAAGAAGACTTGCCATTCAATGACGACGGCATCTCGCCCGATATAATTATGAACCCGCATGGTTTCCCATCTCGTATGACAGTCGGAAAAATGATCGAGTTGATTTCGGGTAAAGCTGGTGTTTTGAATGGTACTTTGGAATATGGTACCTGTTTCGGTGGCTCCAAATTGGAAGATATGTCAAAAATTTTGGTAGACAAAGGATTCAGTTATTCTGGTAAGGACATGTTATATTCTGGTATCACTGGTGAGTGTTTACAAGCATATATATTCTTTGGCCCCATTTATTATCAAAAATTGAAGCATATGGTCTTGGATAAGATGCATGCTCGTGCCAGGGGGCCCAGAGCCGTATTGACTAGACAACCTACGGAAGGTAGGTCTAGAGATGGTGGTTTGAGATTGGGAGAAATGGAAAGAGATTGTGTGATTGCCTACGGTGCTTCCCAGTTGTTATTAGAGCGGTTGATGTTGTCATCCGACGCTTTCGAAGTTGACGTGTGTAATCAATGTGGGTTGATGGGCTATAATAGCTGGTGTACGACTTGTAAGAGTGCCGAGTACATAATCAAAATGACTATTCCTTATGCTGCAAAATTGTTGTTCCAGGAATTGTTATCTATGAATATCGCACCAAGATTACAATTAGGTGATGTATTTTAAACCTAACCTTGACCTTGATTTATGTCCTTAGTCTTTCTGTATATCTTATCGTAATAGACATTTTGTACAATAGCTGAAAGCTTTCGATTTACGTGTAGGTGCATAAGTGGGGAGCGCAATATGCTGTTTGAGGAAACTTTTTTGTTCGTCGATCGCTACTATTTTGCAAAGACTGTCCTACAAAATATATCCACAAGACATTCTCAAAGTTCAAAATTTTTAATAAGTGTCCTAACAAATGTTACTGCCCCAATCATAAGCTTTGTGTCTAATGTGCTATCTAAGTTATGTGTCTACAATTTTAATATTTGTCCTTTTACGTAATGGTTATCAATCGATGATGAAAATAAATCATCCTTTTTACATGCTTTTCGCAGCCGCTAAAAATTAAAGCAGCTCCTACCAGAAAGCTCCAAACCTTTCAACTTCCTATCCAGAAACATAAATAATGCATATCCACTGCTCTGTTTTCAGAATTCTTCTCTTTTTATCTGACTATTGCGTACTTTCTTCACTTTTTGGCCAACTATATGCAACAGAAAGTCGTACTAAAAACCCCTTACCAAAGAACTGTAGTTGCAACAAAGTAGTGTGCTAACCAATATCATGTCGCGTAAGAAAAACCTTGGAAACGGATACGATCATGCTATTTCTATGGCGATTTTGAAATCTAAGCGTCCATCATTTGTTAACGATCATTATATGTCGTAGGCAGGATGACGTCTCCTCCTACAAGAGCCATGTTGCGGCCAAAAATCTTATTTACCTGCGGTATAATACTGCTACTTTTTGTGTTAGCTCATGCTACCAAATCAGCCCAGTTGGATCTTGAGGACGCATTATTTTTGACGAAGAATACGTTTAAAGAATTTAAGGAGCAGTATTTAGGAGGGGATAAGAATAGCGGCTTCATGGTAAATTCAACCATGGTACCTGTGAAAGTGCTTGATTTTGACTTGCAATATCCGTTTGATAACGTCGTGAATTCAATATTTCCAATCGATTCTACGATTTCGTACAATGTGTCTGATGCATCAGGCCAAAATACGGTAAATCGAAAAATTGTTGGAAGATATGCTTCCTACAGTCCTATAGTTACTGGTCACTTGTCCTCTAGCTACAGAGTACTCTCTGAAGACGCATGTACCCCATTTAATAAGACGGAGTACGCGGATTTGGAGGATAAGATTCTAGTTTTGTTGAGAGGGCATTGCAGCTTCGTTGATAAAGTGTCAAACATCATTGTCTCTGGATTAAATCCCCTGAGTATTATCATTGCTAATGACGAGCCTTTCAGGGGTTTGATTACAATGTACTCCAGCTCGTTCAACCAGGACGGCTCCTTGAGTACACCTATAATTTTCATTACAAATGAAAGCTATAAAGAATTGGAAGACTTACAGTCACATAATATGGTCTTGACCATATCAACCATAGCATTTGGCAGTTTGATGAATGTGGTACTTTCTATGATTTTGTCTCCACCATTATTAATATTTTGTCTCTATTCGTTCATCAAATGTGTGCAACATTGCCGAAGGAAACAAATCAACAGGGCCAACGAAAATTTTGTTAAGACATTGCCTGTGTACATTTATAATAAGAACCATTTGATAAATACCAGGAAGTTTTACGATTATCTAAAAGTCACCAAACAGATCGATAGCGCCCCCTTTGCTGATTCATCAGAAACAAATTCTCATATGGACTCCACTAGCATTTCATCGCCCAAAATGAGCAGATCTTCATCAAAAGCATCGATGAATAATTTTATCGTTAATGGGATTGATGTCAAAGCCATGGCTGATCAGTTGCACATCCTCATAGCTCCAGACGATTTTTTCATTGCCTATAAATGCTCCATTTGTCTTGAAAAATTCAAAGCGTTAACGTCACGGGTATTAGTACTTAACTGCAAGCATTGTTACCATGAAAATTGCTTGTCTAACTGGCTAATTAACTTCAGAAGAAGCTGTCCTTTATGTAATAATGTTATAAAGTTCAGTACCTCGCCATATTTGCTCAATGATCTGGCATCATCCAATTATGGCACATTCGACGGGGACTTGGAGTCGCAAATTCTCCCACAGTCGCTCGTATCTGCTCAAGACAATGCAACGCGAGTGTCTAATGAAGCTAGTCTCCGTACCAACGATGCGACCCGTCTGAGATCAGATTCCATGTACGCGGAACCGTTTTTGTGGACCAGCACAAGCCAAAACTCTCCCAAATCGTCGATCCCGGATATCCTTCCACCTCCTACACCATCAGCAAAAGGTCATTCAGCCACTTTTGAAGGGCCTGCAGCTACTTTGGGTAGCAAGCAGCCTCAAGTGTCTAACGCTAGTGTCGCTGGCTCGAACGTTAGCGATTCCTCTTTCATCACCGCTGAAAGTCAATTTGAAAGCAAAGCAACCTCTTCCTCCCCTTTGAAATTCTATTCCAAGCCTTGGCAGATACTCAGTCGCCTTTCTTCACAAAAATTGGACTCGCTTGATGAGATCAGTTCAAGCATCGATTCAGATTTCGCAACTCCGAAGAGAGAACCTAATCAAAGCGGTATCAATGACAGATCCGAACAAAGTTCTGGACAAGATAGCTGAAGTAGTCAGTCGCTCGCTGGTGAGCATGTCGTGTTTCTTGTTCATGGGGATAACCAGGCTAGGTCTACTAGTGGCAGTTTATCTTCGACCCCATATATAGTCACGTGCCATAATGAAACGAAAAATAACTTCACTTGTAGAAATACTGGACATATTAGGTGGTTTGAGTAAATTAATAGTCAAAATGGAAGGAGGTAGTGACCCTAATGTGCTGGTAAATATGGGTGCCGATGATCCCAGGATAAAATTGGGAGACGGCAATCCAAATGACCCCGAGTCGGAAGTTGAGATACAAAAAAATACCAGACAGGCGAAGAAGAGGAAGAAGAAGGTTGAAATTGCTTGTGTGTACTGCCGTAGATCCCACATGATTTGTGATGACTCGAGACCATGTCAAAGGTGCATCAAAAGAGGAATAAGCCATTTGTGTCACGATGAGCCATCGAATTCAAGGCAGCGCAAGAAGGCAGCGTCGTTATCCAAATACCCAGATGAACAGCCAAGTACCCCAGACATGTCATCTGCCACACCGACTCAAAATATCCCGAAACAAACCATTGACCAAAATTACCAGCAACGAGAGCAAAGGAATCCGTTGCCCATCGCAAACCTGCAACCTTCAAAAAGCATCAATAACTCTGTATTATCCCAGACTATGCCCTACAATCAAGAACCATTTTTTTATTCTGAGCACGCTGGAAGTGAATTCAGTTCTTTGAATGACTTCTTATCAATGATAGACGACCCCGATTTGGTGCATGGTGCTTTGAATGATGACACTAATAATAATGATTCCTTGTACACTTTTGGAATAGGCGGCACGAATGGTAATACTATTGCCAATGTTGATTTACCCAATGACACCAATAATAATAATGTCAATAGCTTGAGTAATATGTTGGCATTTTCTTCAAATGCTAATACCTTTCCGTCTGCGTTCTCTAATGAACCTGATACTATCCAGCAACAACTGCTGCACCAGGCTCAGAACCAACTTCAAAATCAAACTCAGAATCAACTTCCCAATACAATCCCAAATGTCCCCAGTAACGCATACACTAAATCTCAGTCTCGTCCTCCACTTGCTGCTCCTCAAGGCCCTTCTCAGGGAAGCCATAGCCAGGCACAACAGCCATCAATATCAGATGCAGCCAGAGACAAGTTTTTTTTGACAGCTGCCGACCCAACTACCGAAATCTCTCCAGAGGAGAGGTTGAAACAGGTTATCAAAGCTAAATTGGAAGCAGGTTTGTTGCAACCATACAACTATGCAAAGGGTTACGCAAGGTTGCAAAGTTATATGGATAATTATATGAACTTGTCGAGTAGGCAAAGAATTTTGAAACCTTTATCCATTTTCCGTCCTGCTTTTAGAGCGATTGCAAGGACCCTAAAAGATGTTGATTTGGTTTTAGTTGAAGAAAGCTTCGAGAGAATGTTGCTAGATTACGATCGAGTGTTTACCTCCATGGCTATACCTGCTTGCCTCTGGCGTCGGACGGGTGAGATCTATCGCGGAAATAAAGAGTTCGCCTCTTTGGTGGGTGTGATGACCGATGATTTGAAGGACGGCAAATTAGCGATTTATGAATTAATGAGTGAAGAAAGCGCTGTAAACTTCTGGGAAAAATATGGTGCTATTGCATTCGATAAAGGCCAGAAGGCTGTCTTGACTAGTTGTAATTTGAGGACGAAAGACGGGATTAAACGAAAAAGTTGTTGCTTCAGTTTCACAATCAGGAGAGACAGATACAATATTCCCAGCTGTATAGTCGGAAATTTTATAGCCATCGACCCTTAATAGTGTTGTAACATTACGAGATCTATAAATACAAAAAGTTGGATCTATTTTGACTAAATCTAATTAGGCTAAGCTTACTCTTCATCTTCTTCGGAATCTTCATCGTCAAGACCTTCTACTTCTATGTCTGAACCATCACTTGTAGCATTGTTTGCAGCACGTACCTTTTCCTCTTCTTCAATAGAATCTCGAAGGACGCGTAATCTCTCTTCCTTCGCATGCCTTTGTACAACAACATACAGGCCTAGCGGTGTCTTCTCCCAACTGAAATCCTTCAAAAAGAGCTGAACCTCACTCTTATTCGATGGCCCATATTCAACGTTCGACCTTTTGCTTGAAATGAAGTTGGCATTGGCGTTCAACTTCTCTACCAACTGCTGTAGTTGCTTATTGAACTTAACATTCTTAGATTTTTTCATAAACCTTCTCAATGATAGAACGGCAGGAGTAACTAGCTCGGGAAAAGCGATACTCTTCGAGTGTAGAACAAAAAATTCGCCTGTTAACTCTACGAATTGCTCGCATAACCCATCTTGGTAAACCTTGGTCCCCAAGTAAGCTTGATTGACTTTGATATTGTGATCGAAATCAACTGCTTGTAAATTCGAGTGCTTTGGCAGTTTTGTTATGGCCGTTGAGCCCAAAATCTCAGAAATCAATGGGAATATGGGAATAAAGACACCTGTGGATTGGGACAATCTGAGCAAGGACCTGATCAAATAAAATCTTAACGGGAAAAATTGAGCTGTGGGAATTAGTCTAATAGCACCTAAGGTAACCTGAACCAAAGGATATATTAATTGTCTCAAAGGGGATTCCTTAGATTTGTGGTTTAATAGTTCTATTTCGGGATTACAGTGTTGCGATAGAACTCTCGACCAAAAATCAAGGGAATGACAATATTGCCAGTTATAAATCGCCTTAAACCCTTCCTTCGCATTCGAAGTTGCATTTATACTGTTTCTTAAGTGGATAGCCAATTGTCTAACATATTCAAACCCAATTTGATAGGACAAGGTTTCGTCTATACCAAATAATTCTGCCGCAGAATTCTTACAGAAATTGATCATTGGCATTGTGTGGACGTTAGTTTTGCGACAGTTTTGTAAGAAAGATGAGTAGACCAACTTCAATACCGTTTCTAAAATGGATTTTGGGAATTCCTTGACGACATTATTCAAGAAGGCAAACGTTGCAATTTGAGTCTCAACATCGGTAGTTGTTGCCCAGACACTTACCACCGAAGATAATATTTCCTTCAATAACCGCCTATATGATAAATAATACGGGAACACCTCCTGGAGTGAGGATAAGATTAAGGCTGCGGTTTCAGTGTTTGTAATGTCTTTCAAGAGAGTGATATATGAGCCAGCATGCGATTTTAAAATGTTGGAGATCTGGGTAACATTAGAATTTTTTTGAGGGATACTTCTTGCGCCAGTCTGCTGATGAACTTTATATTTGACAAGTTTCTGAATAGCTTCCGGTAACCTCTGTAATGCTAACAACATTAATTGATTGAACGCTTCAGGGTCCGTTACGGAGTATTTGTAGTCTTCATTGTTTGCGTTATTAATGTTAACAGCTGCTTTGAATGCCATGGATATGTTCCTAATGATTTTTGCACTTGGTTTAATCAATTGTTGCTGCCACTTGCTTACTAGACTGGTGGTGATCTCGACCTTCTTGGACAGATCTTGAGATTTCACATTTTCATCGATCTTTCCTTTCTTGGCTTTCTGCTCATCTACATCTTCCTTGTCCTCCTCCTCCTCTTCTTCTTCTTCGTCACTTATAGCATCCAACGGATTTACACCTTCGAAATCCAACAACTCCTTGTCATTATTTTGTAAGTACTTGTAAAACTCGGGATCTCTATCTTCCAAAGCTTTCAAGTCTTGCTGCATCGCTTCTTCATCTTCTTCTTCCGAAGACGATTCTTCATCTTTTTGTTCCTTTCTTTTATTCTTCTCCTTTGGGACCTCAAAACCGCCTTCAAAAAATTCATCTACGGGCATATCTTCGAAAACCTCCTTTGGTCGGTTGACTGTTGAACGGGTGTCTTCGCTGTCATCGGATTTATGCGCCTTTTTGCGTGAGCCAATTTTCTTGTTATGTTTCTGAACCTCCCTACGGTGTTCAATAGTATGCTTCAAGTGCTTGTTTTGAAACTTCTTAGTAGCTTTCGATGCTTTGGCCATGATGAAGTTAGCTATAAACCAGCGATATAGGTACAGTAGAAAAAATTGTTCATTATAATAATGCTCATCAAAAAAAAAATGTGATGAGATGGTAATAGTTTTTGTGTCACATTATAAATGTATTTACATAAAGCTGTCGAATTTACCAGTAAAAGCGTCCGATAGCCAATGCAAGAGTTTATCATAAACTATATCATTAGAATTATGGTAGTAAATGGAATGATCATTATCAGGGAAAACGTGGACGTCGTAATTCTCTAGACCATTCAAATTCAAACGATCTAGTAGCCACATCAGATTTTGTAGATGCACATTATCATCAGCAGTTCCATGCATGAGGAGAAATCTCTTGAGAAATTTGAGATTTTGAACCTCCTTTATGAGTGAAGTCTTTGCATAGTTTTCATTTTGGGACGGTAAGTTCATGTATCGCTCAGTGTAGATAGAATCATAGAAAAGCCAATTTGTGACAGGAGCAACAGCCATGCCAAATCTGAAAGTGGCGCCTTTGTCGTACTCTAGAGTCTTCAAAGTTGTGAACCCCCCGTAGGACCAGCCCCATATGGCGGTTTTATCCTTATTCACAAATTTTTTATTCACTTCCAAATATTCTGACACAACTGTAGTCAAATCTCTCGGCTCCCAAAAACCTAGTTGTCCCGTAGCGAAAGACCTAAAATTCCAGTCCTTACCTCCTGTACCTCTAGGGTCAATTATTAGGACGATGGCGTCAAGAGAGGCGCTCACAACGTCCTGAAAGTCAATGTTATACTTTTTGTCGACCGTCTGGGAGCCGGGTCCACCATAGACATGTACCAAAAGGGGATACTTACGACGATTAGGATCGAAGTTCGGAGGCAAAATTTCGACTAAGTTAAGCCTAACAGAATTTTTCTTATCAACTTCTATAGTCTTGAACAATTTTGTGGGCAAGTTAGTTCTCAGTAATGATTCCTCGAGAACCTTTACATGATTTATTGGCTTGATGCTTTTTAGAAATGTGTCGATGCTTGCAGTATTCTCTTGAGTCAGTTCCTTCAAATTGTACACGTTTGCCATATTCACTAATTTTTGCCACGGAGCATTTGGACCATTGTACTTGAGGTTGAGATACTGTCCATCATCGCTGAAATCGAAATCAAATACACCATCATTACTAATATTCGTTATCGGTGTGACCGACCTACTTTTTTCGGATAAACTTATGGCTATTAAATGAGAATCCATAGAGCTTCTTATTGTACTCAAACAATAAACAACATCTTCATTCTCATCGAAGAAAACTGGTGAATCGGGGATAACATCCCATTCACTTGACTCTGTTAGCATATCTGAAGGCTCGGGAGAAGAAGCTTTTTCATAAAGCCCTAGATGAGTGCGGTTATTGATCACTATCTTGTCAATGTAACTGTTCTCTGAGGAGTTATTGGGAACAATGGCGATGGGAGATGTTTTCTCGACCCATCCATTATACTCTTTGGTCGTGTTCAAATTATAAATTTCGACTATCTCGTTTGATTTGTATGGTTGAAACAACTGCTTACCCAAGACTTTGCTTGTTCGATCTGTGAGCTTCATCAAGAAATTATTATCATCAATCCAAACTCCGTCATATACGATGTAGTCTTCACCAAGCTTAGAGTCTTTAACGGTCAATTGATATGATCTATTGTTAGCTAGATTAAAATTATGAATAGACACTTGTGGATTAGGCGTACCTGGCTTCGGATATTTAATCTTTTTTCTTGTCGGATATTGTTTAGTGTCACCAATTCTCTTATCATCTATCTCTTCATATGTTGCACTGATTTCATGCGAATCCTTAATATAATACTCCAATTCATATTCTGGAACGTTTGTATCGTCAAGAGATATATATACTAGATTCTCTTGGTTGGGCGACCACCAATAAAACCTATCGTCTGCAATGACTTCCTCTTCATAAATCCAATCTGGCTTTCCATTGAAAATATGCGAGGAACCGCTCTCCGTTAGTTGTGTCACTTCACTCGTATTCAAATTTTTCAAATAAAGATTGTGCTCGAATCCAAATACTATATGGTCTCCATTTGGGGAAAAATCTGCGAAGTGAAGCTTATCTAGCTTTACTGGCTCTAGCCCTTCCTGATCTAATTTAGATGGTGATACCTCCAGAGGTTGAATAGGTATGTATTCTTCAAGCACAGGATTAAATAGCCAGTATATAGCGAACGACAGATGACGCCATTGAGGTATAATATCAGTTGCCACAATATGAAAATTATGATTTAACTGCTCTATTGATTTTCCAGGGTTTAAAATCAACTTTTGAATGTCGAAAAAATCGTTCCTATAGGAAAATCGTGAGTTATTTATCATAGTTTCGGATGACTCACTATCAGCTTGCCTTATAACGAAACTTCTTTTCGGTCCCCTACTTAGATAATGACCACCAGTCGTTGCGTGAACAGGCCTCTGCTTTGATGACAACCATGACACGCATTCCTGAAACGGAAAGAAAGTCCCACTCCTATACAAATCTATGGTCAAGTTTCTATTTTGGGGATTGTAAGAGCTTAAAGTTACGTTTTGACCGCTGAGCATTATGTTCGTCTTCCATCTCATATCTGATACTAGCGTCAGAGCCGACCCGTGGGAATAGAAAATGATTCCGATCACCCATAATAGTACAAATATCAGACCTGCTATGGTGCATGTCCTGCGCTTAATTACTCCGAAACCCTTATAACGTAGAAAAGCCGCTTGGAATTTAGCATCGCTATGGAAGTCGTAAGTACTTCCCTTTCGCTTGGAATAGCTATCAAGGCCATTAAGGACTTCCGAGCAATGAGACTCGAAAGATTCTCTGCCAGAACTATCTGTGTCTATATCTGATGCTCGTCTCTCTAAATCCGTATCAATAGACGCCTGACTCGCTAATTCATACTCCTCTGTACCTCTGGACTTTGAAAACCACATGAGTTACACTATTGATTCTCTCAATGAAAGCCTTCAATTAACCAACTTCCATAAGGTAATGCCTAAGCTCCCTATCTTTAAGGCACCTATGTTCTTCTGGACGAGTTCCTTGGCGACACTGGACCTTATTACTCTAATGGGTGCTTAAAGGTTAACTGCAGACGATCAGGGCCTAATCTGCGAAACGCGTCTTTTGCAGTTTATTCACTTAAGCCTTGTTTTAAGCTATACTATAGAATTAGTGATTTTAGCTCGAACCCGGGAAGCTGCCGAAGACAAGGGTGTAACCAGTGAATGTTATTGTGGGATCGTAAGTATGAGCTATAGCCAAGCAATAAGTATTTATTCACAACTTTTCAATCCACAAGCCGAGAAAGATGAAAGTTTTTACAGAGCTCTCTTCACCGCTCCTATGCACATGGAGGCCTTGTTATCGAGCCTAAGGGTGAATACTGATGACTTAACAAGCTTGAGCTCGAGCGGTTATAACACAGTTGTATTGAGGGAATTATTCGTCCACGGAGTAAGCATTTTGGCGAATGTAATGTGTTGTCCAGAAGAAGAAGTGGTTGAACAACCCACGGTGGAGGAAAAAAAAGCTACGAGTACTGACAGAAAAGAATGTGAATCCATTGCTAGCAGAGCCTCTATACGAGCGGAATCTTTGGCATCATTCGATCACGAAGGTGAAGATATCACATCTTTGAATGGTACAATGCCCAGCGGATCTAATTCGCACTTTTTGGGCGAATATGACGATGGAGATGACATAACTAACTTGGGTGGAGATGAAAGAACCAATACAAATAGTGTCGGCAACATTTCCTCCAAGCTTAATGGCTTGAATGTCACTTCACGCTCCAATAACAGTTTTTTCGGGGACTTGGACGAAGACATAAGAATTGAGCTAGTGAGTAATATTTTACAGATTTTTCAAGCCTGGTTCATCAATATCCATACTGCAAACGCAGGCAGAAACAAGCAGTATAGCTCAGGTGCTTCTCAAAGTAGTGATCTAATTACGATTTTATTCGAGTCGCCAGGTGCTGGGCCCAGCGTCAAACTTGAGGAGTCCTACTTGTACGAACTATTGAAAATTTGCAACCATTATTTGAATTTTGCTATGAATTTTGTCGAGCAGAATCCATCTTTGGAAGAATACAAGAATTTGTCAGTGGTTAAAGAAATAATATTTCTTTTATTTGAGATATTAAAGACAATATTTTCCTCGTTATTGTATCACAAAGAGTCTGGCTCGGAGCTGGTAGTCAGCAAGACCCTCCTCTTCACATTTTATAAGGTTGATTTGACAAAACCTTTTGATAGAATATTGACAGCATCGACGCCCCAATTTGATGAGCATTCGGAAGGAGATGTGAATTATAAGCCCCCCAGTTTCACTTTGACGACTGTGACATTGATGAAGATGTACATTCTTGTGGGGACTTTGTCCAACCTTCCATCTAGTCTTTTACCAGAACAATCTGCCTCCTTCACTGGTGATATAACGATAATGGGTCGGGAGTCAATCAATATTTACGAAAATTACTTTTGTAAGAATAAAGAATTCAATGCTGTTTTATTCAATCAAGAGATCAATCTGAGAATAGTCCCCTGCTTTGCGATTGATTTCAACTTCTTCTACGAATTTAAACCTGATTTGTTAGTCAGCCATATAAAGAGTGGATCGTTTGTGAACTGGATCACGGGAAATAAGTTCAACGACAACCTCTACTTGAATTATGATACGGTAGCTTATGTCACGGACTTGGATGAAAATTATCGAACTCTCAGTTTAACCAGAGATCAAAACGATCCCTTTTTGCGAGAACTTCGGTCTGTCGAAGAGAGGCGAATAAAGATTTCGAAACAAACAAATCAGGACGGTGGAGATAACATAATTGAATTAGATGATTTGTTGCCAATTTCTTTAATGCTATACACGTACATGAGAAACTCTAGTTTTTTAGATCTTTTTGGTAATCAAATCAACCAAGTTAATTATAAGATAGAAGATCTTTCGCCTAGAGACAATAAAAGTATCGAGATATATGAGATATGGCTTTGTCTTTTGTCTTATACTTTTCAATATTATCATAAATCGGTAATACTACAAACGAATGCACAATTGTCATTGTGGATGCTATTGAAGCTTACCTCATTCAATGCAATAATTGATGATAAAAATGGGCCTTTGGCGCTTAGAGACAACCTCAGAAAGTACCAAATAAATGAATTCAAGTGGAAGCTATGTCATCATAAAATGCCAATTGTTCCTAATAATTACGGTAAGAGAGGATTTAAGTCTAGTTTGTTTTACATTTTAGACGTTCTACAAGTATTTATTAGATACAATCTTACCAAGAAAATAAACGTGCTCAACTTCAAGTTGATTACGGCTATAATTTACCAAATTATACAGACGTTGAATGACTCGCAAATCGAATCCTTGGAATTTGGAAGCTATCCATGGCATGAACTTTTCAAGACGATGATCAACTTGCTTTTATTCATTAAAAAACAGAATTTGGTCGATACGAAATTTATTTTTGACTCAGGGAATGTTAACAGAATAAAATCACTAGTAGAAGAAATACTTATCATCATAGACGTGTTCTTAAATGAAAAGTTTAGCAATAAGATCCAGATGACTAACGATATTGAGACTTCGGGTAATCACGTATTAAAACCAATAAACTATGAGTTGTTGTATATTATTTTATTGAACTACGAGACCATGGACAATCTTCTTTCTCAGTTCAAGCTCAAAAATGCTTCGCACCTAACTAATATAAAGAAATGCATGGACTTTTTAGACAGAAAATTTCATATCACTGAAGAGTCCAAAAAGAATGACGACGACCACATCAAATTAAATTTGCTTGATGCTGATTATGATTCGCCATTCTTAGTGGAAGAACTTATGAAGTATTCTTCCCAAGCCCCCCCTGAAATTGGGGAAAATGACAATAACTACAAGTATAAGGATACATTTAAATGTATATCCAACGGCGGTAAGATCAATGATTTGCAAATGGTCAAAATATTCACTCGCGCATTTGAACTATACTAGTGCGTACAATCTATATATGTGAATAAATTACAATTCAAGATAACGACCATCACAAGAATCGAAGAAAATATGGTGATTGTGCTTATTCCTCACGTATGCTTCTAAAAAAGTCCATACATGCGGTAAAGACAACTAATAAGATACCACCGCCAGGGCCTAATCTTAATACCTTAGGAATAAAACCTTTGTAGAGCGCAACAAACCCTTCCTCTTTAGCTACAGCAAGCAATGATGGGAAAGTCCAGATGTATCTAGTCGAGCCTGCCTGAATTCTGGATTTAACCACATCGAAAGGCGTGTTCAAAATAGTACCGAAGGTACCTCCAACAGTCCCACAAGTCAAGTCAATCAAAGTCTTCTCGGACGACGATTTTGGCTTTGGCATCAACAGTCTAACCTGGTGGATCAAGCCAAAGTACCCGGCATTCCACATGATATGTCTCCACAAGGTTGACTCCAAACCCTTGTACAACCCAAATACTCCATTTGTTTTGATAATGCTTTTGATCACATCGCCCATCCCATTGAATTTCGATGTTCTATCTTGCAATCTTATCTTGATCAATTCAAAAGGAACCACCACGAACGCCTCAGTGGCCCCAGCAGTCGCTCCCGTCAAAACAGCCAAAGATTGATTCATAGTGCTCACGCCGAAAAACCCTCTGTAAAACTTGCCCCATTCATCGTTTGCAGCAAACTTGGTGGCTCTCTTAGGCGCTTCCATTAAAATTGGTGCCGAAATCCCCTTGTACAATCGCGAAAACCCTTCTTCCTTTACGATTTTTTTCAAACAGTTGATGGTACCGTTGTACGCATTAGTGGAGTCCAATTGCTGTCTGGTCTTGACTACATCCAATGGATACATAACCAAGATCTCCGATACCCCGGCAATAGCCCCTGATGCAAACTGGTATATAAATGGTAATGGCTTTGGCGGTTCAACTGACATTGTAACTTCTTGTAACTTCTAACTTTGTGCTTTCCGGTTTTTTGTTTTGAAATACCAAAATATACTATCAACTATACAACCCACTTGCCCAGAATCAGCTCTCCTATGAATAGCTCTTGATCTTCGACTTTCGCTGCCGTTTTGAAGAAGAACCATTAAAAAAAGCTCGAATTTCACTATAAATCGTCCCACCCAAGCTGTCCCCACTCTCAAATCTCAGTTCGCGTATATGCAGGAGTGCTTTTTTCACGAGCGCTATTGACATCGTTCTATGGTTCTATAGGCTACTTAGGTACAGATAAGTAGTCGACTTTTGATAGGTATACATCGAAGAATGAAGAGAAACGACAGCAAATGCTATATGGCAGTACTAGAGGTAGCACTGGTATTGTCGTTGGCATTATCAAGCGTATCGAATGAACCGATCAACGACATATCTAAGCATAGGCACTGCTTTGGTGATGGCTGATTGTGTATGGCCTGCTCGCCGGAGTTTACCACCTGCGGCAGTAAGCACCTATGACTAATTACTGAGGGGGTACAGGCCGATACAGGCGCGAAGACAGATCCGATACCGTCCGCGCGGGTTTCAGTAAGTCGCAAAAGGAAACCGCTAACTTTTGGTGTAAGGATGTAATGTGTGGATGTAGAGTTAAATATGGTGTACGGATGCTTGTGGTGGTGCAATGGGTCGTTTTGACGATAATTTGGTGCATTCTCTAGAGGGCTTTCCGCAGCCGGGTTTCGGGATCGTCCGGGTAAGCAGGAAATTTCGTGTACCCCGATGAGTCGCTATATAAAGCCCAAGCGGGCTACCTCAGGCTGAAAAAAATATGTTTTCTTCTTTGTGCGGCAGCCAGGACTATTACCGTGTTGCTTGTCTTTTTCAGAAATCCCAACGAGTTGGCGAGCGTCAAGTCCCTGGCGAGAATAATATCCGAAGAGCCATCAGGCAATTTGGAGCAAAGACCATCTTAACGCCCTTTCAGTAGTTTAAGCTACGTGACCATGGCGGTTCTTCTTCCATGGGCCATATTGGAGCTACTGAGGGCTGGTAGGTCAAACATTCGCTTGTATGTAGAGTCAATGAACCCTGTCTAGTAGACTTTCATGCTGTGGAAAATTAGCTCTTCATCAGTTTTACTAGTGGAGCTGTATCTTTGCCTCTGTAAATGTTAGATCCAAGACCCCCTGACTATTGCAAACATGCAATTGAGAACCACGCCGGCGATGATGGACATTTTCTGGCGCTTGTTGCAGATTGTGTCGTCCCCAAGAATGAAAATCAAGCTGACAAACCCAAGAAAAACCCCCACGAGAAGCCCAAGAAGCAAGTCCTCATTGCCATGAGCATCATCCAAGTCCGACAGCGGCTGCAGGGGCACCTGTTGATCAGTTGCGGTCGTAGGAGGTGCTTCTGTCGTCGCAGGGACGCCCCCGTCCGCAGGGTTGACGGTCGATTCAATCCACCTTTCCTCTAACTGTCTTAAACTGTTTTGAGCCCGTTCTTCTTCTTCCAAGTCAGTAATCTGGTCCGTTCTTGTGCCTGAAGGCGCACCTGTTCCGTATATCAGCTGGAACTGTCTGCGCAAGTCTGCAACGTCTTCATGAGTAAAACCTTGCTGCAATAGTCTATCGAACCCAATGACTTCAGGAGCGGTTGTCCTCTGTTGTGGCGCACTGTCTAGCTGGTTCTCCCGACTCAACTGTTCGGCAGTTAGCTCCTCCCCAATCACACAGTGAATGTAGATCCTCTCCTCGTCTGATTGCTCCTCCATTTGCTGGCGCTGCCTGAGCTTGGGCTCCAAGATTTCTCGTCTAAAATCGGTGGTTTCATTAAGCACCCTTCCATTGTAGATCAATCGAAGCCTCTTATTCTCACACTCTTGTACTTGGTTCCTAATGTTCGTTTTTATCCACTTAATATTGACGAGCTTATTTATTTGGTCCCGCTCAAGATTCACTGATAACGGAATCGTTAAATCTTGGACTGGCCGTGCTGAAGCACTTGTATTAGTGAACCGTATGATAATGCTGTACTTCATTGCTGACTGCTACTAATCTAGTGTAAAACAACTATATGGCTTAAGTGAGATCGGTGAGGATGTAATATCACAGTGCGAAACTTGACTTTCAATCTTTTAAGTCTTTACAGTGGCTATCATTAGCAACACTAATTGAGAAGATCAAAATGAGTTCAGTACCCGACAAAGTCAACCAAGTCGAACAATCTCTCAAAAACGACTCTACGCATGAAGAAGAAGGGAGCTTGAGATATGCGGCATACGCTAATAGATTTCGTACAATTTTACTAGCTTCCCATCGTTATGTCGCCTACACATCAGATATCGGCGAATCATTCAGGCCAGTCGCCCATCCGTACTTGGTCAAGATGGGATACAGCGTTTCGTGGCTTTATATATTGGGTGATGTGTCTTATGCCGCTTGGAAAGTCAAAATGAAGTCAGAAGGCACCTACACTAATGGATTGATGCCATGGAATTATCCTTATCCAGATGCGAATCCAGTGGCGTCCCAGTCATTCAAAGACAGCCTGGGAAATAAGCTCGTCGATACCGACTGGAGACTTGCGGGATTGAAAAGAGGGCTCTTCCAGAGTATTGCCTCCATGGGATTACCAGCATTCACTATTCATAGTGCCGTTAGATATTCATCGCTTCTCTTCAAGAATTCTAGTATCAAACCTTTAAGAACATATGGGCCAGTCGCTATTGGTTTAGGTATTGTACCAGCATTACCGTACGTGTTTGATGAACCCTGCGAAATTGCCATCGATTGGTTATTTGATAAAGGTGAAGAGATCTATAAAGACAAATTCTAGTCAATTTACAGTGAGCGTTTACATATTATAAAGCAAAGATACACCAACATAGTTATCAGGAAAAGTAGACGTAGTTCAGTTCTTTTGCGGTCTGGCGAAGTTCACCGTACCGCAATTTGTGCAAGTCCTTGCGTTTAGATCGCTTTCGTACTTATGGATCGTTTCCTTTACCTGTGTGCCCAAATCTTCACAGTAAAGCTCAATTTCGTGGTTAATTTCTTTGCAATTCAGACAGTACCATCTGATTTTATCTGTGACCCCTTCCGGTCTATCCTGTTCAACCACTAGACCGATGGTATTGGCATATCTGACCGGATTATGAGGCACATTTGCTGGCAAAAGAAACGAATCGCCTTCTTCAACAAAAATGTCCCTAAACTTTCCCTCATCCACCACCTTGATGCATATACGCCCTTTCAATTGATAGAAATATTCTGGTGTTTGATTTATGTGATAGTCTGTTCTTTCATTGGGCCCGCCAACAATCATGACCGTTGACCCACCTCTGTGAAGGCAATAATTATTAACAGGAGGTTGCAATAAATCTTCATTTTCATCAATCCATTTCAGGATATTTATGGGTTCTTGAATCATTGTCGAAATCACTTATGTTCATTAAAATAGTTTCGTTAACCAATTCACTTAGCTTAGGTTTTTGTTGATTCTTTATATTTCCAAACCACTTTGTCTGATACGTATCTATGTCAGTTTGAGAACTTTCTTTGCACTTACCGCTTAGACTTAGCAGCTTTAATTGAAGCTAAAAGCTATTATTAATTGAGATGAGTCAATCATAGTGTAGGACATGATACCAGCTAAAAAAAAAAAAAGCTTCCCCACCAGGAGTCGAACCTGGAATCTTCTGGTTCCAACCGGAAGTGGTTACGTAATCGTAGCCAGACGCCTTGACCATTGGGCCATGAGGAACGAAGCTTACCTTGTTAGGAAACGAGTACGTATAAACATAATCAAGTATGATTAGACTCGTTTCATATCTGTAACATCATGTTTGACGATGTATCATCCTTCTCATGAAAGTTACACATTATTATTACTTGTTTCATATTTTATAGTATAAATATGGGAAGTATAACCGCTAACCCTGGTGTTCAGAGGCTAGCGGGAGTTCAGTATAAGTAAAGTTCCACATATCCACCCCGACATTCTAACATTTGGTAGCGCCGCTAAGTACATCCAGAATCAGGTTATCAACAAATCTTAACAGTATGAATCAAACCAACGATCCAGTAACTGATATTCAAGAGGCTCAGACTCAGACTCAAAGCACGAGCACTCAAGAATCTAAAGGAAGCAATCTTGAAGATATTGTCTTTACTTTAATGAAAGACAAAAGAGAACTGGAAGAAAGGTTTCAAAGTATGTTCGAAAGACTAATGATGAAAGACTCCAACACCGAAGTGAAAAGAGACAGACACTTTGCAGAGATTCCAGATATTAATTTACCTAAATTGACCGGTAAGGAAAGTCAGCAAACGGTTGAAAGGTTTTTCCAACTAGCAAATTCCGAAGCAACAGCTAGAGACTTTACTGATGCAGAGAAAATTAAACTTGTGGAATACAACTTGCGAGACCATGTTAAAAAATGGAGTTTGACACATCCAGTTCAAACATGGGAGTCCTTTGAGGCATTTGCTGATGCCCTCGCTCAAGAATGTCAAACAGCTACGGATGATCCATTCCTTATAATGGAACAATTTCACAATCATCAGCAACTAGGGTCAGTCGATAAATATACTCAAGGTTTTGAGAAAATTGTGGACCAACTTGGAGCATATTACTCCACTCGGGAGTCATTATTATTCAAGTATGTTCTGGGTTTAAAAAATCCCCTTCGTACCTACGTTCAGTTGCAAAAACCTACAACGTGGCAAGAAGCCAGACGGTGGGCGTTGATGGAAGAAGAAAAAAGTCGGACCATTCAGGCAGCAAAAACTAAAGAGAAGTACAATCCATCATGGAAGTACAGTAGTAACAAGCTGGATAAGCCCAACCCGAGTAAAAATACTGGTGGGAATTACAAACCTTATCCAAGCTATGGGTCAAAAAACGCCTAGGGTCATCAAAACGTAGGCCGGATGACCAAGAAGGTGGCCCATTTATGGCTCCAAATAAAGAACGGAGACCAAAAATGGAAGAAATCCATTTTATTTCGAAAGAAGAGGAGATATCACCACCGGTGACTCCGCAGAAAAATACTTTCGATATGTCAGATGCAAAGAAACCCAACAACCTTGATGTTGAAACAGGGAGCATCAATTTCGTGAACACAAGTTGTCAAATAATCGACAGTTCACATACACAAAAGAAGTTGGACGAAACGCCATATATGACGGTGGCAGTCCAAATCAACGGGAATCAATACAAAGCTTTGATTGATACCGGTGCAAGTGTGAATGTCATCCATCCAGATATAGTGGAAGAATCTGGACAGAAGAGGCATAACATACCTCCAGTGGCCATTAAAGGCCTTACCGAAGAGTATATCACTGCTACGCAGATGGACAAACTAACTCTTCCTATGAAGGATAAAGAGATAAATGCAGAAGTTATTGTAGCGCCTGCTCCATACCCCATTATAATTGGGATAACGACGCTTCGTCAAGCCGGATTATATATCAACCACGATAGCTCAGTACTCGGATGTACTGCTATCCCACTTGACGAGAAGCAAACAAAAAAGGAGGAAAATAATGCATTCCCTTTTATTGACTCGAAAAAGTTCTCGAAAGAACTCCGAACAGCCAAGTTTATCGGTTTAGTCAATATAGTTGAAACCGAAAAGGTTCAACCCAAGATACCTAAATTTGTTACTGAAGAATTTTATGATGTGGTAACGCAGGAAGAACCGAAGAAACTTCCTCCACAATCAGCAATTACACACAGGATAATATTGATTCCTGGTGCTAAACCCAAAGCCAGACCTCCATATAGGATGTCTCAATTCGAAATTGAAGAGCTTAAGAAACAGATCAATGTGTTATTGAGCAAAGGATTTATAAAGAATTCAAATTCACCTTATGCAGCACCCGTTCTCTTCGTGAAAAAGAAAGACGGCTCGCTAAGGTTATGCGTAGACTACCGTCTCTTGAACAAGGATACAGTCAAGAACGCGTTCCCTCTTCCAATTATAGAAGACCTTTTCTATAAGATAGGACCCGCACAAGTATTCTCCAAACTTGATCTCATGTCTGGATATCATCAAATTAGAATGCACTCCGAAGACGAGGAAAAAACAGGATTTATTACACCGTTTGGACATTATCATTGGAAGGTAATGCCATTTGGGGTCACCAATGGACCCGCAACTTTCCAAACCTTAATGAACCAGATATTTTCCGATTGTCCAAATGTTTTAGTTTACCTTGATGATATTCTAATTTACAGTGCCAACCAAGTCAGCACGAAGCAGACATTCGCAGAGTGTTACAAATCCTTAGAAACAACAATCTCATTGTAAAAACAAACAAGTGTGAGTTCTTTACAAAGCATATTGATTTCCTAGGGCATACACTCGATCTGCAAGGTTTGAGACCCAATGATGAGAAAATCATTACCATCAAGGAATGGCCAACACCGAGAATATGCAAACAGGCTATGCAATTCATGGGCCTTTGCAACTACTATAGAAAGTTCGTACCTCAATTCTCGAAAATAGCTGCTCCAATAAACTCCTATATGTCCGGTAACGACAGCTGGAACCAGGCACAAGACCAAGCATTCAACACATTAAAAGAAAAATTAATGGTACCACCAATTTTGGTCTTGCCTGATGTCAAGAAAGCTTTCAGACTAACAACGGATGCATCCTATGACACATTAGGTGCAGTATTGGAACAGGTAGACGATTCAGGTAAACTCACAGGAGTAATAGCTTATTTTTCCAGAAAGCTCACTGGAGCTCAACTAAATTACTTCGTCATGGAAAAAGAATTCCTAGCAGTGATTGAAAGTCTCAAACACTTCAGACCACTACTTTACGGACAACATTTTGTTCTCCGAACCGATCACATAAGCTTAACATACCTATTTTCACAAGGAAAAGTACCACAGCAACGTATTGCGAGATGGTTGGACTACTTGTCAGAATACAACTTCTCATTCCAACATCTTTCCGGCAATAAAAACACTGCCGCTGATGCCCTATCCAGATTAGGCATAAATACGTTGCGATCATATCAACTCAGTAGTACCGAGTTCCAACTACCAACAGCAAAAGATTACCTTAAGGATCCAGAATTCTCAACAATTTATAAATGCTTGAAATACAACCGTAAACCACCAAAGTCGCTCAATCACTACATTAAGCATTTTTCACTTGATAACGAAATTCTATACTTTTCAACCACCGTTGGACTCGATCACACACAAAGCCGTATATGTTATCCATCTGGACCACAAAGAAAGCAACTTACCCTGTTATTTCACGATTATCCAGGTGCAGGTCACTTTGGCAGCTACAAAACATACTATCGGCTCGCCGAACGTTTCTACTGGCGAAGAATGTTCCACGAAACTCACAAATGGGTACAAACCTGTACGACATGCCAAAAGACTAAGTCCATGACTCATCGTACGAAAGGGCTACTTCAACCCTTACAGGTCCCACAAGATCGTTGGACCTCAGTGAGTATAGATTTTCTAACAGGGCTACCACCCGGGGCGAACGGTTATGATATGATAATGGTTGTCGTCGACCGCTTTACCAAAGTAGCTCATTTTATCCCAACCTTCAAAACACTCACAGGTGAAGATGCAGCTAAACTATTTTTATCATTTGTCGTGAAATTACACGGCTTCCCTGAAGAGGTCGTCTCGGATCGAGATCCGAGATTCCAAGCCAAATTCTGGCAAACAACTCAAAGAATACTAGGCGTACAACTAAGCTTCAGCTCTGCCAATCATCCTGAAAGTGATGGGCAAACGGAGCGGACAATTCAAATTATCAACCGGCTACTTCGCAGTTATATTAAAAATGATCCGACCAATTGGGTCGAATTACTTCCGATGCTTGAATTTTCCTACAATAGCTCTTACCAAACAGCCATACAAACTACCCCATTCATGGCTGATATAGGACGCAATCCAACAGTTCCGCCATTCCAGAGCGCCTTTCAAATTGACCAACAATCTTTCAAAGCTACGGACCTCACTGAAAAACTACTTGGTATTAAACGGCGTACAGAACAGTTTCTATCTGACGCTCAACACGAACAAGAACGGTGGGCAAATAGAACCAGGGAGGACATAGTATACGAAAAAGGAGATTGGGTATTGCTCCATCGAGAAGCGTATACTCCTGCGACGAATACAACGAAATATAAAAAGTTACATGCAATCTACTACGGACCGTTCCGACTAGTAAAGAAAATTAACGACCAAGCATTCGAAGTCGATATTCCGCTGATGTCAAAAGCTCATCGCACAATCAATATACAATGGTTCAAGAAGTTCCATGAAAGACTGGAGAAATATCCGAAACAACCCCCTCGCACACGCGCAGAAGCTATAGTAAGAGCACAAAATGGTGAAATCATCGACATTGCTGGAGATGATCCCCAGGAAAAAACTTACCATGTTCTATGGTCTGACTGTCATCCCGGACATGCCAGTCCAGTAGACTACGAATTGTTTGATACCTACGTCCCTCAGCAACAACGCGAGTATCTCCTCCAAGAAAGTCAGTCTCTACGAGAAAGAGTAATGAGAGACAAGCTACCGGTACAGCAGCAAACACCGCCAGCCAGCCGAGGAGCCCAAGAATCTTCCAGCTCCACTGGAAGTGATAACGAAACTACAACAACATCCTCCTCTTCCGACGAATCAACTTCCTCGGATAACTCATCAGCATCACACGACAAAAAACGAACTGTCGAGAATCGGGACGATTCTAAGCAGACGGGGGAGAATGTTAGGAAACGAGTACGTATAAACATAATCAAGTATGATTAGACTCGTTTCATATCTGTAACATCATGTTTGACGATGTATCATCCTTCTCATGAAAGTTACACATTATTATTACTTGTTTCATATTTTATAGTATAAATATGGGAAGTATAACCGCTAACCCTGGTGTTCAGAGGCTAGCGGGAGTTCAGTATAAGTAAAGTTCCACATATCCACCCCGACATTCTAACATACCTTTTGCAAGTTATTGGACTATATAAGTTGTGGACCCAATTGGCTGCAATATGCTCTGGGAATATCCATTTCTCTGGTAATGTCTTGACATGAAGACATTCTACTTTTATGAAGGCGTACTTTATTATTAGACTGAATACACAGGCCAAAATCACAAGTTATTATACAGAATACTCAAGGTGCTGGAAATGCTAACTATTGACAGGTGGCAAAAGAATTGATAAATAGATAAGGTTGATCAGAATTTGTATTTACCTCAATATGAATACAGTAAGGTTTTTATATGCCTTGAGCGGCTGACCCTTGCATGAACACCATTCTCTGTAAGCTATACTGCGAAGCTAAAAGAATGTTTGGTGATCCAACTGTAAGCGCATAGTTTCAGAGTATTCTAAGTAATTAATAACCATTGGAAGAAAAGCTGATGCTAATACTACGCGAAGGAAATGAGATTTATCATTATCTTGCCTATGACTTTTTCATGACATTCTCTTATATAATAGCAATTTAATTTTTAGCGACCACTGTAAACTACTAATAATATGAACAAGATGAAAAACAAATTACAGAAACTATGAAGCCTTAGTGTTCCAAGATTGTTAAACTGCCTGTCACAACAACATTCTCCAACACGGCACCATTTGGAATATCGATTTTATCACCGTCATTACAAACTATGATGACAGTACCCTTTAAGGTAACGTTCCTGCCTAAGGTCACATTGCCGGTAATAGTTAAATGATCTAATTCCAATATCTTCGGCATGTGAGCTATTCTTGCCAGGAATCCAGAAACCTTCTTGAAATGCGACCCCAATTTAATTAAAGGATTAGAGAATCCATCTCTAACAGGGTCCAACTTCAATGCGCCGTGTTCTAAGTAGAATAAATCTGATTTCACCAACAACAAGTCTGAGCATGTCTTCACTGGCAAGAATCTAGATCTAGGAACAACCACACCGTGAGCTTTATTAAAGTGTTTGATGGCAGCACCAACGGCTGTCTCCAATTGAAGAACGTTAATATCAGAAGATCCCTTCGAAATACTCTTTTGATTTGGAATAATTTCGGCCTTGATACCATCGCTTTCGACCAATTTTTTAATAGCTCTCAAATTGATCCATAAATTGTTCGTGTTGAAGTATTTGAACTTTTTGATAGATTTGAAATCTTCAACGTGCTCTTTAGAAACTTGGGCAATCTCCAACAATCTAACCTGGCCTTCGTAGTTGATTAAAGTACCACCTTTAACATCGGCCCTGGTTTTATCGGTCAATTCCATGATGTATTCCGCGCCAGTCTCAATCATGTGGTCCAAAATCTTCGTATCCACGGTAGCACCCAAGTTGTCGCCGTTGGAAACGAACAAGACTTCTCTACCCTGTTCTAATAACGAATCCAATTCCCCAGACGAGATCAATGACTCAAACAAGTCACCATGTCCCGGTGGGTACCAAGTGTCCAAGTTATCGTCGAAAGATTGAGGTACGGGCAACAAAGAGTCCTTGAAGATTCTTGGGAATCTAGACTGGTTAAAAGTCTTGACTCTGATTCTATGACCCTGGTACTTCTTGATGATTTTGGCAGTGTCGGCGTCGGTGTTGAACGAGTTCATCAACAACAATGGAACGTCCGCGTCATATTTTCTGTTCAAATGTTCGATTTGTCTGACCGACAAATCCAAGAAAGTGTTGCCGTCTCTAACCTCGATGACAGACTTTGGTCCGACACAACCCATGGAGGTCCCTAAACCACCATTCAATTTCAAAACAGCCAATTTCGACAAGTTGCTGACTCCGTCGGTGTCACCCAAGGTCTTGTATTGAACAACCTCGTCTGGCGATGGTGACTTGATCTTGTCCCACTCCAAGGTGGTTCCCGCCGCCTTGTCAGTCAAATATCTCCTGAATAATGCGAAAAAACTGTCCATTTCATTTTCGAACCTTGCTTGCTGTTCCTTATCTTGAACAGTGTCTGCCAACTTGTTCAATGCATTACGCATCTGGGACGCTGCGACGGTGGTCGCAGTATTGTCGAATGCCTAATGACTGTTAGTATGTAATTTGTCTAAACATACGGGCCCCTAATTTAGAATGGCCGAACTCCGATTATGTCAGTCTCCCCCCATTCCGAAAGTAAATTTGAACTTACATATGTCGATTGAGTCTTGGTGTGCTTTTTTGGTACGGTAGCGGACATTAGATCGATTAGCTTTCTATCGTCGTGATTACCAATGTAGTTACTTAAAAGTATAGCAAAAAACTGGAAAAAGAAAAAAAGTTTGCACCACAATACACACGGCCAAATAATGGATCCTAGAAATTAGGCGCCCACTTGCATTTTTTATTGGGGGAATTCTCAACACTCGCTTACGTTTCATTATTTTCGAGCAAGCTTTGTTTTCAAACTGTGAGTCGTCTCAACAGACATTCGATACTAAATAGGGGCAAATTAAAGATCTACACCACACGTACTCATCAGGATTTAAGTGCTGGGTTTAAGTCAAGAAATGACCTCCATGTAGGCATGTTGCGTGACGTTTAAAATAAACAGCGAATTACACCATATCTTGAAGATACTCCTCACTTATGTCGACAGGCGAGCAATTGATTAGATAAATGAGAGAGTAACATGCTGTAAGGCAATAGGTGATAAATGGGCACGATGTAGAGTGAAATACCTGGCCTTAGGAATGTAGAGCCTTCGTTTTGTAATGTGATACGGTATATGTTAATGTTATTTTCGAATCTTGTAAATTACAGTTACAGTGGCCGAGTGGTTAAGGCGACGCCCTGCTATCAGCAGTTTAGGCGTTGGGTTCTACCTGCGCAGGTTCGAATCCTGTCTGTAACGTCATTTTTTTTGTTCTGTTCACATAATATAGAACGAAAGCTTAATTGGACAGGAACGGGATCAAAGTCCTTTATTGAAGGTAGGCCAGTTGTTCTTAAGTTAAAGAAGGTGTTTCTGTGGAAATTTTGAAGCGAGGCAGGTGAAAGATTACTCAAAAAAATTTAGGTGAGGATTATTTTGCAACTTTCACTATGGTACTCTATAGAGCAGGAAGACGGTCATACAACATGGATCAAAGAGAAGGGATTCATTTGGATGCTGCGCCCAATGCCAGGCGTAGCAAAAAATCTACACTTTGCCTCCAAAATTTTACGAACAATATGCTTTTCTTTATTTAACCCGAACATGATGGCATGGGACATTTTTGTAGTTGTACCTCTTACAAGAGAAGAGAGTCAAAAGAATCTGAAATTGAGATATTGGTGTTGTCGTTGGCTGTGAGCGTACTAATCAAAGCCTTTTGAAAGATTTTGACTTAGTTCTCTTCCATGCGATTTAATAATTTTATACGAAAAATCAGTCTTTTTGTAAATACTGTATGAAATACCGTATTTTATTTTACTGCTTAAATGATAGGACCTTCGATTCCCGAAGAGATTCTAAAAAGAAGAAATAAGGCACAACTCAGAGATACAGCCCGTCTGAACGAGGGTGAAAGTGACAGTAGCGACGATGATAGTGATTTGGTTGGGCCTCAGCTACCAGCTCTGGAACCCAGAGAAATACATCGTAATAACTCTTCGAAAGAAACAAGAACACTAGGGGAGAGACTTTCACGAGACGTAGAGGAACCAGAAGCACCAGTAGCACCGGTGGAACTGAAGACCCGAGGGAAAAATCATGAGAGGCGCTCATTATTAGAAAAGCATAAAGCCAATAAGTCTGACAAGAATAAGGTAAGCAAATTTAGCAGCAAGGATAACTTAAATAGTGAAATACGGAAAGAAATACTACGAAATTTGGAAAAAGATGGTGGCCTACAGGGAAAGTTTACTAGGGGTTCGTAAGTCTATGTTAATATACGTTAAAATTATGCTATAGTGTAGTGTTGCCGAATACTTTATCTAGCTCATTAATCTCAGGATTCTCTTTGAGCAGGGGTTCAGGTGTCTCAACTTTGTTGGGTTTCATTATGCCTTCGAAGGAGAATCCAGGAGCCGTTTTCAATTGTTGTTGTTTTACCCATTCCTTAAACTGGGTGATATGCTTATCATTTTCCAAGTCTGACCTGTGATCTCTCATTGATTCGATTTCTTTGGTCCATTGCTGTAGGTGTTGGTCAGACATATTCAACTTTGGAGGTACTACTGATGCTGTCAACGTGGGTAGCAATTTATTATAGTTTGTATTCAACGTTATCGGTTTCGGTGGCTGGTATGATGGATTCTTCACAAGTGGTACTTGCTTTAAAATCGGATCAGCTACTGAGGTTAATACATACAGCACATTATCTAGCTGTGTATATATACATACGAATCTCTGAGTCGTCCATGCTTAAAAGGTAAACCGTAAATTTCTGTAAGGGTATAGCTAATTGGTTCAAAGCCTTATTTTGCGCTTTTTACTTTATAGGTAGTAATCAATTTTTATCTATTGATATATATAGTACAAATTATTCGTATGAAAGAAGACCTAGTCGGTCTACGGATCAACACCCGATGAAGATTAGCAAGCACTCTATGAAGAACAACGTTAGTTATCCTTGAAATGACGAATTAAAATATAAGCATTTTCTTGTTTTAAATTGGACAAAGAACGGTAGCCTCCTTCTAAGCACATTAACAATCCTCCAAACGAAATATAAACAGACATCTTATCGTTGTTCGTGTTCTCTTCAAACTTGTAAATAGTCCCGTACATAACATAGTCATAATCATCGGCAAGCGACTTGTCGTTAGCCTTGGGAGGTCTCCAAGATCCACTGGAAGTTAACATGGACGACTCATTACCCAAAGTTGATGCCAACATGATAGTCAATGAATCGCTATCTTTGACGGGGAACAACTCGCTATTTATGTCCAACGTAATCTTTATGTCTTGAGAAGTAGATGATTGCCCTGTTATACGAGAAACTTTGTTGTATCTCGCTGAATCAACCGATTCGACATTGAACATGTCCTCGAATAAAATGCCTGACATCTTCCTATGTTGTTGCTACAAGACCAATGAATGTGTCGACCGCTACTAGCCCTCCTCACTGTTGGTGTCAAAATAGATGAGATGAACGAAAAATTTCAGACTCAAAAGTTCCGAGGCAACATCACATGACCAAATTCTAGTTTCCGACCAAACTACGGTTACCCTGTCGGAGAGTGATTCTACTGATAATAGAAGGGTTAGATTAACACAGGTGCGGGCTATATTTAGGATGAGTCGCACCGTTAGAGAAGGTGTACTATATTAAACCCTTTCTATGAGGATAAATGTAAACACATGATGATTACCGGAAGTAGATCTGGTGAGATGGAACACTTCAACAAGGGTAAAACCGCCCTTTTTCCTACGAAAGTCGCTAAATAATGACAAAATCAAAGCTTGATACAAAGGATATTGATGATGTGGTGGAATCCCAGCTTGCGGGCCAAAAAGAGCGAATTTCCAGAATTATGAAAAAATCCACTCTTTTAATAACGTGCCTCTTAGCTTGTTTCGTTCTAATTGTCTATACGTTCAAGTTTACCGGTACACATGGTTCCAATTACAATACATTGACACCAATCTTCTCTGAAGATGGCCAGACCGCGAGCCTCAGTCTTCAAGAATACATAACACGCACAGAGACCGAGAATACGGATTTTGCATCGAGAGCTCAGGCCCAAAAAAGGGATTCCAGGTCAAGCTCTACCTCTTCGAAGCACCATAAACCAACTCCGCCGCTCGATCAACCAGCGATCAGGTTTTTGCTTGTATTAGGGGGCATAATCGTGTTCAACATGCTTGCTATTTGCGTCCATCATGTTGTTTTAAAGGCAACAAAATCAGAGAAATCCTACAGAACTATCGAACAGAATATTTCTCCTTTTTAGCTAGTGTATAGTATCGATAGGCATGAATAATGAATTTTATTGCTGGTGGCCACTATCAACTGTCAGTTATCGCGAAACCAAAAAATAAGGCCGAAATAATAAATTTATAATTTTACTACTTTATCATTAAAAGTAGCTTATTTCTACCCCTTCGCTTATTCAAGCAGATTGTTTCATCTTTCGAAGTATCGAGCAATCTTAGAAAGGAAACGTTAAATTTCGAGTAAACTCATTTGAAGAAGTAAGTTTGTGGAAATTATGTCGGCAGTTGAACGTCCGTCTCGAAGAAAAAGAGCGCTCCAAATATCCTGTTCTATAGCTTGGTGTTTGTTGGCTGCTGGCCCTGTATTTGGGTTTGCCGCATTGAAGCCAATTTTAATAAATGAAGGGGTATATCTGGAAAGATGTGATGTCGGCCTGTTTAGGAACGACGAGTTGGACCCTTTATCAGAGACATTCGTCTCTTCTGGCATATTGGATAGTTTGATCCGTAGTTTGACACCATGCGTCGAACAGGACTTGTCTTTGAACTTCATGTTCACATTGGCAGCCATCGTTACCAACGTCGCTGCCTTACCAGTGGGGTCGATTTTGGACGAGTATGGTCCGAGAGTTTGTGGTACAATTGGTTCTGTTTTACTTCTTTTAGCCTCGCTTTTGATGAAATATGGTAGTCAGGTTTCTGCCTATTTACCTTGGGTCGACTCGTACTTATATGGATATGCTTTGTTAGCTTTGGGTGGGCCATTTGTATTCATTTCTTGCTTTCAGTTGGCTAACAGCTTTCCTAAAAATTCGGGCCTAATTTTGGCGTTACTTACTGGTTCTTTTGATTCTTCCCTGGCATTGTTTTTAATCTACAGAATTATCTATTCCAATATGTATGAATTGGCATTGGATAGGTTTTTCACTTTCTACTTGGCAGTTCCAATCTTCATTTTTATTTGTCAGTTTACAATAATGCCTAAGCATTCCTACAAGACCGTTGGAACGTTAGCCAAAATTGGTGAGACTGCCATCGATGAGAGCGGTAGGCCTTTAGATAGTGATTTACTTTTACCAGAAGATCGTGCCGAATCAACGAGCCAGTCCATGACGCAGAGTCAGCATTACCAGCCAACAATTAACGAGACAACATCATCAATTATCAGAAAAGGTTCTGTTAACAGAAGGGATTCCGTACTTCTGAGAGTATCTTACTCATCCAGAAATTCGGTCAAATCTATCTATGAGCAAAACGCAGAGGAAAAATTGCTTAATTCTTCAGGTGGAGTCTTTGGAATCATGCACGGTTATTCCATAACAGAACAATTGATGTCTTCATGGTTCGTGTTAATGACTCTTTTCACAACAATCCAAATGCTCAGAATCAATTATTTCGTAGCTACCATCAAAGCACAGGAATTGTACTTATATGATGGTAATGAAGCCATTGCGACTGATATCAACCACTTTTTTGATATTGCTCTACCATTAGGTGGGCTCTTGTCGATTCCTTTCATTGGAATGTTGCTTGATAATGTTACTACATTGTCGATTTTAGTTCTATTGACGGTAGTTTCGGTAATTATAGGTGTCATGGGGCTATTATCTTGGCTTCCTGGTACCTATATCGGCATTATTATGTTGGTCCTCTATAGGCCATTTTACTATACTGCGGTTTCGGACTTTTGTGCAAAGGTTTTTGGATTTGATACTTTTGGTACAGTTTATGGTGCCATCATTTGTTTCTCTGGTCTTTGCAACTTTTTTCAGAAAACCATGGACTCCTTAACGCATGAAATATTTGACATGAATCCTACACCAGTGAACGCAATGCTGACACTTTTAACCGCTATATTCGGCGCGGCTTTGATATTTTATGTTAGATCGCAAGAGAAAGAGTTGAAGAGGAAAAACTTGGAAATGGAAGCTCAAGAGGCATCCATCAGAGACATTCCAAACTGATCGAATAATTGCATACATAGAAAGTTGGAAAGTATATTTATTGAATCACATTATGTACCTTGACTCGCTGTATTAGGTAGCTTTCGCTTCTTCTTCTGTTGTTCTGCGGCTAAGTCTGGATCTAAAGCTGTTAATTTTGGATAGCTATTTATCACTCCTAGGGTTTCAGAGTGATTTACAATCCTTTCTTGAAGACGAGAACCTAGCCTGCTTATCTGTTGATAGTTCATCTCCACAGTATCTTGCTTGCTTTTCTCCTGCAAACTATTCCCTACGCACTCTCTGTTCTTCGTAGGGAAATTCGACAATATTTCAGTTATAGACATATGCTTCATGGCTATTTTTTGGCTTTTTGTGCCGCCTTTTCCTTTTTTTCGACTTCTCTTCTTGATCCCTTAATCAATTCCAAATGTCCAACCCTTCCTGCTATCAATTTTTCCGTTGATGCCATCAAGTGTCCCTGTTGAGCCTTATTCAACTTGCTCGCCTGTTTAGCAGAAGACTTCTTTGGCTTTAAAATCTTTGGAGCAGCTTTCTTTGGATTCTGCTGTTTCTTGGTAACCCTAGAACTGGCCTTCAGCTTCAACTTCAAATTTCCCTGTGCCATCGACTACAAATTGCTTTAAAGGCTCAATAAGTCTTCTTCCATATCAATTAATACAAACTTAAGGCCATCGCAACAATCGGTAAACGCACGAACATCTTTTTTTTTTTTTTTAGATTAGACGCTGACTCTGACTGATTATGAATAGACAGATTACTATATAGTCGAAGAAGAAACTCAGTGTTTTTTTAAAAGTATTGGTCTCCCTTACTACTAGGATATTGTGCCGCACATAACTGATTCACATAATTAGTTCCAAGAACTTTTGTCCGTAGAAGATGAGTAGCGAAAAGTACCTCATTTTGCCAGGTCCAAAAGCTCTATCGCCGTTTAGAGTCAACAACTTGGTTCAAGAAATTGAGAAGAAATTGAATAAGCCAGGTGTCATTAAAGACGTTGTTTCTTCATATGTGCATTACGTTTCACTCAAGGAGAAGTTGACTGAGCAACAGTTAGCGTTGGTAAATGTTTTGTTGGAGTATGATTCACCGGTTGACAAGTCCGACCCACTCAGTCAAAGATTGCTTGAAACTTCCACGATAAGTGGAGATGATGCAGATTCGCATAAACATTTTGATTTGGATAGTACCACTTACATTGTGAGGGTTTTGCCAAGATCAGGAACGATTTCTCCATGGTCTTCAAAGGCTACAGATATCGCGCACATTTGTGGATTGGAAGACAAGGTTGACAGAATTGAGCGCGGGTTGAATTTGCTCATCAAGGTTGAGCCTGGATTTTCTTTGTCTGAGAATCTTCAATCCGGAGAAGTCTTGACTTCTGTGTTCGATCGTATGACTCAGACTCTATATTTGGGAAACAACTTC
The DNA here is from genome assembly GCA_030566065.1 of Debaryomyces robertsiae. Classification (NCBI taxonomy): domain Eukaryota; kingdom Fungi; phylum Ascomycota; class Pichiomycetes; order Serinales; family Debaryomycetaceae; genus Debaryomyces; species Debaryomyces robertsiae. The sequence continues at coordinate 165,431 of JAJMHL010000015.1, forward strand.
CCCAAATACGATGACTTATTCGCTCACCATTCGCCAAAGCCTTTGGTTGAAGTTGACTTATTATCAAGCGCTGACAATTTGTTGAAAGCTAACAAGGAAATGGGTTTGGCATTGGATCAAGGTGAGCTTGACTATCTCACGAACGCTTTCACCGAAATTATTGGTAGAAACCCAACAGATGTCGAGCTTTTCATGTTCGCGCAAGTCAACTCTGAACATTGTCGTCATAAGATCTTCAATGCTGACTGGACAATTGATGGCATCAAGAAAGACTTGTCATTGTTCAAGATGATTAGAAATACCCATTCGAAAAGTCCTCAATACACTATATCTGCGTATTCGGATAACGCAGCTGTTTTCGAAGGGCCAGAAGGTTACGTTTTTTCGCCAGATTTTAAAACAAAGCATTGGACTTCTATCAAAGAGAGAGTACACACTTTAGTTAAGGTGGAAACTCATAATCATCCAACCGCTGTCTCACCATTCGCTGGAGCTGCAACTGGCTCTGGTGGTGAAATTAGAGATGAAGGTGCCGTAGGACGTGGCTCAAAATCAAAAGCAGGTTTATCTGGATTCTCAGTGTCTGATTTGAATATTCCTGATTCACCACAACCTTGGGAAAGGGACATAGGTAAACCTAATCATATTGCATCTTCATTAGATATAATGATAGAAGCCCCTCTAGGTTCGGCAGCATTCAACAATGAATTTGGAAGGCCAGCAATCAACGGCTATTTCAGAACCTTGACAACAGAAGTCGAAAATCATAAAGGTGAGACCGAAATTAGAGGTTTCCATAAGCCAATCATGTTAGCAGGGGGAATGGGTGCTATAAGACCCGACTTAGCTTTGAAAAACACGAAGATCACGCCTGGTGCTAAGTTAATTGTCCTTGGTGGTCAGTCTATGTTGATCGGGTTAGGTGGGGGTGCAGCGTCATCCATTTCATCTGGTGAAGGTTCAGCAGATTTGGATTTTGCTTCTGTCCAGAGAGGTAACCCAGAAATTCAAAGAAGAGCTCAACAGGTGATTGATTCGTGCGTATCATTAGGATCGGAAAGTAACCCCATTCAATTCATACATGATGTCGGCGCAGGTGGTTTGTCAAACGCTTTACCAGAATTGGTTCACGATAATGAATTAGGTGCAAAATTTGAGTTGAGATCAATTTTATCTTTGGAGCCAGGTATGTCCCCAATGGAGATTTGGTGTAATGAATCTCAAGAAAGATACGTTTTAGCTGTCGCTCCAGAAAACTTGAACATGTTCACAGAAGTTTGTGAGAGAGAAAGAGCCCCTTTCGCAGTTGTAGGTGAAGCAACAGCAGAGCAAAGACTTATATTGACTGACTCTTTATTAAAGTCGACTCCAATTGACTTGGAAATGTCTGTTTTATTTGGTAAAGCTCCTAAGATGTCAAGAAGCGCTTTAACCCAACCTTTGAAATTGAAGAGTTTTACCACCGATGGCTTGGATTTGAAAGAATCTATTGAAAGGGTTTTACAATTGCCATCAGTAGGATCCAAGAACTTTTTGATCACAATTGGTGACAGATTCGTCACAGGACTAGTTGATCGTGATCAAATGGTTGGCCCATGGCAAATTCCAGTGGCAGACGTTGGCGTTACGGCGACATCGTTAGGAGAGGAAGTACTCTCTACCGGTGAAGCTATGGCTATGGGGGAAAAGCCCATATTAGCCTTAATCTCGGCTGCTGCTTCTGCCAAGATGAGTGTGGCAGAATCATTAATGAATGTATTCGCTGCTGATATAAGTTCATTAGACAGAGTCAAGTTATCCGCTAACTGGATGAGTGCTGCCTCCCACGATGGCGAGGGCGCTAAGTTATATGAAGCTGTTCAAGCTATTGGAATGGATTTATGCCCAGCCTTGGGTGTTTCTATTCCTGTTGGTAAGGATTCTATGTCCATGAAGATGAAGTGGGACGACAAGGAAGTGACAGCTCCATTGGCTTTAACAGTTACAGCTTTTGCACCTGTTGATAATACTTCAAAAACATGGACGCCACAATTGCAAAATCCAAAGGAAGAGACCACGCTTGTATTAGTTGATTTGGCAGCGGGCATTAAGAAATCGTTAGGTGGTTCGGCGCTCGCACAGGTGTACAAAGAGATAGGTGATTCTGCCCCCAGTGTTCATTCAAACTCAATTTTCAAATCATTCTTACAAATTTTGGTTGTCTTGCATAAACAATTCAATGTGCTCGCTTATCATGACAGATCAGAAGGTGGTTTGTTAACGACTGTCTTGGAAATGGGGTTCGCAGGAAGAACGGGTCTCGACTTGGAACTAAGTGGTGAAGACTTGATGACTGAATTATTTAACGAAGAATTAGGTGCGGTATTTCAGATTAAGTCGGAGAACTACGCTCAATTCGTTAAGATTTGTGAGACGAATGGTCTTCCAAAGAGTTTAATATCGGTTATCGGTAAACCTAATTTCCAATCAAAGGACCATGCAATATCTATCACATTTAACGATAAGGTTGTATATGAGAATTCTCGTAGCGTGTTACAGCTGTTGTGGGCCAATACCTCCTACCAAATTCAAAAGTTGAGAGATAACCCAAAGACTTCACAAGAAGAGTTTGATACAATTAAAGATAGCAATGACCCTGGTTTGTCGTATCAATTAACTTATAGCGTATCCGATGACTTGGGGGTTTCTAAAATGACATTCAAGCCAAAGGTTGCGATTTTGAGGGAACAGGGTGTCAACTCGCAGCAAGAAATGGCGTGGTGTTTCCAACAAGCAGGATTCGACGTCGTCGATGTGCACATGTCTGATATTTTGAGCGGCACGATCACATTAGACCTGTTTGTTGGATTGGCTGCCTGTGGTGGTTTCTCCTACGGTGATGTTTTGGGTGCTGGTGCCGGTTGGGCTAAATCGGTGTTATTCAATGAAAGAGCACGTAATGAGTTCAAGAAGTTTTTCCAGGATAGAGAAGATACTTTTGCATTCGGTGCATGCAATGGCTGTCAATTCTTTGGCAGAATTGCCGAATTGATTCCAGGTACTGAAAACTGGCCCACCTTCGAGAGAAATTTCTCCGAACAGTATGAGGCCAGATTTGTAATGGTTGAAGTGGCAGACGACTCGAATAAATCGATCTTCTTAAACGGAATGAAGGGCTCCAAGTTGCCTATTGCTGTTGCGCACGGCGAAGGCAGAGCTTCATTCAAGTCAGACAGTCTGAGGGAGAAATTCATTGCTGATGGTATGACTGCAGTCAGGTATGTGGACAATTATGGTAATGTCGCTCAGTCGTACCCCTTCAATCCAAACGGCTCTCCAAACGGTATTGCAGGCATATCTTCTCCTAACGGGAGAGTTTTGGCCATGATGCCTCATCCAGAGAGAGTTTGTAGGAAGGAAGCAAACTCTTGGTACCCTACAGACCAGGGCGAAGAATGGGGCTCTTATGGGCCATGGATCAGATTATTCAGGTCGGCCCGAAAATGGGTAGGTGACCGTCACTGATTCAGTTGTATAGTAAATGTTACTTTTTTAGAGAGCTTGATAGAAAATGTGAGCGAACATATTA